>JAROYD020000001.1:3009146-3038813 GCA_029618875.2 Dynastes tityus
AAGTATAAATATTACGATTTATTCTTATTAATTTGATTCATATAAGCACTGTTCCAATCATTGTCATATGAAAGACTTCTAGGTGCTTATTTTGGTCCCAAGTATTAATTCTGACATTTCAATCGTTGAATTTATTTAAAGAATTGATAATTGATGATATATTTGTAAAAAGAATTAAATTTTTATCTCAACTTATTCAGTCAAATTTAATCAATTAATGTAGAGTGATTTCATGTCACAGCTGTAGATTTTAATAGAATCTTCGTAGGTCTACACGGTAAAGCAAAGTGTAATTATTAATTAATTATAATCAAGAATAAATTAGCACATGTGACTCATTACGTATTTATAATTTATGAACAAATAACAATGTGGTGTAATATTTTTATTTATCACAGTGCTTATCACAATTCCTTATCACAGTTCGATGGTGGGAAGTTGAAGTGGTAAAGTTTTGACTTTTGACAGATATATAATTTTTTTTGTATTCAATTTGTAATTTTCCCCAATTCTTGCAATAAATTAAATTCCGCACAGGTATGTGATTCAGTTACCCGATTAAAACGCGAAATATCATCTAAATGGAGTCCGAATCGAACTCAAACGGTACAAATGCAGATGAGGAATCGTTTTTGTTGCTGAATGATGACAATTCTAATGAGGGTAAAAGAACAAGAACAAACTCAGCTTCTGGTGATAGCAAGGAAAACGATGATGATGATGAGACAATTGATACACGGTCTGAGTTAAAATTCGATGAAGGTAAGGTTATTAAATTATAGTTTGTCGATGTAACATATTTAATTGATCGTTTTTTAAGAACTCGAAACAGCAGAGGAAAAAATCAAATTGCAACGAATTAAAGAAGCTTTAGCAAGTAATAATTGGAAGCTAGAGACATGGAGCTGCTTAGCGATCGAAAGATATGGATTAGTGAATGGTAATATATCCTATTTTGTAAATATTTTATCGCAATTCTTTTTGATCACAGATTTACAAAGAAGACGAATATGGCCTTTACTGTTAAACATAGATCCGGATTGCGATGAAAAAGTCCCTTCGCTAGAGGAATTGTCAGATCACAGCGAATATAACCAAGTAGTATTAGACGTAAATAGATCGCTTAAACGATTTCCACCAGGCATTCCGTACAAGCAGAGGTTAGCTTTACAAGATCAATTAACGGTGTTGATATTACGCGTTATAATGAAATATCCACATTTGCGGTATTATCAGGTATTATATTTTCCGTTAGAAGCTAATATATAAGTTACTATTTATCTGCTTTGTTTAAGGGTTACCATGACGTTGCTATCACGTTTCTATTAGTTGTTGGCGAAGTAGCTGCTTTTAAAATAATGGAAGTGTTGAGTATAGAGCATTTAAGGGAATGTATGGAAGCGACGATGGAGAAAACTTCGTATAGACTTAATTATATTTACCCGATAATACAGAAGGTGGATAAACAATTATACGATCATATGGATAAGTACGTTCCATGAAATGTCTTTTTTAATTTCAACCAATTCAACTGTTTAATACAATAATAACATTTATCTTCTTTACGAAGTGCTGGAGTTGGAACTATGTTCGCATTACCTTGGTACTTAACGTGGTTCGGACATTCCTTAAACCAATACCGTGACGTCGTGAGACTCTACGATTTCTTCTTGGCATCGCCACCTTTGATGCCACTATACGTAGCAGCAGCTCTAGTCATCTACCGTAGGCAAGAAGTATTAAGCGAACCATGTGAAATGGCCAGCATTCACTGCTTACTCTCGCAGATTCCTGATAATTTAGATTTCGAAGAGATCCTAGTCTCGGCATTGAAATATTACGAGAAATATCCACCCGATAAAATGGAAAAGGAGGTCAAGAAGAGGATACAGAAAGAGTACGTAAAATATAGAGCTGTCTTGTATAAGATCGTTTCGTTTGTAAAATATCTGCTTTCGTTTGCTTTCGTCACTGGCTTTTTTAGAGCACGTAGAAAAGTTGATTAAGGATCACGCTGTATATAAATATGTGTAGATAAATGTGATAATGTGGAAAAAATAATTAGTATGAGAGATATATTTATATTTTGAGAAGAAGAGGGGATGTTATATTTGATGTAGAATCTTTCAAATATTACACGGTTTTTATAGTTCAATTTGTAATTCAATCGAGTATCAAAAAATGTAATTCTCCATGGTGTGCCGTTAAAAACAAAAAGAATTTTTGTGTATATTCGAAAGTATTTTTAATTTGAACCTTAACCCAAACTCTAAATTGTTTATTTGAAGTATTTTATAGAAAAATTATCAAAAAAATAGATATTGATATGGCAGCTTACATTTTGCACACCCTGTATACCGGGTGATTTAGAATAACATTTCCAAACGTTAGGTAATTAAAGAGTGCGTTAATATAAAGGTTTTTTTCTAATAATTTAATATCCGGAAATGTTTATTTTAGGAGATATAAGATCACTTAGTTTTGCTCTCCCAATTAAGCAATTTTAATTGTTACATATTAGTTTGAAATTGATTATTTGCCAGAGTTTATTTTGAAAAAGTTCTTGCATTGGTGCCTTGTACAATGTATCCCCGGATGGGGTACCGCTCTCTTGTAAATTTTCTTATTTTTATTTTATTTCTTATCGAAAATGTCACTTAAAAATGGTAAGGTTACTTTGATACTGACAACACAATATTTATTATTTTAAAATTATTTTAAAATTAGCTCTGGTTTTTCTTTAAACTCAGTATACAAATTTTTACAAATTGTTACAAGTTTTATTGCAAATTCGAGGACTGTATTCAACATCGCAAAATAAGTAAAACTATTAAGAATGATAAAAAAAAAAATTGCTCCAAATATTTTTTTTTCTATGAAATCTACGAAATTAACCCAAATTCTTGGAAAATTAATTTTTTACCATAAATTTGTTAATGTCATCACCAAAATAAATATGTTCAAGTCCATGGAAAAGCTCAAGATTGTAAAATTAACGTTTTGATTGTTTTTGTTTTGTTTTAAGAATTTGTTTACTTTAAAATAAATTAGGATGTAAATCATCCAACAGCATATTTACTAAATGTGTAATGAATTACATTTCTCGGCACACTCCGCACCGCACAAATTATTAATTAACTAACTCGGAAAGGCCGTTTCGAAGACACATGGGTCTTCATCCTCAGCCGCGTACCGATTGATGTGAGAGAACATACATTAAATCTAACCAACCCGCTCTATCCCTACTCTTCAAGAAAAATATATACAAGTACCTGCTTTTGCCCCTTAGACTAAGAAGCAAGTTAAAATAAGGAGAAAATGGGGAAAAAGGTCTTATCATCACGTAACGCAAGACATGTGGCTGTCCCATTCTAATAAAATTAAAAATCGAGTGATACAACGGTTATGCCCCTTTATATCCGTCAAATTTGAGTTCTTTCCGCCTATACCCTTACCTAAAAACTAGACAACCTGCGTTATAGCACAACCATAAATCAAAGGCCTATTTACCGTAATGAATCGAACAGATAGGAGAAGTGTAAAGGTGCCTTCTCTTTATTGATTAGGTTTCCATTCTTATTTATGTACATAGTCTCAATTCAAGCGGCGAAATCACGATTTTTATCAATCTTAGGTTCTCTAATTTAATATTATGCCCTGCGTCGTGCTACACTTGATGTTTCTCGTGATGACAAGACCTTTTTCTGCCTTTTCTCCTTATTTTAACTTGCTTCTTAGTGTAAGGGGCAAAAGTAGGTACTCCTTAGATTTAATATATGTTCTCTCGCATCAATCGGTACGCGGCTGAGGATGAAGATCCATGTGTCTTCGTAACGTCCTTTCCGAGTTAATTAATTAATAATTCGAGTGGTGCGGAGTGTGTCGAGAATATTGTTGTTTGCCATACTACCCTACAGCCCTTGCTATCATTATTAAGTTACATTTCCCCTACAAAACACGGACAAATAGTATCCTCCTTTCCTTACTACTAACACATTTACGTATATACGGTTCGCACGACATATTGGCGCCCTTGATTCAAGAATCCATAGGATCTCCAATTTTTACTTTTACGATGTCAAATTTTTCACAACTTAGTTTCATACGATAGGCAACATTTATACTTTTGCATACCGATTATATGGAATTTGGGCCGCTCTATGCTTGGAAGACTTTCTTTTATCATTAGTATCCCTTATTTGGACTTCGAAACTGTTAATTTTCAAATATTTTTTTGAAATGTCCGAGATTTATTCTGACATTCGCCAAAAGCTTTGAAAATAGCATAAAAATTCAATATTTTATTACTTTTTTTGCAATAAGGGAAGTAATTTGGGTGTTTTTTAGGATTCCCTTGTATATCATTTGCAATAATCTTAAAAATCATAAACATCAATATCTTCCATACTGGGTATTTTTTTCCACAACTGTAGCATACTCAAATTATTGCTTATCTTGTTATTTATTTTGTTTTTACAATCGTTATATTGTCTCTCTATTATTTTTGTATGGAATAAACGTATTGCTTTTTTAAAAAAACGCTGTGTTCTGTGAATATTTATGTCTGTTATCAATGACATATGACCCTCTATTATCCTGATGCCTGTCATTAATTGACGCTGATAAAAAAAAATAATAAACAATAATCGTAAACACCATTCACTAGTTCTTCAGTTGCGTCCTTGATATTAATTTGTGCTTATATTCATGCATATTCAATTTTTTTTTGTTTTTTTTTCTTTGACTGAACTAACAGGACTTTCTTACCGTCTTTTTTTAATTTCAGAATCGATCAACGTAAGAAAGAAGAATGGCTAAGAAAACGACAAAATAGGAACAGGCACAATAACTGGATTAGGTTGCACAATTACATCCCTCATTGGCTGCTATTGCATTATAGGAACAAATATGGAATTATATTTGCCACAGCAACTATCTTCTTCGGAATTTACGCTTATTTGAGGGCGACTGAGAGGGATTTCGGGTTATTTAAGTAAGTAAATTTTCTATTTATTCGGTTCAATAATAAGTAGAGTTGCTCAATTTGCGCCAACAGCTAGTGGCGGGCGCATAAAAGTTTACACGAAATAAATGGTCAGAAATAAAATATAATACGTGCTCAAATACTTACCGTCTTCAGAGTCTTGCGTGAAATCACAAAGTGAATAATGTCTGTTGAATATCTGAAACGTTAGATATGTTTCCACGGTTGTTTCGGCAAACCGAGTGCGGCGTGAGGAAAAAGCGTGTTTATATGCAGAAAACGAACATTCTACGTCTAGTGACGTTATATTTGCGTAATTAAAATAATCTTTGGAACAACTTAACGGTTCTGTTGACGCTCCTTCACAAATTTGTCTTAATGTGCCAAAATCAGAATCTTTCTCTAAAACACTTTCAAACCGTTCTAGAACAAACATTTTTTGCGTCTGCTACCGCGCATAGCTGTACGTGAACATGTTGCACTATTTGCAAAGATTCCACTAACGACACCGAAGGATTTTGTAATTTTTTCTATTGCCTCCGCTAGTCCGAAGTAATTGTTCTGAATAGTTTTTAAATCTGTTTTAACATGACTATCTTAAAATTTCGACTGGCTTTCCTTGATAGCCGCAGCTTCCTTCGGATCGAATTGTAAAACCTCGTTCTTAATATTCTCAAAATATTTATGATAATAAAACGCGGCCTGTAACCATGTTCCCCAACGTGTAAGAATAGGTTCTGGTGGCTCAGGCGTACGGGGGCAGAGTCTGTAAAATTTGCGAATACGTTCTGGGGATTTGATAAACACTGCTTTTGTATGCGCTATTAAAGCGTCTACATCAGAATAACATTTTCTAATACTATCTGCCACATGACTGAAAGCATGAATTTTACACGTAGTATGTAACAAGTTAGCACAATGTTTTTTAAAAGACCGGCCTACAGAAAGCATGTTTGCGGCACCATCACTCATAAACGTCAACAGTTGGTTTGTTGAAAGTTCAAACTTTTCCAATGTAGTTAACACCAACATTGAAATGACTTCGGCAGTGCATTGTTGTACTCGTCTGGAAGCTGATAGAATTGAAGGTGACGATTGATGTGGTTCCATTGTACGTACCATTACATTAACCACAGAATGCTTTTTTACGATCGGTTGTTTCGTCCACACATAACCACAGTTTTTTATCGTTCAACTCCGATTTAATTCTTTTTTCAACATGTTCACGAGCAGATGGTACAATTCTTTGTAACGATGCCCGACTTTGTAATTTGCAGTCCGAATATTTATTTCAAAAGAAGACATATACTTCCTTGTCTAGTAAATTAAACGGTAGATTACATGCAATAAAGGTAACACATAAATTAAATTTAAATTTGTCATGGTGTCGTGTGCAATATTTTTTTGAAGAATGCCGTTTACTATTTACGTGACGTAGACAATCCCTTTTGGACCAACACATTAAAGGGATGTTACAAACTACATATTGAATTTTAACGCCATCATAGTTTAGGTAATTTCTGCTATAAATTCTGTAACTTTGTCCAACATTGGTCGTTTTCGCGACGTAGGCAACATTTTTAAAACAAACGTAGAACTACGAAATAGTTTGAATACGGCAACGAGAAGGTTGTATCGAATCTCCGCCACTGCCCGTTGGCGCCAGTCAGCAACTCTAATAATAAGTCATTCAGGGTGGCTTTGAAAGTTACTTGCAAACTCTCGAGAACTGTAGAGAATTATAAAATAAACGTATTATTTTAATAACTTTTTTTACGAAAAATCAAAAACAAACGCTTAATTTGCCTGTTCTACTTTCAGAGGACCGTGGAACTCATGACATTTACCGATCTCGGCGTCCTTGAAACAAATGATGCATAACCGGTTTTATACGAGTTTCTAGAGTCGGTGTGCTGTATATTCCTCCCCCTCTTGTACCTACATTGCGTACATGTAACTTATTTATCGTTGATCTATTTACCTATTGATAATGATTATTGTCTATTAGCGTAAGCTTAAATCAACCTACGTTTTGTATAGAAGACGCGCATTTATATAGTATTTAAACTATTTTTATACATTCTTGATGCTGATATGATACGAAATGTGTAAAATATACTTTAATATGATAAGTTTAACGATGCTCCGTAGATTTTTACGTTTATTTAAAGATTTGGAAACAATATGGAGATGATTTGTCAGTTTAAGCGGTTCTGGAACGGTTTAGAACTAGTTTAATGTGTTTGTATGTTTATCACTTTATTGTAGCTTTAAAATTTTATTTAATAAGCTGAAAATGTATTTATTTCAAATTTCTCTGTTTAAAACTGTTCTGCAACTGTTTAAAACTACTTTAAATAACTCTACTTGTAGATAAAATTTATTTTCGCTTTTATTTCGGGTATACGGGGTGTTTAAAAAAGTAATTGTAAGATTCTATCCGTTTAATTGGTTTTTTTTTGTTATTTTTGAAAATGAATACAATATACAGTGTCCTTTTTTCAAACATCCTGTAGACATTATAACAAAAATTATTCTTAATCATCAGAAATGATATTTACAGATCTTTTGTGATATTTTTATTTATAAGATTTCCTTTTTGAGATTTACCATTTTGCACGTATGTATATCTATTAATTTTAAGTAATATTTTGTTATATCGAAGTGTGGATTGGAGCTACAGGTCCTGTAAATAGGTGAATTGTTTTTAAATTATTCGAGATATAAAATCAAAATTAAAGATATTTATCCTCTCTATGGAAGTGTTTTCTTTTGTAAATTTCCTGTTTTTTCCCAATTTTTTTTCAATTACAAAGATGTAAAATACTGCTAATGCCCAATTGCACTACCTAGGGAAGAGAAAGAAAAGTTAAACGGCGTTTCAACTAGTTCTAATAACAAGTCGCTTGATATAAGTCGTAGGTTGTTTCGTTTATAGTTTATTATAAAAACTAACTATTTGCATTATCTGGTACTATGATCGACATTGAGGAAGCAGGATTTATCTCTGAAATATAGGAACATAACCGTAATCCAGCGATGCGCCGATATAAAAGAAGGAATATTGTTTGTCGCCCAGCAGCTTGCTTCGTTCCTGGAAAGAAAAAGATTAAATTCTGAAAATTACGATTTTTATATCAAGATTCTCTTACCTTCTTTAAATTTGATAAAGGTGGAAGTACAACTATCTGCAGCAATTAACGCCTGGCGACCCTTCAATACATACTGGAAAGAACAGGAAAGCAGATTAGAATCTGATCGTTTTCATCTAGAATTTAAACGACTAACTCGCCCCCAAATATATAGGAACAAGGCTCTAATCCAGCGAAGCTCCTGCGGCGAAAATTAAAGTCTCTTCACTACTCACCGTAATAGAAATAGAAATAAATCAATATAGAACGAATTTTTTACATCGAAGTTATGATTTCCCCCTAAGAAACAGGAACAAAGCCCTAATCCAGCGCTGAGTCGCCTTGGTAATTCCAACCCGGCTGTAGCTAGCTTAAATTCCACACACATGACCACAGAAGCGGCCACTCAACGCATGCGCAAGCGTCCGCCACTACGATAGCCTTCAAGGCTTGTTATGGCGAAAGTGTAGATAATATTTGACTTACCCTCGTAGTTATTCATATATCGTTGTACTTTAAGAACCCTGTATACAATTGAATCAAAAAGTATTTTTATACAGCGTGGCCACCTAGTGCGTGGACGGCAGATAATGCATTTCCCTAGAAATTTAGAGAAAACGTTTTCGAATCAAAAATATTCTGCATAAGATAAAATTATATTCAACTATACAGGATGTTCAGTTTCCGCTACGCACCATACAAATTTGGCTTTTTAAACAGAACACCCAGTACATTATTAGTTTTTAGATGCACCTCCGCACTTCATGCCAACTTCTTCAATTTCCTCTATACCCATTTTTCTTAGTTTTTGAGAAAATTCACATAATTTAAGATTTTTGAGAAATCGCGCTGTTTCATTAATGGCCGATATCTGAAGTGTCTTACATGCTAGAGCGATTATTCAATTTTTATTCGGTTGGGTATTTCTTGTTTTCCATAGGATATCGAAACATTTTTTATAGCAACCAGGTTCTACAAGGTCATCGATATCCTAGCTAAATTTGATTCACGTTATTTCATTGTTTTTAATTGAACAGCCTACGTATTTCTGCAAAATCTAAAATCTAGCATTTCCCTACACTTAAAAGGCGTCCTTTAAATTACGAGGGTGTACCAAATATAAACGGGACTGATTTTTTTAAAAATTCCAGAGGGCTACTAGACCTGGAAGGGGTTGATGCGCAGGTAGCCTGTACCGCTAGGAAGAGGGGAGAATCGACTGCAACTTTCTCGGGTCCCTTTAATATCAAAAGAAATCATGAGCGAAAAAGAAGTGCATGTCTCCATGGAGCAGCGGATTATCATCAAGTTTTTGGCCAAGGGGGGGGTGAACCCAATCGAAATTTTGCGGTGATTCCAAACACAGTTCGGTGACAACACCCTGTCAAGAACCCGTGCGTTTGCATGGCACAAAAAATGTTATGGAGGGCGTGAAAAGATCGAGAACGAGAGCCATGATCGCCGCCCAAGGACAAGTGTGACCGAGGCCAACATCGAGGCGGTCCGAAATCTCATAGAGGGAAATCGGCGCATTTTCTAAGGGAAATGAAGAAGCAATCGGCCAGAGTGTTATGAATATTATTTATTTTAAATTTGCCGCCTTTTCTTTATACATGCGTAAATGTACCAATACCTACATGTTATATTTCTATTTAATAGCCGATGTAAAAAAAAAATGGTGAGCGACAGAAGAGGGTGGGTGTGATGTTACTGAAATCTGGAAAAAAGAATCTGTGGTTAAGTTAGGAAATGGCGAAAATAAATTTCCTAACTTATTAAGTACATTCGTATTTAATTTACTATGTTTGCGGCACCCCAGTGCTGCCGTAGAAATCTACAGAAAACTCGAACGAGGAATAGACGTAAGAGCGACGCGTTGGAAGGATTACTACTGACAAAAAGTTTAGTTTTACATAGTGGCAATTATGATTTTAAAATTGATTCAAACCTTATAGAAAAACTCAATCAATTTCAATTAATGTACACGTTAAAAGAAGATACCGATTGTAATATCTTTATTTTCGAAATTAAAATGCGCGCTTCTTCTTCTAACTTTTATTAACAAAACACAGCGCTACAATTCTACCTTACAACGATGCCTCCATCTTGCCAACTTCCATCCTTCCTTCCACTATTGCCAACCTTAGATCTAAATTATCTGGCGGCAATATTTAAAATTCAAACTATAAATTCTACACGACACAGATTCCGAATAAAATATTTTTTTGTCGAAGTTGTTAGCAGCTAATTGCCTATACTTATGTGTATTTGTAACTACATTTTGTACACAGCGTTGCCGGAAGCAATGCTAAAGCACTATTTGTAATACTTTCTTAGTGCTGCAGTACCAAAGCGCTGCTTTTTAAAAATGAGTACTTTTTTTATTCGATTATTCAATTAAAACTTTCAGATGCAAAAGAAATTGTACACCTGCTTTGTGCCTCTTTTGTACCCGTAAATTTTCTTATTAACATTTCTCATAATCATTTTAATATGCATTTATGTACTGAAAAAAAATATTTTATTATCGTTTTGAAGAGAAAATAAAGAACAAGTGGCGGAAAAAGATACAAATTAAACGTATTACTAATTTGGCGCAATAAAATCCTAAAAATAGGCGGTTAATTGATTATTTGAAGAGATCAAATGATGTCGTTTTGGGTAAATATATGATATAATTTAAGATTAAATGATGTCGTTTTTAGTCGATTTTCAGTATTTTTTTGTCTTGCCAAAGTACTTTTATGTTGGTACCCCCGGCAACGTTGTTTGTACAGTTTGTTTTATTTTAAAGTACTAAAATATTGTTTTTATAAATTTCCTTAGTTTTCCTATTACTAAAACGAATTAAATCGTATTTACATGTAAAAAATCATTTCTCACGATATCTGACGATTTTTTGTAAGCAAGCTCACGAATTTCTTATTTTTTCTAATCTGGCAACACTGAGTAGATCCATTATAGGCATATATCACAAATATAAGGTTAGGTTACTTCGGTTTCGTTTATAAAGTTAATTCAAATTATCCATTACGCGATAATCGCCCTAAAAGTAAAAATACATACACATTTATCCGCGCTATAATTTATTTAAAGATTTATTCCAGATGTATGATTTTAACAGAGACTCAACTATGTTACTAATAGGTATGTATCGAAGCGAATCAATTTTACATGATATGACATCCCCTCTTTACAAAAATAAAGTAAAAAAGCAAGAAAAATTAGAGGAAATCGCAAATAAATTAAGTGATCTTTTAAATTGCGAAATAACTGTGGTTGATGTCAAGAAAAAAATATCCAATTTGCGAACGCAATACTTTCATGAAGTCGGAAAGGTAAACAAATCGAAATACAGCGGCATGGAAACTAATGAGGTGTATAAACCGAGTTGGTGGTGCTATTCACATCTACAATTCCTAAATAATAGTGGTAAGAGACGAAGCGGAGAAAGCAATTTAACTATGCTACGGGTATATTGCAATATTTCATAGAAATTTCGTAATTATTTTATATTATACGTAATAGGATCCACTGTTGATTGAAAGCGCTAATAGAGTTTGCGATAGGAGTATAGAAGAATTTAATATAAGCATTCCGGAGATTGAAAGTGATAATTCGTCTGGATGTACGTATAACAGTACAAGTTTCACTAAATTAAAATGCAACAAACGAAAGAAGGAGAATGATTCTGCAAACTTAATAGAACGAACAGCCGATGCACTTTATAGAAGTATGGATATGAAAAAAGATGATTTAGATCAATTTGGAACGTGAGTATCTCGGTCATCATTATCTTATTGATTGTAATTATTTTTTATAACCTCTCCAGATTAGTTGCCTCAGAATTAAGAAAACTGAAGAAAATTCAAAATGTTCATAAAGTAAAAAAAAATATATTGAGCAGTATATATGATATGATAGAAAGTGAAATGGTCGATATTAAAGTATGATTATGCAGATAAGTTTGAAACAATTTTATTTATCTTTAGAATAGTATAAAATAAGTTTACTCGCTATAGATCGCAATGGATATTGATTGTCATCATAAATACAAATATATACTTTGCTACAAAATTAATAGTTTCTTTTTTTTGTGTATAACCTTTAACAAATTTACTATAATAATAATAATAATAATAATAGCAATGTATTTCTTCAAACAAATGTTAGAGGAAACAGTCAAATGTGTACACAAAGAGAGACAATACTCAACTAACAAGCAGATCACAAACTGTTGGCTAGGAAATGAACACAAAATAACATTGCAACGCAAGAAATGCAAAGAGAAATTGTAATAAAGCAGAGAATGGAAAGCTGCATGGTTCTAATAATTTAAGTATTCTCGTATTGAATACGGCTCTATATCGCAAAGGTGCCTTATTAACTGCTTCTTAAATAAACCAGTATTTGTTATAGTTTTTATACTATTCGGTAACTTATTAAAGAAAGTCATACCAGCATACTGTACAGACTTCTCATTAGCAGTCAGTCTGTGTTGAGGTAGCCTGTAATTATTTTTATTCCTTGTTAAATATTCATGCTCAAAAAGCATTCACTAACACTACATTTATGTTTGCAGACAAATATTATGCATTCCAAAATATAAAGTGCGTATATTGTTAAAATGTTACCTAATTTGAAAAGTCCTCTACAAGTTTCTAGATAGTTCTTACCAAAGATAAATCTCATTGTTCTTTTTGTAGAACAAAAATTCTGTTGATATCAGTCGATTGACCCCAAAATATAATGCCGAATTTGGCTTTGGAATAAAAATTCCCGTAATATACAGTCATTAAAGCACCAATGTCTAACACGTGCGACAGAGTTTTGATCAGAAAACAAGTTTTGCCTAATGATTTACAGAGTTCCATCTAAGGTGTTGATCTATAAAAATCCCCAAGAACTTACCGGAGTCGCTTATTCTGCAAGTATTATTGCCTAGGAGAATTTCATCTGGTATTGATGTAATAGTATTACTTCTAAAGATTATGCACGAAGTTTTTTCTTTGTTTAATACTAAATTATTTAATATAAACCATTTTTCCACAATTTCAAAATGTGTGTTGCAACTTTTCAACAGATCCTCATATGTGTCCGCTCTAATTAATAGATTTGTATCGTCTGCCTAACTAGTTATTGTGCAATCGGTACCACAAGTTGACAAGAACATATCATTTAAAAAAATTATAAACAGCAGAGGACCAAGTACGCTACCCTGTGGCACTCCCATACTGATTGTTTTTTGTCTAGACTGCGCTGTTGCACCACCCTTGTTTACTTTGACCATTTGATATCTGTTAGAAAGGTATGATAAAAACCAAGAATTAGTCACTCCGCGTACTCCGTAGCATTCAAGTTTCTTTAGTAACAAAGAATGATCAATGCAGTCAAAAGCTTTTGCCAGGTCAAGGAAGATCCCACAAGCCAGGCCACGCCGCTCCCAGATCTGTAGGATATTTTTAATATAATCAGAAAGCGCAGTCAATAGAATAATCTAATAATCATATTAGAGTAAGATACGTATCTATATTTCTAATAAGAATCATTTCATATTCAATTTTTTAATTATACATTATTTATTCCTTTGCTAAAGGCAGGTTGAAATGTTTTATACCAGTTTACGATATCTCCATACCACTCGTGCTTGCATATACAATATTTTAATTATATTAATTTTAAATATATATCGCATTAATTTGAGATAGTGCCCGTAACATATTCAAATTTGTAATCTTTTGCGCAATTTAGTAGCAATATCTATCCAGCCTTAAACGAAGAACACGCCAAACTTTATTCAAGGTCATTTGATTTCAGCATGCCGACAGAGGGTGTCTACTTATTGATATAAATACCCTGTTAATTGCCTCTCGAGTTTCTGCGACTAATTTCCAGAAACAGTACTAAAATATGTCGCTTGGTGCCACGTAGTGCCAAGAGATATAGTCATGTCGTCTAGAAAGTAGCGACAGAAACCGGAGTGCAGGTGCCAAACCACCTCTGTAATTGAATATTCTCTGCTCTGGTGAGATATTTCTTAATGGAAATTGTTTTAAGATGTATATTGATAGCGTGAATGCTATATCAGCCGAAATAACATAATAATAAGCTTTATTGCCCAATAGAAAAAATTCCAATTACTGGACAAGTAATTAATTAAACAAATTACAGAACGAGTACAAAAGACAAGTAAGAGTAACAGGTTACGAAAAATTATTAAAGTAAAGAGCAGTGACTATCCTTACTGTATGTAAAGTAGTAAAATATCACATTGTGAAAATATGGGATTAAAGTTTGTACGAGTCATATAAATAGGTGATTTTAAAAGAGCATTTATTCGGGGAAACGGCAGATAAAACGTATTCGAATACCGGACACCAGAGCGTGCGATTATAAATTGTAATCTTTGAAGTAGTGCCGAGCAGTCAATGCAGCCATTACACAATTTCCAGAGAAACACCAAACCGGAGGATATGCGCCGAAAGTTAAGAGAGGGACAACGGTAACGTATGATCAACGCCTCTCGATGGGTACACACCGTCTTGCCGGAACCAGAGGAGTTTAGCAAATCTGCGTTGGACCAATTACAATTGGCGTTTATGCGTTAAATAGCAAGGGCACCATATAATGGACGCGTATTCCAGACGGGATCTGATAAGAGCGTAGTATAAAGATTTCAAGGCTACCTCATTGGTAAACTCTGCAATTTCGCACAATAAAGCCAAGAGATCTTCCAGCCGCATGGGAGACGCTGATAATGTGTTGCGCAAAAGTGAGTTTGCTATCAAACAAAATCCCTAGATCCTTAATTAATTCGACACGTTCGATGTTAACTTGATTAAACTCATAGTTGAAAGTAATTGGCGTAGATGCACGTGTGAATGAAATAACCTTACATTTGCTAATATTCAGAGGTAGATTATTTGATGTATACCATTGAGAAATATTTATAAGATCGCTTTGCAAGAAGTAACAATCCTCGGGACTGGACACCTTACGATATAGCTTCAAGTCGTCAACGAACAGTAATGCATTCGACGATACACATGTGCTTATATTGTTAATGAATAAGTTGAAAATCATAGGTCCAAGATTAGACCCTTCAGGGACTCCCGAAGAGGAAATGTATTGACGAGAACAGAAGCCATTATAAAAAACATATTGAAGTCTATTGAACAAATATGATTGAAACAGGTGC
Organism: Dynastes tityus; assembly: GCA_029618875.2. NCBI lineage: Eukaryota > Metazoa > Arthropoda > Insecta > Coleoptera > Scarabaeidae > Dynastes > Dynastes tityus. The sequence continues at coordinate 3,024,460 of JAROYD020000001.1, forward strand.
ACAGGTGAATCGCTAAACCCAAAAGACGTAAGCTTATATGAAATTAAGGAATGGTCAAGGCGGTCAAATGCTTTGGCAAAATCAGTATATAAGACATCAACTTGCACGTGAGAATCTATAGCGTGAGGTAAAAACTGAGTAAACCGACATAGATTAGTTACAGTAGATCTTTTCTCAGTAAAACCGTGTTGGCAAGAAGAAATGCTGTTTTTAACATAAGGATAAATAGCAGTGTATAAACATTGTTCAAACATTTTGGCAAAATTCGATAAGATAGCTATTGGATGTCAGCCGCGTCTCCGGATTTAAATATGGGTACAATGCGTGCAACTTTCCATAAATCGGGAAAAAGTTAAGTTTTCAAGACTAAATTAAAGATTTTGAAAAGAGGATGTACCAATAGGTGTTTACAATCTTTAATAAAAAACGAGGGAATTTGATCATGTCCAGAACTGTGACTATTCTTTAGCTTATTTATGGAAAGCAAAATAGAATTTTCAGAAAATTCAGTAATGTTTATGCAGAATGAACGATTAAACCCAACTTGAGGAATGTTGGCAGATGACGGATCGGTGAAAACGCCACTGAAGTATGTTAGGACATACTTCAGTGGTCGCGTCGACGATTTCCTGGAGATTATTGTCTAGAACCATACTACCAGGAATGCAACTCCTTTGCTTTTTATCGCGAATAAATGACCAGAAATTCGTAGGATTGTTAGCAATATCATCTTGAACGGTATTAAGGTAGTTGGAATAGGCTTCTGTTGCTTATCTTTTTATAACACTACAAGGTTCTACAAACTGCCACAATGAAGCAGCGCACCCGAAACGTCGGTACTTACGGAGGAAATTAGATTTCAATTTGATGTTATTTATTATTTCAGGTGTATACCATTTAGGATAAGTTCGTTTTCTAGGGAAAAATATGGGAACATAGATATCAAGTAAAGAATAAAGGGTTGCGTAAAACGTGTCGCATGCAGTATTCACATCGGAGCAGCTGTCTAAAAAGACATATGGCATAGAATTAACTTTTCCCGGTACAGCAAGCATAATTTGTTATTGTTAAGAGCATTTTCCAATGCATTGGAATCTTGAATGGCGTCGTGTTGTGTTTAGTGACGAATCAAGATTTTGTTTAGGCATGCACGACGGTCGTCAGCGAGTCAGAAGAAGACGGGGTGAACGACGGAATCTTCGATTTTTCGTTGAGAGGCACGTACACCGCACTGTGGGTGTTCTGGTTTGGGGTGCGATTACTTATTGCAGCAGGTCTCCCTTGGCGTTTATTCGAGGCAATATGACAGCACAACGGTACATTGCGGAGGTGGTTGGAACACATCTGCCATACTTACATGGATTCGAAGATCCATTGTTCCAGCAAGATAACGCACGTCCTCGTGTAGCAAGGTTTTCCTTGAACTTCTTTGAACAGGCCCATATTAATCTTTTGCCCTCGAAGATCTCCAGATCTTTCTCCCTTCGAACATGTATGGGACATAATGGGTAGAAGGTTTGCGAAACTTGCAGCGTCCTCCTTTGACTTTGGAGGCTTTGAGACATGAGGTGCAATTTGCATGGGAGGCAATACCCCAAGACGAGATAAACCACCTTATTCAATCAATGCCACGGCGTGTAAATGAATGTGTAAATCGGTAAGGCGGCCCCACACATTATTAACAATTATTATAAATATTCCTACCAAATCTCATCCGGAAATTCCAATCCTTTCTAGCTGTTGCAATTTCTATCTTACCGAGTATAGAGACATTGGTTTTAGTGTTCAAATGAAAATCAGAATGTAGCGAGTTTTATTTTAAATTTGAGTTTTTTACAGGGAATCTCAGGACTTAAATGAGGCACAGCCTCCTTAATTTATTACTTTATTGTTTTGTTTCAACTCACAAAGTAAAACAGCCATTTATAAAAACACAATAAAATTAAAAAACAAAATGTGTAACTTGAAACAACGATTTCTATAATTTTTTTTTTAATCAAAATCACACGGAAGCTACTCTGATTCATATTCTACTTCATCCTTCGAAAAGGAATACATACAAACCACTATTTTTGTATAATTTTTCCTAATTTGGCAACAAGTCAGCGTAAATATCATTAATATCAATCGTAGGAAATACTTAAAATATATAAAAAAATAAAATCGTATAAAAAATTCATGTTTTTTTTCCCTTAAATCAGACTAAATACCACGCAAAAGCAGATTTCAGCATCGGAAGACAAGATTATACAATAAATAAAAATAAATTAGTCGTTTTTTAAAGGTTTTAACGTAAAATCCCATTCGTTAAATATCATTAACCAAGTTCGATATATACTTTAAAACATTGGGATCTTTGAGGACGCTCATATGATCGACTGTTGGAAGAGCAAGTTCGTGGATTGGTTGTTTCTGCTTCGAAGACCAAGATCTGCAACCTTCTAGGGATCGTCTATTGACAGTTCCATCACCATCACCGTTTAATAGCGTGGGATTATCGTAGAACGTACCCGGCTTATAAAAAATTCTGTAAAATCGAAATTAATTGAAGGAATTAAATTAATTATAAAATTTGCAACTTACTGTTCGACAGTTGATACGTTTGTTCCGTATATACAATGGACTTCAACACCGGGGGCCGTTAAGTTTAAACTGTGCGGTAAAGTATCTTGATATATTTCCCAACCTTCCGGATACTCGACGTCCCTAAAAAAAGAAAGCCAATCATATTTTGATTCATTTCCACATGGAAAATTGAATAATTTACATAAAATAATCTTTGATATTATTTAACGTGTAATTTTTAGTATCGGTTTGAACAAGAACCTCGTCAGTTTTCCAATAACTCCTCGAAGGCATTAACCATGCTAAACTAGGGTTAGTTATTTGTTCCTGCTTCATTACTTTACCGTTTAACATGTAAGAACCTAAATCGTCACCTAAAACGATATACACATATTGATCCCAGCGATTTATAACGAAAGAAAAAAGCTTACCGATAGCATAAACTTTGACGGCTTTCACAGATCCACCCCAAGCACCGCTTAAAGTAACCAGGCTTTTAACATATTTATCTTTCCAGCTTTGCGTTTGAAGGTTTAGGAAATACTGGGCCATGGGACCACCCATCGAATGCGCAAGCAATATTACAGACGTTTCGCTATTTTGTTCATAAGTTTCTTCGACTAGCTGTTTTAATTTCACGAAATATTCTTGATTTTCATCTGGAAATATACCAAAATATAAATGATATATTCATAAAATTGATAAGGTTAGGCACCTTTTGTTTGATACGAATTATATTATAATTTAATATAATAGGAACAAAATGGCGCGACGGAAATTATGAACTAATTAAATAATACGCTTCCCAGAAAAACACAAGTTTAATACTAAGGAGAATACGTAATTTTTGTAGCATATATAACGGAAAGAATTTATTATTTATATTACGGTAAAATAATAACAATAAAACGGAGTTCGGAAATTATCCTGACAGCTAACAAATCTAATTTTAAAGAAGAAGAATGAAGAAACTCGTATGATGTTTGGTATCCATTGGCTTTGCTAACAGCTCGTAGTCTATTTGGAATACTAGTTTTTTGAGGAATAGTCGACCACCCCCTCCGGATTGCCCGAATAAATTCGTTCTTGGATTTCCTGTCTACTGCTGGAATTCTTCTATCGAGCTCAGCCCACAGATGCTCTATGGGATTGAGGTCGGGGCTCCGAGGAGGCTATTTCATAACGCTAACAGAATTGTCCGCTAAAAATTTGGTCACAACCTTCGCTGTTTGCTTGGGGTCGTTGTCATGTTGGAATATAAAGGACCCCATTAGATCCAATTTATCAATAGAGTCTAACATTTCTTTTTTTAAGATATCAATGTATGCTTGAGCGTTAAGAATTCCTTCAATTACTTTCAAATATCCTAGCCCAGCACTACTAAAACAACCCCATACCATTATAGAGCCTCCTCCGTGTTTTATAGTAGGCTGCATTAAGTTGCAGTTAAAAGTCTCTCCTGGTTTTCTCCATACCAACCTTCTCCTCTTGCATGATGTTAACTCGAACTTACTCTTGTCGGACCAAAGCACTGACTCCCAAAAATGTTTTGGTTTATTAACATGTTCTTTTGCAAACCGCAACCGTTTCTGTACGTTTACGTTTGAAATGTACAGTTTTTTTTCCGGGAGATAGGACCGTGTATGTTGGCTTTATAAATCCTAGATTTTGTGTTGTTCCTAGAGGCAAATTTAAAATATCCTTAAGCTCTCTAGCACTAACAAATGGATTTTGTCGAATTTCCTGAATCATTTGTTAATTATCTCTCCTCGTCATCTTTCGTTTTCTACCGGTCCGCGGTCGATTTTCGCTGGATCGTCTGCTCAAAATATTTTTAACTATTTCATCAACACCTTCATGGGAAATATTATAATCTTTAGCGATATTTCTTAAAGATTGTCCTGCTTGCCTTCGTTTAAATATCTGTGTGCGTTCACCTGGGGTTAATTCTCTATTTTTTGGCATCCTGAATTAAAATAAAAATAAAAAAAATATTGACATGCAAACAAAGGAAATTTATTTATTTTTCATCATAAAATAATAAAAGGATAACATTAAATAACAAAATCATTCTACTAATACATAGAGTTTGTTACAAAGGTGGTACCGGATGGCAGTAGCGTAGCAGTAGCGGCGTGAATAGGGGTAATTTTCAACTCGTAGTCGATCTCGACAGTACCGCGAGAGAGTTCAAAGCGACAATACGTTGCACGCCAAATAAGTACGCGAAGATGAGACGCCCAAAGGGTGTAACGTTCCCTTCGAATGTGAATAAATATCTCAGGCATTTCCCTGGATTAGAATATAGAAGTCCGCATATTTATTGCGCAATATGTGATAGCGGATTGCTAAGTCACGATAGGTTGGAATGTAGAAAACATTGTAAAGATAAACGTTATGTATTGAATTTAAGAAACAGTATTCCATACTGGCAATTTTTATATGATTTTATTTTTATGTTAAGTGCGTGCAACATCCCACAACACCTAGTAGATAATAAAAACTTTCGTCTTTTTTGGGCTAAGTACGTTCCCTCATGGAAGCTGCCAACATCTATGCGATTACGATACAATTTGCCATGTGTGCAAGGTACAGTAAAGGAATGTATAAAAGACGAGTTAAGAAATAAGAAAATCTGCCTATGTGTGGATGAAACAACTGATGCTCAGAAACACAGCGTCATTCATGTTGTAGCGGGTGAATGAATCGACAATGGAAGCGTTGCGGATGCAATTCTACGCAGCACAGGGCGGTTGCCAATTGCCACAGTGGACAACAAGACGACAGGAAAAGGTAACAATATTATTTTTCACTAATACTGTATATTACGTACCTACTTTTATGCGGTGCGCCACTGCTGGTACCACCTTTTTAACAAACTCTACTAATATATTATGTATTATGTCAACTTTCTTTCCGAACACTTCTGAGATGTACTATCGCTATAATAATATACTGATAAAACATACAAAATATAAAAATCCTGTATCGACAGCTGCTGCGAACTCGATATAAACACAGGACTGCGATTCATAAAACCAAAACACTACACTTCCAAACTGTTTCACCGATATCGGTAATTCACCAACTATAATAATAATAATAATAATAATAATATTTATTCATTCCGAGCACTACATACAATATTTTTTGCTTATGTTGAATGATATAATCCATTTTTATGAGAATTTGTGAAATATTATGAAATAAATATACAATTTTTTTTATAATAAAAGGATCACAAATTATATTATAACCTCTATAAATTGTTTACACTAACAAATAATTGACAATAATGGCACAGCCGATAAAAAACTGTAACTGTATTACCGACGTATTCAAATATTTGATTTAAATTGATGGCGGTTTGTATAAATTAATTTAAAAAATTCGAGTTTTAAAATATTTGACGCAAATCTAAGGAAATAAATAACAAAATCCTTGTTATTATTACAAATCACATCTACCAACGTCATTACATATTTTTACGGTTACAAATGTTGTAATATTATGAATATATTAACGAAATCCTAGACGTAATGTTTGTCGGTGATTTCGTTTGATTTCGAAAATTAAACAAACTATTGGTTATAACCTTGGGTTAAATTAGTTTGCAAATAACATTTATGTAATTCTTGTTTGCTCTTAAATATTATATTTAAACAGCACTGTATGAAAAAAAAAAATAATTTAGGCTGTTTGTTAACACTTGTTCTATTTCATTAAAATAAATTAAAAAAAAAAACTAATTTTTAGATCTATTTCATTCGATATTTTATCGTTAAAAAAGGTATCAAGTAAACTTTCTATTTAACATTGTTTAAATTTCGCGGAAGATTTAAGTTGGTGGTTCCGATAATAAAGGATATCAACTAAAATTATCCGCGAAATTTGAACAATGCCAAATAGAAAGCTTATATTAAATCTACTATCAATACTTTATATTTTGTAATTTCTCAAACTTACTTGGTGCTTTCCTGAAGTCAAATGGTGCTCCTTTCAAAGATTCATTTCGGACATGCCCTAAAGTGACGAGTTCGTTGGCAATATCCTTGAAATACGCCCCCGTCGAAGCATGGCTAGGATCCAACCATTCGACGGCTTCGGTGCCTCCAAATCCAGGAATCCTCGTTTCAACACCTTGGGTGTTCGACGTCTTTCGTGTCACATTATCGTAAGTTAATTTGATATTGTCGACCCAACAATCGATCACAACGGGCACTAGGAGTTCTAAATTCAACCAGATATTGAAAAAATCGGATGAGGTTTTTGCGCAAATGTAATGTACGGAGCTCGATTTATTTAGCTTAGCTTCTACTTGAGATCCACCATCCCCGGGGATGAAAATGAAAGGGTGTAAAGCGCTATAACTTGTACGTATCACAACGATCAAAGAAAATAGTGCTTTAAGTACTAGGTTAGATATCGTTCTCATACTTTGGATAATTGGTGTATTTTAGGAAACGATCTGCACGATTAAACACTGGAAACTGCACTATTTTTATGGTGTGATCGGTTTAAGTTTAACACGTTTTCTCGGATGATTTTTTTGTTTATATAAACAAGAGTTTCACGATGATAACTAGGAACTAATTAAAATATTTTTGTATTATTCGTATTATTCTTTTGTGCTCTCTCGTAGATCGTTCAACGCATGCGTTTTGCGCGTTGTTTTGTTGTGAATCAGCTGATGGAAAGCCTGACCAATTCCGAAAAGGTTTGCTTATTCATTCTTGGGTTTATCAGGGATTAACGGAGATCATTTTTTTCTGTTATTAAACGTTCATTATCTTTAAGCAGTTAGATTAACAAGCTGTCGCTATCTTTGTTTAAATATTTGTACGACAAATACTTCAAACACATCCGATTTGAAAAACAAACATCCCTATATACGAGGGTACGTCAAATATTCGTCGTTTTTCCTTTGTGAATTTTTGGACACGCCTTACTGTTCAAAATATCTACGGCAATGACAAATTGTTGTCGCGCAAATGATGATTACGTAATATGTACTTCCCTAATTGGGGCTACCCCATCTTTACTGTCCGAGTTCTTTGAAAGTTTCTTCCTGGTAAAGATTTGTTAGTTATTTATAGAGTTTGTTAAAAAGGTGGTACCGGCAGTGGCGCATCTATAAAAGTAGGTACGTAATATACAATATTCGTGAAAAATAATATTGTTACCTTTTCCTGTCGTCTTGATGTCCACTGTGGCTACTGGTAACCGCCCTGGTAAGGTGCGTAGAATTGTAACAGCAACGCTTCCATTGTCGCTTCATTCGTCGACGGTATTGTGAATACGTTGTCGCATACTTCGAAAATGGTCGTTCGACATCCAGTGAAGTAAGATTTGCAAATGTCAGATATTCCTTTTCCTCATCTGGGCACTCTTGATTTTCAGTTATAGACCGAACCTTTTGTAAATCGGGATTTTTCGTTAAAATTGCACCAATTTTTTGAGCAACATCGACTTCTATAGTGTTCGTCAAGTTTTCTAGAGCGGCTTATAAATTGTTTATGTAATTTAATGCGTCTCGTGCAGATAAGTGACTGTTTTCTAATTGCTCAATAGCTTGTGCAACTTCAGAATACTTCATGGAAATTTCATCTATTTGTTGTTGAACGTTCGAATTCGAGAATCATTTGAATCAAGTTTCAAGATGACATTTTTCACTTGTGAAAAATATTTCTGATAGTAAGATACTGCCTGGAGCCATGTTCCCCATCGCGTTATTACAGGCTGAGGTGGTGGTGGTAATTTCGGACACAATTGTTTGAATACACGGATGTGTTTGGGAGATTTGATGAACACTTTTTTGGTAGATACTATTAACTTATCCACCATCGGATACTTCTTTCGAATGGTTTCTGCTACGAGGTGACATACGTGTATGAGGCATGTTATGTGAAGAAGAATCGGAAAGCATATTTTCAACATCCTGAAAATGTCCTATTTAATAATTCCTCCATTCGATTATTAACGAAACTCAACGAGCATTCACGATCGTTAAAAACTACAATTTATTGTAGAATGTAAAACGGCATATTTCTACCGATTTCTTGGTCAAGAACTTGTTCAATTAATTGACTGATAAATCACGGCTTGTAAAACAGGATTTACGCGAAGGCAGAATACTCACCGATTGGTCTGTTTTGCTAACTCGCTGTTCTTACCGCATATCGCAGCTCCGCTATAAACGCACCTTATGTCGCACCAATGAATAAACTTATTCATTACAACAAAAAGTTGATTTTTTTTTAATGGGACTTAACCCCTTCATCCACTTGCCCCTTCATTTGTGTTGCAAAGATGCTTGACTTTAAAGTTAAGGACGTTCCTTGTGAAAAATATTTTATTTTTAAAATAAATCATTTCGAGGCAGGATTTTATCCTTTCACTAATTCAGTGAAACGATTGTGTTTACATCTTATATATACTTACGTATTTCAAACATGTTTACATCCTTCTATATGCAATGTTTAGGCATGCCAATGAAAACAATTTCATTTGGATCACGCATGGTGTAAAACGACCTTGAAGACCAACAAATTTTGAACCAAATCGTATGATGCTAATGAAATTATAATTGTATTACTATTGTATGTATTTTAATACAAAATATAAGTTAATAAATTCAATTTAAAGAATACCTATATATTCGGCAAGCTTAAATAAATAAATGATATAAATAAATTTAATTTTACATTTTATATACCTGCGCCATCTATGAGTGAATGATAAAATTAGCCAAATATATCGGTGTCTACTTTACTGACGAGCTCTTATTGTGCCATCTATTGGATATTTACTCAAATCGACCAATCAGAATATGTTTCCAATCCAATAATACACTCGGCGAAAAAAAAATTTTAGATCTAACAGCTGACAAATTAATCAAACCTAACCTTACTTTCTTAAAGACTTTGGGACGCGTGTTTGAAGCTACGCGAATTTTTAAATCAAAACTGGAATTCTAGTACAAATTACGTTGCAATATGAAATTATATGCATGGGTAAGTAGTTGATCGCGGCGATTTCGATATTTTTAATTGAATAAACGTTCTCTCCGCGCAGGGTGCTAATAGTTATGGACAGCTGGGATTAGGTCATAAATGTGATGCACAATTGGAACCCGTCGAAGTCGATCTATCGCACTGTGATTTGAAACCTGAGAATATTGTATCAATAACAGGTGGTGCTGGCCATACATTGATCTTAGATATAAATGGACATGTTTATTGTTGTGGTTGGAATTCCAAAGGTCAGTTGGGCATTTCGGACGATAGTGGCAAGTTTGAGCAGATTGAGATCATAAAGGATCGTAAGATTGTGCAAATATGTTGCGGATGGGATTTTAGTGCTGCCCTCTCTGACAACGGCAAGTTATTCGTATGGGGAAATAATGCTTATACGCAACTTGGCCTTTCGAAAAGCATTACCTGCACTGGTATGAATCGATGTTGCAAGTTTCGCAGAAACTTGCAACTGGTTTCACACATATCAGCTGCGGATTACGGCACAGTGCCGTTATTACAAAAGACCAATGCTTATTAGTCGCTGGAACTGGTACAAAGGGGCAGTTAGGCTTGGGTAATAATTTTAGTGATGATAACTATTTAAGTATATCAAAAGTTCCTGAACTGCAAGATATCGAGTCCGTCGCTTGGACAAAACCATACTATCGCTTTAAGATCCAATGGTACCGTTTACGCATGGGGTGATAACAAGTACGGTCAATTAGGTGTAGATTCCATCAGACCAAGCTCATTCGTGCCCATAGAAGTATTTTGCAGTGAAGGTCTCGAAAGGGTTTATGCTGGTTGGACTCATTCAGCCGCATTAACTAAGACTGGTGAAGTGTTTATATGGGGTAGAAACTCCTACGGGGAACTAGGCTTCTATAAGGAGATCCCTTATAAACCCGAATTGAATCCGAACTTGAAAGATGTCAGTCAGTTGAGTTTAGGTTCCGAGCATAATCTGGCAGTAACGAAAGATGGGAAACTGTTAAGCTGGGGCTGGAACGAACACGGCAGTTGTGGTAACGATGATACAAAGAATATCCCGAAACCGATACAAATATTTGTGAATCGAAAAGTTAAATCTGCTTTCGCATGTACTGGTCAATCTTTTGCGGTCATAGAATAGTACCCAATGCTATATGCTACAAAAACATTTAATATTAAAATTATCATGTTCATAAGTATTTTTATAATGATTTATTGATTAGTGTATTCCGTATTTTTATAATAAAATGTGCATTTATAATTATTACATCGTGTTTTTTTTTTGTAATCGATTAATTCCTTGTATAACTCAATAATTGATATCAGCATAGAAGAATTGCTGCGAAATAAACAAGAAGATATCGTTTTTTTTTTTAATCGATAACGGCACTCTCTAGCCGCCTTACCTGTTAGTAAGTACTTTCGACAGCAGATGTCGCTAACGTTCCGCGAATCGTAGATGAAATTAATTGATTGATAGATGGCGCAAGAAGCTAAACTGTAAAGGGGATCTTTCCAACGAGGAATTTGTGATTAGACAACGAATAAAGTTGTAAAATCACCGATTAGAGAGCTCCTTCATCTGTGATAAAATGCACACGAATAATTAAACATTGCAGTATTTTATCAACAATCGAAACTCTCGTTAAAATTTAAACTGCTTTATTTTCAAACTTAGTCACTAGATGCCAGCGTTAAAAGTATACGTCACAATCTATCTTACCGACATTACCGATTTTTTCATATTCGATCTTTAAACAACAAAAAAATTAATCTAACCTCAAAGAGAATAATGTTTAAAAATCTTACTAAATAAAATGGATACAACAACCGAAGATAAACTGGATTTACGTTTAGTAAAAATAGATTTAATCCAAGGAATAAGAGATTGTTCTGCTCGCGGCTTACATCACTGTATGAAATGGTTATCTGAATTAAACTTCTCGATATCACACATAAAATTACCAGAGGAGCATTGCAAATTTTCCGAAGTTTACAATAATGAATACGATGTATATTCCATTGCGAAGTCATATTTCGATGTCAAAGAATACGATAGATGTGCTCATTATACGAAAGCTTCGACGAATCCAAAAGCACGATTTCTACATTTATACTCTAGATTTTTATCGATCGAGAAGAAAAAATTAGATAACATGACCGACGCGAATTGTCCACCTGATCCTACGAAAAATACGGTTTTAAAAGATTTGTGTGCGGTATTAATGGAAGATTACCACAAGAAACAATTAGACGGATATTGTTTGTATCTTTATGGAATTATATTGAAGAAATTAGATTTAACGAATCTTGCTATTGATGTTTTTGTAGAAGCTGTACATTCTACTCCTATTTTATGGGCTGCATGGCAAGAGTTAGCTCAATTACTACCGAATAAGAATAAATTAAAATCTCTGGCGCTACCCGATCATTGGATGAAGCAATTCTTTCTCGCGTATGCTTATTTGGAGCAGTTATGCAACGATGAATCTTTAGAAATATATTGCAAGCTACACGAACAAGGATTCGGTAAAAGCTCATTTTTAATCGCACAAACTGCTATCGTTTATCATAATAGAAGAGGTATAATGCTTTATTTGTGTTTAACGTTAGTTTTCGGTTGATCGGTTTTTTAGAATTGGAAAAAGCTATTGAAACGTTCAAGGAATTGATATCGGAAGATCCGTATCGTTTAGATAACTTAGACACGTACTCAAATCTGTTGTATGTCCGAGAAATGAAAAGCGAATTGGCTGATTTGGCTCATACGGCTGTATCCATTGATAAATACAGGGTGGAGACGTGTTGTATCATCGGTGAGTAACGTAAAATAATCGGAAGCTATTACGGGTGATTTAACGAACTAAATTTCGCAGGAAACTATTATAGCATCAGATCGGACCATGCGAAAGCTGTACTTTACTTCCAACGAGCTTTAAAGCTGAATCCGCAATATCTGTCGGCATGGACACTCATGGGACACGAATTCATGGAGATGAAGAACACGAACGCAGCTATCCAAAGCTATCGACATGCTATTGGTTCGTTTCGAAGGCTAAAACCTATTAAAAATAAGAATGACATGAATCGTTTCAGAAATTAATCATAGAGACTATCGTGCATGGTACGGCTTAGGACAAACGTACGAGATCTTAAAGATGCCTTACTATTGCATGTATTATTACAAACAAGCACAGCATTTAAGGCCGACCGATAGTCGAATGATCATTGCGCTAGGTGAAACGTACGAAAAATTGGATAAAATAGAGAATGCTTTAAAATGCTATTATAAAGCACGAAATGTTGGTGATATCGAAGGAATGGCTTTGGTTAAATTAGGAAGGTAACGAATATATTATTTTAAATTTAAATTTTTGCATCGTTTTCTTTTGCAGTCTGTATAATAAACTTAAACTCTCCGATAATGCAGCTGCTGCTTATACTGAATACTGCTTAAAATTTGATGAACAGAAGGTCACAACATACGAAGATCAAATGGAGTATTACAATGCGTTGCAGTATTTAGCGAGCTATCATTTAAATAAAGGAGAATTCGATGAAGCATATACTTATGCGAATAAATGTTTAGAAAATGAACAGGTTTGTAAAATTATTATTGATAATTATATCAATTTTTTCTTTGAAAATTTATAAGGATTTAATTTCCTCTGTATTTATTAAATCTTCTAGACTAAAGAGGGCGGTAAAGCATTATTGAAAACAATTGCTGCGAAAAGAGCTGAACAAGAGATTGTCGATGTGATGTCGATAGATGAGACCGGAAATAATCTTTCAAATATGAATGAAACTAACGTTAGTACAATGGATATGGTGTTTTCTCCTCCATAGAATTGATGTAGCGATTTGTCTTTTATATGTGTATGTATCTAGGTAAAAAAAAAATATGATTTTTAAACGTTAATAATAAAATTTGTATAGATTTTACATTTTTTTTTATTTAACAAATTTTAATTATAGTGACATCTACCTTAGGAAATATAAACTTATTGAAATTAAGATTATAACATTACATATCGAGAATATTTGGTCCTAAATAAAGGAATCTGTAAAATTATTCCTAATTTAGTTTACTCTATTCAACATTAGATGTCGCTGATAGAAAAAATGTTGAACATTCGAATAAAAGCAAATGATGATTTCAAAATTAGTTTAAATACAGTATAATTATCGATATAAAAAGTATTATCTAATAAATTAACTAAAAATTACATCAACTCAATTAAATTTCCATTTCATTTGGGAGCATATGCTACTCATGAATACCTGAAAAAATAAGCAAGAATTTTATAGGTTTTCACTAAATCTCTAAGACAAAAAAACTTCTACAAGAGATATTTTATCATTAATAATGTTAGTGGGTTAATATTTATAAAGGTTAGTTATTGAAATTAAGTTTTTGACGCCATGTAAACACGAAAAATTTTATTTGCTCCTAAATAAAGGAATTTGTAACATGAATCCTGGTTTAGTTTATGCTATTCAACATTAGATGTCGCTGGTAGGGAAAATAATATACTTAAGTAAAAGTATAATTTAATTTAAAAATAAATTCAAATACAATATAATTATCGATTTAAAAAGCACTATGTAATAAATTTACTAAAGATTTTATGAAATTAATTAAATTTCCATTTCATATGGTAGCATATGTAACTCACAAACACCTGAAGGAATAAGTATGAATGTTATAGGTTCTCACTAATTCTCTAAGAAAAAAAAAACTCCTATGAGATATTTTACCCCAAAAGTTTTTTGGAAAAG
>JAROYD020000001.1:3038913-3078934 GCA_029618875.2 Dynastes tityus
AATTTTTTAAAAATTAGTCATGATTTAGTTTAATCCTATTCAACGTTAGATGTCGCAAGCAGGAAAAATTTTGATAAACTTGAATAAAAGCAAATTTTTCTTTAAAAATCAATTTAAATACAGTATAAATGTCGATTTAAAAAGAATTATATAATAAATTTATTAACTGTCTTATTGAATTAGTTAAATTTCTATTTCATATGGAAGCTCAACTCACTAACACCTGAAAAAAATAAGCATGAATTTTATAGGTTCTCTAATCTAGCTAACTCTTTAACTAAGAAAAAATAGCCTCTACAAGAGACAATTTTACCATTAAAAATTTTATTTGATTAATATTTATAAAGTTTAGCTATTGATTTTAAGTTTTTGGTGCCATCTATACGCCAAGGATTTTATTTGCTCCTAAACAAAGAAATCTGTCAAATAATTCCTGAATTTATTTGTGCTGTTGGACATTAGATGGCGCTAGCAGAGAATACTTAAATATACTTAAAAAAAAAATAAAATTTAATCTAAAAATAAATATAAATACAGTACAATTATCAATTTAAAAAGGATTATGTAATAAATTTACTAAAAAATTCTACTAAAATAATTAAATTTCCGTTTCATATGAGAGCATATGTAACTCACAAACACCTGAAAACCTAAGTTTGAATTTTATGTTACTAATTCTTCAAAAGAAAAACGCCTCTACAAGAGATATTTTACACTTAAAAATGTAATTTGGTTAATATTTATGAAGGAAATTAGAGTGAATTAAAAGCTGTTTTCCCATATTTAAAGAAACCAGTTCTGTCAAATAAAAAAATTATCAAAAAATTTTAACCTTTAACATTTGGGGACCCAAGGACTTATCGCGTCTAAAAAGTGTTAAAACAAACATATTTCATTATAATTAAGTTCAAATTAATCAACTATCAAGTGTTAATTAATCGCACATCATGAAAGGTAATTCTTTGAAGGATAACAACCACGGATCGCAATCGTTCTTCTTCAATGAAGATTTGCTTCGATTGCAAAATGTATTGGTAAGTTTTTCTTTTAAACATTCTTTACGCAGGTATTTCGAGGTTATTTCTAATCTTTTGGGTAGTTTTTTTTGAAAAATTTTAAACGATCGTTCCCCTCTAAAAAGTAGATCGAAATTATCATCTTTTAGCTTTACAGGAGAGATTAGATTTATCGGATGGTGACAAAAATGATTTTAGTTTGTGAGTTCGCTTGCTGATACGAGAAATATATAAAATAATGCCGTTTTACTACTTTAGGACGCAGAAAATCTTAACGCCGAGTTTGGATAAGGCTCTGTCTTGCACTCACAAGCAATCCCAGCATAAAATCTGCATGAACAAACCTTTAGAATTGATCCAATTCCCTTCACCACCACCGGGGTTTTTATTATCTTCAGGATTTTGCTGCTGCATGACCTACAGGAACACCAATGCAGAGTGTATAACGTCTTTTCAAGATGAATTGGATATAAATGGGATTATTAAGGAGTTTAGATCAACTACTAAGATTCATGAGGATTACGAACATGGATTATTTAGCGGAGCAACAACTGTAAGCAGTAATGCTAACGTAAGCCGATTCTATTTACATTTTTTAGCTTAAATTCCCAAACCTTTTCTGTAATGGAACCCTTTGAAGGATTCTTTTGGTAGAACCAATGTTTTTACTAACTACTATAACGGTTGCAAGTTTGAATATACGTAAAACAAGATCAAAGTGCATTTAACTTGGAATCAAATATATTAGACGTCAGCTTCATAAAGTACAAAGATTTATTTTGACAAAAAGAAATAAAATGGATACAGAGTGTCGGCAATAGATTGGTAATAGCAGTGATAATAAGGCAGAAAAAGTCGATCTTCCACGTCTAAATCCTCCTTGATATTCACCCACCACTTCATCCTCATATTTCTTTAGTCTATTCCGTATAATTTTGGCCATAATTTTATACACTATGTCTAACAGTGCAATTCCTCTATAATTTTTGCACCGTGTCTTATCACCTTTCTTGAGGATTGGACAAATGAGTGCGTCATTTCATTCATCTGGCATTCTTTCTTCATTCCACACTCTTCGTATCAATTGCGCTAATTTCTTTTGCAGTTTCTCTCCTCCTTGCTTTAATACCTCTACAGGAATTACACTTTCTCCAGCACTTTTATTGTTCTTTTGTTCTGTGGGTTCTTCTATTTCTTCCCCATTGCCTTCTACTAGTTCTGAAGGTCCTTGTTCATGTTTTCGTTCCTGTCCTTCTACGCCATTTAGCAACTGACTAAAGTATCTTGCCCATACGTCCAATTTTCCTTTTACTTCTACTAACCCTTCCTCTTCATCTCTACAGTAAATCGTTCTGGTGTCCGAACTTTGTTTGGACTGTTTTACTTCTTGATAAAAATTTGTTACTTCTTCTAGTTGCTCTCTTTTTGACCTACATATTTTTTTTGCCCTTCTTCTCGCCTGTTCATAATTTCTCTTTGTTCCTTCTGTTCCTTTTTGGTCATTTTCTATTTTCGCATTATTTCTCTCATTTAGGACTTTCTTGCGTTCTTCGTCGAACCATTCTTCTTTCCTTGTATGTTTTCTCTTTCCTATGCAGACATTCATTGCTTTTTTTACTCCGTTCTGAATTGATGTCCATTCATCTTCTATTGTTTGGTTCATTTCAATGCCGTTCACCGGCCTCAATAAGCTTTTGGCTCCTGTGACATTCTTACACCACTCCTCTCTTCGTACTTTCGCGTTTAGATCTCCTTTTGTCATTTTTATGTCATACTTTGGGATATTCTCTAATATTTCGCTTATCTTTTCGTAGAATTCATTTTTTGTTTCTGTGTCTTTTTCTTCCGTTGGTGCGTATCCATTAATAATGCTGATTTTCCTGTATTTTCCGCGTAATCTCAAATAGCATGTTCCCTACGATATTGATTTGAAATCTACTACCAAACTTTTAATATTGTCATGAACCAGGAAGCCAACGCCAAAATGTATGTTGTGCCCGCTGCTTTTAAATAGGGTGTTTTTGCCTAAGTTGATTATCCTGTTTCCAATTTGCGTTGCTTCTTGCATGGCAAGTATATCTAATTCGTACTGTTTTTTACTGCTTCTTCTTCGTATGTACCTCGTACATTCCATGCATCTATCGTCAGCTCCTTTTGTTTATCTATTTGTCCCTTATGTTTATCTGTCCAATGATTCCATCTCATTTCCCTTTTCATCGCATGGTCTGTTTCTTGTTTAAAAATACCATATTTGCTTTTTCAAATTCATCAATAAGCTCGTCCTCTTTTCCACTCATGCTCTGTACGTTTCTTACTCCCAGTTTTCAATTTCCGCCTCTTAATTTGTCTTTTCGTAACCTTAAATCTATATCATGCTCGTTGCCGTTGTCGTCCTCTTTACTTCCTATTTTAATTTCGTTTACTTGCTCTTGTTCTTGTTATTTTCCGCAGTTGTTCGTTCAGAGAGTCCCCTTCCGGTGATCTCTCGCAAATCGTTCGCTTCGCTTCTGACGACATTTTCATCAATTATTAGCTTATAGCACCTTATGGTTGCTTTAAAGCCTTTTTGCCTAGCTTCTTTCGTTTGTTCCACCAATACTTTCCGCTCATCTTGAATTTTTTTGGGTAGATCTTCTCGAATCCATATGTCTGAGCCTTTTAAATATTTGGCATTTCTGAAGATCATCGCTCTATTCCTTTCCGTTATTGACAGTTGGATATCAATTTTGATAGTAAATTGACAGATAAATGCCAAATCTTATAAATTTTAATCGTCTTCTTTATTTTAGGTGTTACCAATTAAAGATAGGAAACTCAGCTTGGAGGTGACCAACAAATTACTCGAAACCTCTTACCTTCTCTTCAATATTTTAGCGGAGGAAGTGTGTTTCAACGATAAGTTGATTAAAGAACTATGCTTGCATTACGTCCAATCGTCTAGGCTGAGAAAATGGATGTCGTACACTGATTTCCGTCGTTCTGAACTTTGAATATTTCCATATTCATTTTTTATAGTAAATGTTGTAAAATTTTAACATTGTCCATGAATTTTTTGATAAGAGAAAAGTGTTTTAAAGCATTTTAAGCGAAGTCGAAATGTGTGTAAAGTTGAATAAAGGATATTTTCCACATACAAGAGGTCTCTGTTGTTATCTCTAGTCTGGGCAAACAGCGGTAACAGTCAGTGTAGTAGATATGTGGTGCGGAATCGGCGATTATTTATTTCACGCGTTCACAGCGTCAGTATTAAATCGATGCTGTATGCGAGTAGTTCTGTGTATATGTAGGCTGTCGTAACTTATTTCGTAATTGTACGCTTATGTTTGCTTTAAAAATGTCGCAGTTAGGTACGTCGCGAAAATGACTAATGGCAGACACAGTTAAAAACATTATAGCGGACATGCCGGACTTAATCTTTGATGGCGCTAAAATTCAATGTCTAGTTTGTAAAATCCCTTTAATGTGTTGGTCCAGAAGCCATTGTCAACGTCACATCGAAAGCAAACAGCATTCTTCTGCAAAAAGTGGCATACGAGACCAAGAAAAATGTACATTTGTTTTATGTGTTACTCTTATTTTATGTAATCTATCGTTTCGTTTACTAGACAAAGAAGCATTTGTCTCCTTCTGGAATAAATATGCGGAATGTAAATTACCTAGTCGGACATCGGTACGAAATGTAGTGCCATTTGCTCGTGGAGATATAGAAAAAAGAATGAAAACGGAATTGAAAGATAAAAAACTGTGGTTGTGTGTGGACGAAACAACAGATCGTCAAAAATATTCTGTGGTTAATGTAATGGTACGTATAATGGAACCACATCGACCGCCATCCTCCTTCTTATTTGCTTCCAAAAGAGTTATAAATTGTACTGCCGATGAGATTTTAAAGGTGGTGTTGAACTCATTGAACAAATTTGAAGTTTCAACCAAGCAACTTGTAATGTTCACGAGTGATGGTGCCGCAAACATGCGTTCTTTGGGCCGATCTCTTAAACAACACAGTGGTAACTTCTTACATGTAACGCGTAAAATCCATACTCTAAATCTTGCGGCACAAACGATTTCTAGATGTTTTCCACTAATAAATGCATTGATTGCTAGTACAAAGGCAGTGTTTCTAAAGTGCCCGAAACGTACCTGACTATTTCACAAATTGTGTCCTGATTTACTTGAACCACCACAGCCGATTGTTACACGTTGGGGAACATGGTTGCAGGCTGCGTTTTACTACAACAAATATTTTGATCAAGTGAAGAAGGTGGTTTTAAAATTCAATCCGATAGAAGCTGCAGTAATCAAGAAAAGCCAGGAAATATTTCAAGATAGTCAGGTTAAAAGAGATTTACAAACTATTCACAACAATTACTTCGGACTAGCGGAGGGAATAGAAAAATTACAAAATGTTTCGATGTCGGTAGTGGATTCTGTTCAAGTTGTGAATGATATTCACGCATAGTTATGCGCTGTAGAAGGCGAAACAAATTGATATGTAATACGAAAATTTGAAAGTGTTTTAGAGAAAGACTCCGATTTTCTTATATTAAGACAAATTTGTGAAGGTGCGTGTGAAGATGCATTAAGTTGTTTCAAAGATTATTTTAAATATGCAAATATAACATCGCTAGATGTCGAACGGTCGTTTTCGGCATTAAAAAACATTTATTCCGCACGTCGTACTCACCTGACTGAAACAGCTGTGGAAACATATCTAACGATTCAAATATTTAACAGATGTTATCCAGTTTGTGATTTCACGGAAGACTTTTAAAACGGTAAGTGTTTCAGCACGTTTTGTAATTTATTTCTTACCTTCTATTTTATGTGTAAACTTTTATGCGCTCGCCACGCCTCTGGCTGTTACCGCATATTTGCCCAGGTTAGTATCTATATGGTCTGTACGAGTACAGAACCTTTTCGTGTCGGTGTATATGAATCTATAATGACGTTGCTGTTTATGGAACGCAACGCGTAGATAACCATGTCCGCAGGTTAATGCAAAATGACTCTTTATCTCTATAATTGCAAGTCCATAGGGGTAAAGCAAACGATCATAGCAGTATAATGCAATCAAGGAGACCATACAATATGGTGAATGTCTATATAAAGAAAGACGCCAATTTATACTGTCGCGTGAATAATTATAGGTTGTTTATTATTTCGATGGGAATGAGTTTGAGGATGTAATTTTCTGCAAAGAGAAAAAGAGTTTTTAACAACCTTAATGCATTTGAAGAATTGAGGGAAATATGCTGAGTTGGTGGTGGGTTTGGGAAGAAGGTAACGTTATTGGGGTTGGGTGCCAACACAAGTTTTTCAAGTTTTTCAAGAGGATTTGTTCCTTTTCTGTGTAATTGTTTAAGTTTCAAAAGATTGATCCAAATTCAGGTTTCCTGTTTTTCTCGTGTTTCTTTACACGTTATTCTTCAACTCGTTTTTTTCATTTCCAATTGGTTCTAGTTGTGTTTTAGAAGGAGATCTAGTTCGGATTTCAGGTTTCTATTTTTTGGGCTTTGTTTGAGAGGTTTGTCGTTTTGTAACCAACATTATGTAAGCTGGTGATACCCATGTCTTTTCTGTAGTAATCCAATCCTTTTCAAGTATTCGAACTTTGTGGCACTGGAACACTGAAACGCTTCACTAAAACTCTCACCAAAATACTTCACTCGCACTGGACGCACGTTTCAATAGCCAAGCTATCATCATCAGTAAACACAATTCAGTTTTACGATTTTGATGATGATTTCGATTGAAACGTGCGTCCAGTGCGAGTGAAGTATTTTTATTGATTGGCCGTTCTTTTTCCTGTTTTCTTCATTGTTATGTTCTTGGTTGTTTTTTTTTTATGTACATGTGCTGTAGCAAATCCCCTCCCTTTTGGTTTCTTATCCTTTTTCTCCTCTAGTATTGTCTTCATCTTTTCCATATTATCTTTTGCTTCTACACTCCTTACCATTGGGTTCCACCATTACTGGCCCCTTTAGTTTTTTGTTTGAGTGCTTTCTAGTTGTTATTTCTGTTCCGTTTCCATACTTCACCATTCACTGTTATCTTCCTGAATTCCATTTTAACCGTTTTGCCCTTTTGTTTTTATTCTCTTGCCGTCTCTCGTATTTTCTTCCCTATTTGCATCTTTTGCCTGGTTAAGTTGTTATTAATAAAGAATCTGCCCTCTCTTAATTTCCTCAATTTGTGGTTATTTTCCATTACCTTTTTTTGTCCCTTTCGTTATTTAGTTTGATCAAACATACCTTATGTCCAAGTTTACTTGTTCTTTTAACGTCCAAGTCTATCTCCAAATGCTTTTCAAGAAAGTTTTCCATGGCGCCGTTTAATATTTTTGTATCACTAGTTTCTAACGTTAATCCTGTTAGCACTACATTATTTTCTTTCTGGCATTTTTCTACTATCTCTAGCCTGCTTTCCATAATCTCCTCCTGGTTTTTCTTAAGTTTTCCGTTCTCTTTATTTACTACTTCAGAATCCTTTTTTAAAACTGTGTTTTCTTCCTTTAGTTTTTTTTTTGCTTCCCTTTTATACTATTTTTTTTTATATCAGGTCGAGGATTTACGGCGCCTACCTCGTACTTTCATTCAATTAATGCTGTGCCTACAGAGCAAATTTGAAACTAACTTATGACAGATTTGGGAAGCTATGTCGATACACTACAATGTTATTATACAAGGGTAAAGTTAAAACAATAGTGTACCACTTTTGAGTTCTACAACTGTATTAAACAAGCCTTTAGCAATGCACTTGGTCAGCCTAGCCACAAGCTTCCGTATGCCTTCCTGGATAGAAGGTTTTCGGTTTTGGTCGTGAAACCACATTGGATTGGCATCCCGAACCGCCTGTATCTGAGGCAAATCGACGACCTCCTCAAAAGCTTCAAACTTCCGAGGCGGTCCAAATTAAATTCGGCTTATCTACATGACCATCAAAGAGACAGCCAACTCAACGCATGCGCAAGCGTCCGCAACTACGATAACCTTCAAAGCTTGTTATGGCGAAAGTGTAGATAATATTTGACTTACGCTCGTAATTTAAAACTTTTGAATCAACAGATTCTGTGCGTAATATTGATTCTCAAAATGTGAAAAAATTACATCGATACAAGTCAAAACATAACTGACCTCAACCTAAACGTTGTGCGAGTAACCTCACTCTAACTACAAACTGTTATGTAAAAACATTGAAAATAGATTGGTTCGTGTGTGTTCACGAAATAAAAACCATCGAAGTTACTATCACTAATTTTATTCTAACTTTCTAATGATAAAGTATATAACGTACATATATTAATGGAATACAGTTACGTCTTACTGCTAGGAGAGTTGAGAGTAGAATCTTGAAATGTAAATATCGAAATGCAGCTTCATCTCTAAGTACATAGATACATGCATAACACCAAGTGTGTCCGTATGGCGTACAGCTAAAATAGGGGAAGTAGAACAATACGAGTTATATGCGATTTCTTAATTCCTAAGAACATGGTCAAATAACTTCTAGGAAAAGGGACAAAACTCGAACGTAAACAAAATATACAAATCTTATCCATTAGACCACCCAGAAACAATGCAATGAGTCGCATACAATAGGCACATATGTTAAAAGGAAAATAGAACGTACTGAATACTATTGTACTTAAAATCTAAGAAGAAACACACAGTAGTGCCAATTGTTTCGTATCCAACAATAAAGTACTCAATGCAAACTTTCACCCCACACTATTCTACACAATCTTCACGATTATCCAAATTATTTTCAGAAAAAAATACATAGCGTGGTACCCGATCCCCCTCTAATGAGTTTGTTTCTCCATCATCCATTTAAAATCTGATAATCTTTAATTTATCTCGCAGACTTTTTGAGGAGTTTAATTAATTTAATCAGTTACCATTCAACAGCGATCCGTTCATAACAAGGAGCTAATTTTTCGCGACTGCATTGGCTACACGGATGCTTATAGGCTTTTTGTCTACGCCTTATATAATATGTTACTTTTTTCCCGAAGAGAAACGCAATTAATGCTGCCATTACGTTTAAGAAGGAAATATGTTTTTATACAAGTAAAGCTTAACAAAAGCAGCTGTGCCGCAGTGAAGATCTTCGTGACAATATGTAAGTAAAGAGAAAGTTACATAAACGTTGTTGTTGTTGTGTGTTGGGCGAAGC
Source organism: Dynastes tityus (assembly GCA_029618875.2). Classification (NCBI taxonomy): domain Eukaryota; kingdom Metazoa; phylum Arthropoda; class Insecta; order Coleoptera; family Scarabaeidae; genus Dynastes; species Dynastes tityus. Next base: position 3,048,105 of record JAROYD020000001.1, read on the forward strand.
GTCGGGTTACGGAGTACACCTTGCACTTCTAGGCATCGATTACTATGATCATTAACCAACCCCACTAGAATTTTGCCGAATCCAGAGGCGTTCCAACCTTTGGTAGGGATTTTTAACGTGCCAAACATCGTATTCACACGGAACCTACGGTTTCACTTCCTTGTCCGAGAAGAAGGCATACCTTGATGTATATCCGTAATTAAAAAACAACCGTCGGATCGAAAGGCAAGTATGCTAACCATTCGACCACCGAGATGGCCTACATAAACGTTTTTTCGCTTCTGTGTGTGTGTGAGTTTTGTTGGGAAGGACTTTCCGAAACAGTCCACTCTCGTCACCATTGTAGACCTGATGGGGCGTTAAATCCATTTCTGTAGCTTTCATTAAAATTAAATGTTGTCTCCCGAGATTGCTTTTATATTGATGTTATTCATATGTCACCTACAACGCTCATTTTGTTGAGCTGTACTTCACTTGAACGAACTGCTTAAGTTGGTTTAAGTTCGATATGCCGATAAAGACCAACAACACTCTACAATTATACGTCATAAATAATTCCTTCTCGTAACTACTACTATACAGACTACCAACTTCTTACTAATACTGTAATTTGTTCTTGCTCACTTGGAGAATAACGTTCAATGGACCTTATCAGGTCTCCGCTAAAAAATTCGCCGGTCGAATAAATTGGACCGCCTTCCACAGAGTACGGTCTCTCGTTTAGCGAAAGAACATTATTCTGTTAAAAAGATATATTAAAGATAAGAAGCCCCTTGCGAAATAGGTATGGTATAGTTATTGGAAACGATCCAAGCTGAACTGCTGCCGGTTCATCTCGCTTAACACTCAGTAGCTAATTAGATTGGCCCCAAAAGGACGTGGTTGGTCAATGTGCAACTTCTGAAAGAAGTGCTCTCGATTTTGATTACAATGTATAGCGTAAAGATATAGGGGCAATGGAAAATTATGGGTTGTTTGTGATATATATGCTATATACGAAAGGGATTTCATTGCCAACATTTTGTACAACAAAATACCACAATGTTTGAATTGTAGTGTAATGCCATAGCTATGCCGCAGTAGTTCCAAACAATGCCAAGTAATGCCATGCAATTCATCACAATGCCAAACAATGCCTAGTAATGCTATGCAGTATGTCTGAAGTTACTAACCACACAGGTACTATAATAATAATAATAATAATAGTAATAATAATAATAATAATAATAATAATAATAATAATAATAATAATAATAATAATAATAATAATAATAATAGTAATAATAATAATAATAATAATAATAATAATAATAATAATAATAATAAGTTTATTGGCCTCACACTACAAAATACAAATACAAAATGAAAATGGAGAAACCAAATGATAGCTAAAAAGACTAAATCGCTGCAGTACATGTATGAGACATGTACTACTAGCACTCTTTCTTTTGCCTAATACATGAAATGAAATTAAAAACACAGAAATAATAACAACAGAAAAATAACGAAAAGAAAAAAAATAATAACAGCAACTAAAATATACAAATACTCGTGAATATTTACAGCGTTGATAAAACAAAACTAGCGAACTCTCTATATATTCCAAATAGTGAAACGGACAGGTCGGTTTTCGGCACAGGAAGGTCATTTCTCTGATTTGACATCAACAAATTAATAGCATGTTTTCTTATAAGTAACCTGGGCCAATACGCGGTAACAGCCAAAGGCGTTGCGAGCGCATAAAAGTTTACACATAAAATAGAAGGTAAGAAAGAAATTATAAAACGTGCTGAAACTGAAACTTACCGTTTTAAAAGTCTTCCGTGAAATCACAAACTGGGTAACATCTGTTAAATATTTGAATCATTAGATATGTTTCCACAGCTGTTTCAGTCAAGTGAGTACGACGTACGGAATGAATGTTTTTTAATGCCGAAAAAGACCGTTCTACATCTAGCGATGTTATATTTGCATATTTAAAATAATCTTTGAAACAACTTAATTCATCTTCACACGCACCTTCACAAACTTGTCTTAATATAAGATAATTGGAGTCCTTCTCTAAAACACTTTCAAATTTTCGTATTACACACCAATTTGTTTCGCCTTCTACAGCGCATAAATGTGCGTGAATATCATTCACAATTTGAACAGAATCCACTAGCGACATCGAAACATTTTGTAATTTTTCTACTCCCTCCGCTAGTTCGAAGTAATTGTTGTGAATAGTTTGTAAATCTCTTTTAACCTGACTATCTTGAAATATTTCCTGGTTTTTCTTGATTGCTGCAGCTTCTGTCGGATTGAATTTTAAAACTAACTTCTTTACTTGATCAAAATATTTGTTGTAGTAAAACGCAGCTTACAACCATGTTCCCCAACGTGTAACAATCGGCTGTGGTGGTTCAGGTAAATCAGGACACAGTTAGTGAAATAGTCGGGTACGTTTCGGGGACTTTAGAAACACTGTCTTTGTATTAGCAATCAATGCATTTACTAGTGGAAAACATGAAGGAATCGTTTGTGCCGCAAGATTTAGAGTATGGATTTTACACGTTACATGTAAGAAGTTACCACTGTGTCCTTTAAGAGATCGGCCCAAAGAACGCATGTTTGTGGCACCATCACTCATAAACATTAAAAGTTGGTTAGTTGAAACTTCAAATTTGTTCAATGAGTTCAACACCACCTTTAAAATCTCATCGGCAGTACAATTTATAACTCTTTTGGAGTAAGAAGGAGGATGACGGTCGATGTGGTTCCATTGTACGTACCATTACATTAACCACAGAATGTTTTTGACGACCTGTTGTTTCGTCCACACACAACCACAGTTTTTTATCTTTCAATTCCGTTTTCATTCTCTTTTCTATTTGTTCACGAGCAAATGGCACTACATTTCGTATCAATGTCCGACCAGGTAATTTACAGTCTGCATATTTATTCCAGAAGGAGACAAATGCTTCTTTGTCTAGTAAACGAAACGATAGATTACATAAAATAAGAGTAACACGTAAATCAAATGTAAATATTTCTTGGTCTCGTATGCCACTTTTTGCAGAAGAATGCTGTTTGCTTTCGATGCGACGTTGACAATGGCTTCTGAACGAACACATTAAAGGGATTTTACAAACTAGACATTGAAATTTAGCGCAATCAAAAATTAAGTCCGGCATGTCCACTATAAAGTTTTTAGCTGTGTCTGCGATTGGTCGTTTTCGCGACGTACCTAACTGCGACATTTTTTAAGCAAACATAAGCGTACAATTACGAAATAAGTTACGACAGCCTACATATACACAGAACTACTCGCATACAGCATCGATTTAGTACTGACGCTGTGAACGCGTGAAATAAATAATCGCCGATTCCGCACCACATATCTACTACACTAACTATTACCGCTGTTTGCCCAGACTATTCATAAATTAATAGATTTATTTTCTTAAGATAAAGCATTTATTTATTTAGTATTCCTGAAATGCATATTATTTGTATCCACAATGTTAATTGTAGATGTGATTTGTGCGAATAACAGCTCTCAAACGGAACGTTTTTGCTTTGTATAATGTGATAAAAGAAACTGATTCAGTTGGCTATTCGGAAGCAAATATTTATGCCTTTTATCACTTGATTATAAAGAGGATTTCAACTATTTTCACTAGATCCCAAGCATTTGCTTTCTTTAAAGATTTTAATTTCTGATTATATCACATATTGGTATGGTTTTTGGCATTTTCATCCGTGAGTCTAAGTTTCAAATTTAAAACTTTACTCACCAACATCTTCTATTAAGAGAATCTAAAAACACTCAAGAAACAATCCACTTATATGCTAGGTATGTATAATTTCTCTCGGAACGATTCCCAATTTATCCGTTGAAGACTTCATCGTCCTTCTAATTACCTGTGAATGACACAGCAGTATGTTCCCCGCTGTTGCTTAATGTAAAAATCAAAGAAGCCCTATAGAGAGACCAACAACTCGACGAACCGTCCGCCATTGAGATTCAATAATATAACGTTCGGAAAGTCATTAGGCTATTACATGAGGAGATCGTTTCTTTTAAACGTAAACAATACTGATTAGGAATGGTTTTTTTTTCCGAAGGACCGTTATTGATAATCTAATAACGTGTTAATAATACAGTAATACAATATAAGTTAGTAGATTTATTCTTACAATGTTATTGTTTGCTGGTTACGCAATATGGTCTTCCCAATATAGTCTTTATAAACATATCAAAGGATTCAGCGAAATGAAAAGGCTGATAAGCTGGCGAAAAAAGCAAGGGATATGCTTTTCATTGGTCCCAACCCTTATTGTGGTGTACAGTAGAGTTTAACTACATATGCAGTTCCTGTAAAATATAATTTTTATTTACGAAATGCCGATTTCTGGCTGTCTATGTTGAAATATAAGATTTAACAATTTAAATTTTCCGCCAATAAATCTAAATTAATAATTTAAATTTCCCACCAATCTCGGCTACTCGATACACAGCGCCATTTAAAAATGCATCACAGGATGCTGCGTGAAAAGAGATATAAAGCATCTAGCTATCTCACGGGTAACTTTTTTGTAGTGAATCGGTCATCTGCAGCAATCTGTGATAATCAGCCAACTGTGCGCTCATCGAGGAACTGCATGACATTTTTTTTTTGTTTTTTTTTGTAAGATCAATGTGATAAGTAGAGTAACCAAAACTTGCGGACTCGCATAGGCGTCGGTATTACGGGTTAATATAAGAATACGAAAAATTCATAAATAAATTAAACCGGTAGAGGAGCAGGCATGTAGTGTCCACCTTGAATATAAATCATGTTAAACCGCGCTGAGAGAGATTTCGTGTTAGTACCGGTTGAGCTGTTGCAGAGATTAGTCGAACGGTCAAGGTTATGTACTTACGTGTCGCTTTTGAAAATATAGCTGGTGTTTTTTTGTGTGTTGTAGCACATAATTAGTGTATCGTTTCATATAGAACTAATATTTACATACCTAAGAAAACAATGCCTCGTAATAGATTTGCTACTAATGTACATAAGTATGTGTCACTTTTCCCCATTTAAAATATGACGGTAGTGCAGTTTTTTGCTTAATATGCAATGTTCGTTTGGCTGCATTGGACAGAACTGATAGCCAGAGGCATGTCAATGGTATTAAGCATATGAGAAATGCGAGAACTGAAATACCTTATACACTATTCCTCATACATTTATTAATTATGTTTACCTCTTGTAATCTTCCGTTGTCGTTGGTGAGAAAAGCAGCTTTTAAAACGTTTTGGCGACAATACGTTCCAAAGTACCCATTACCCTCACAAACACAATTACAGAATCATTTGCCGCGAATGAAAGAGATGCTAGAAAATGTGTGTAAACGTGATTTGTGTTCCAAAAAATATGGATTACCGTGGATGAGACGACCGATATAAAGAAAAACAGTATTGTGAATGTAATAGCTCGCGTTTTATCTAGCGAGAACACAGCATCTCGATATTTGTTAGCTTGCAAACGTGTTCAACAATGTACCGCGGAAAATATTCAAAAAGTGATTATGAACGCTTTGAAAAAAATTAAAATTGCCCAAGATCAAGTTGTGATGATTGTGACAGATAGTGCAGCAACGATGTTAAGTGTTGGGCGATCCTTAAAATGTATATTTCCTAACTTAATACATATAACCTGCGTGCTGCATGCTTTGCATTTAGTTGGTGAAGTTGTTCGACAACATTACGGAAACGTTGATCGGATGATTGGAAGTACTAAAGCAGTGTTTCGTAAATCTCCTAAACGTTTAAAAGAATTTGGTAAATTTTGTCCAGGTATTCCAGAACCTCCTGAACCAATTTTAACGCGATGGGGTACTTGGCTAACAGCAGCTTCTTACTATTTGACCCATTTTCAACAAATTCAATCAGTTATAATGCGATTTAATCGGAACGAATCCAAATTTCAAATTCCTCAACTTTTAGAAGATTTAACAACAATATGTACCAATTATACAGTATTACTAGATGCCATTAGAAAACTACAATGTACTGAATTGTCATTGCAGGAATCATTAGACACAGTGGAGAGTGTAAAAAATAAATTACACACATTAAATGATACGCCAGGATTATGCGCTAGTCAAAAGTTGGCAGATGTTTTAAGGAAATATCCCGATTTTAATACTTTAGAGGCCGTTTATAATAAGTGTAAGAATAGTGAACTTTTAAGTGATTTTGAAAAACAGTTTCTACATGCAAATGTAACTTCCTTAGATGTGGAGAGATCGTTTTCTATGTATAAGAATATTTTTTCTTGTCGACGCACAAGGTTTAAAGAAGTAACTGTGGAAACATATGCAATGATGCAAGTTTACAGTAGTTCACATCCTGATGCCTCTAATTTGTTGAATAATTAGCAAGTAAGTTTATTTATGAATTTTTCGTATTCTTATATTAACCCGTAATACCGACGCCTATGCGAGTCCGCAAGTTTTGGTTACTCTAGTGATAAGAAAGAAAAATAGGTACTTGTATTTTATAAAATTAAATTTAAAAACTTCTTCCATTTGAAAATATAGTCGTAATTGTCGGACATGCTGTATAATGTTTTTGGAAAAATTCATCCGGTTTCTAATCTTACCTTATATGGTCGACAGTTTTGTAAAATTTTCCAAGTTAAATACTTTCTCAGTTATAAAAGTTTACATGCACTCATCCGTCTGTCAAAAATTTTCAAAAAATGCAAATATTTCAAACGTGGTCAGAAATAGCAACATAGTTGTTGCATCAAACCGACACGGATCCCCTAATTGTGATCTAGTCTTGCTACAAATCAAGCCAGCTGCGGAAAAGGCTCTTTCCGATTCCACATTTGTTGGCCCACAGGTTAATAAAAAATCATACATCATTTGTGTGTATTACCCTCTTATTTTTTGTTCTTCAAAATAATTTATTTCTTTTAACTACTGGTATTACATTTTTATTTTTACCTTGCATTAGAGTCGGTATAACCGGAAGTGCCAGATTATTAAAAGTATCTTAGTTCAGTACTACATGTTGGTTTTAGTGTACTGCGAAGTTTTTAAAATTTTCCAAAGTATACTCTTTCATACATTGATCGATGCAGTTCCTCGTGAGACAGCCTGTATTTTGCAATTGCATTGCGAGTGCTTATAATTTAACAAATTTCAAAAAAGGTGTTAATTTGGAATGTATCGTATTTATCGTTGTAAATGATTATTTTTCGAAACTTCGCATTTATAGCACAAGATTTACGATTATAACTTTATAGATATCTTAAATTTTCAAATAGTGATATTAATTTATACCTACAATCGTGGACAATATAGAGCTACGTTAAAACACATTCAAATTACGCGCGCAGAGATTAGTAGGCCCTCTATCAACAGAGATTCGAACTGATGAAAATTACCTCCCACCAAAGTCCCAAGCCAAAGTTTTACTTTTTTAGCGTTGACTTTGTCTCTGTGGTGCCTCTGACAATGAATTCGATGGATTTTCTGGTTAGCACTTGGTGAAAAAATAGTAAAATAAAAAATAAAAACAAAAGAATACACTTAGGAACTGTTGCAACTGTTTTGTGAAACAATTACTAAGTCAATAATGATAGCAAGGACTGTGGGGTAGTATGACAAACAACAGAGAGTATCGGCACACTCCTCACCACACAAAATGTTATTAATTAATTCGGAACAGCTGTTTCAAAGGCTCACTGGGCCCCCATTTTCAACCGGGTTACCGAATAAATCTGAACGAAAAAACTAAAAACTTTTACTTTAATTCTACCATGCATGTCTATCCGTCCTCTCGAAGAAAAAGAAGGGTATATATGTACAAATGTGTCTAAACATGTAGCTGTGTATATCTATTTCCAAATACCTACTTTTCTATCGCTTAACTCTAACATGCTGGGTATATATGAAACGGCCAAGGGTTTTATCCCGCCCTCGTAGAAAAGAGCGAGACGAAAGGAAGGTTACTTCCCGCTAATTCTCTATCTACGCACTCTAAGGATACTAAACAAATCAAACATAAATTGCAGAACACCGAGACTCGGTCTTCGTCAAGTGTAAACTGAAAGGTTCTTTTACCCTAATAAATCAAACAAGCAAGAGAAATGAAGTGGAGCATTATCCTTGTTCATGACCTGCGAATGTTGCATCTCTTTCTTAAGGTACATTGTCTCAAATGCGTCCAATTCCCGAGGTGAAGTTACGTTTTTAATTAATTTGAGATTTTCCAATTTGATTACATGTCCTGTGTTATTCATATGGTCAGCTACACTTGACGCTCCTGTTCGACCGAATCTATAGCATCTCATGTGTTCATTAAATCTAATACCTATCGCTCGTTTCGTTTGTCCAATGTAGGCTTTATCACAGTCGTTGCATGCAATTTTATAAATTCCCGACCTTTCTTTCATGTCCGGTTTGTCTTTTGGATTACCAAGAAGGTTCTTAAGTGTATTTCGTGAACTAAACCATACGTTCATGTCTTGTCCCCTAAAAACTTTACTGACTCCTTTCGATATTCTATGGAAGGGGAGTTTCACAAATTTCTTGTCGCGCGTTTCTACTGGTATCAAGGTCGTAGAATTTCTTACATAATGCCTATATTGGACTTTCTTAAGGATGCGGTCGACATCTATAGACGAGTAACCATTATAAATAGCCACATTTTTTATGAATTTAAGCTCTTTCTTGTACCTATTTTGGTTTAAGGGAAATTTCACTAGTCTATTAATTAAGAAACTAATCGCGGCCATTTTATGTTGTTCGCAGTGGTTCGAATCGGTCATAATGAATCTATTAGTGCTTGTTTCTTTTCTATAGATGTCTATTTCTACTTTATGTTTTCTTGTGTTTTTATTTTCAATCTCTGACAATGTTGCAATTTTAGAAAAATTTTCCTGCAAAAAATCAAAAATATAATTACGTTGTTGTTGTATTGGCGAATCATTACCCGACCTCACTAGAATTTTTGCCGAATCCCGTGCGACATATCCGTACATAATCGAGTAAATTATTCTCATTACTTGTGATTTAAAAAAGGCTAAAGTAGAGGTTATCTGTAGAATAACGTTCAAACAAAAATGAACTTAATATAGAAGTACACATGAAAGAAAGTACCTTGAAACAATAACCAAGATAATGCTAATAAATAGCTCATGGTATTTATGGAATTATTACCGGCAAAAACAATGAGAGAAGAGAAAAGCATTAACGATTTTTGCTTCTGCCTCTTACATCTCTCAGTTTATGTCACTAATCTTCAAATACAGCAACTGAAATATTTCTTGGCGCCATCTAGTGCCAGTAGATATAGTCATGCCGTCCTAGGTTTTTACAAGAAAATTTTCTTGATGCACGAAACCATTTCTCTGCATGTACATACCTCCAGACACTTCAACCGAGTACGCACTTGTGTCCCTGATTACGTTCCGATGTTTAAAACTTATGAACCAAGTGTTATTATAAACATAAACATAAAATAGCTAGTAGTACTTATTTACTTGCTTATTTCAAAGAGTTATTGTTGTTAAATTGAAAAATAAAAGTATCAGTTGCGATAATATTGAATTTATAAGTAAGTGTATGTCTGTAGGCTAATCTAAATGTTTTTGGACGTTTTGAGGAAAGCGGAATTTTTTATAAAGAATAACTTTTTTCAGTAAAACACAAATTAAAAAAGTTCTTCTTCTTTGTAATTCCATCCATGGACAACCTGTATATACTAGTAAAAAGAAACCAAAAGTTACACAAATTCCAACATAAAAAATATTGTCACTAAATCATGCATGCAAACGATCAGATGTAATGATAATTAGAGCGGGCCAAGAGCGCCACGCGCCAGGTTCGCAATCAGGCTGCCGGGCGCATATATGTATGTAAACATAGGTAATTTAAATATGTAATTATTAGGACGAGGACTAAAACCACTGTCTATTACGTCGTGAAGATGCGCAAATATACACCTGCAGTTTGGGTGTTCGTTGATAAATAGGGCGTTGTTCACAGTGGGCCACTACAAAAAAAAGTTCATTCATCGACGGCTACGAACTAACAGCGCGCTTATTCATTTACGGATGACGCGCTCTATTCATCAACAAATGACGAGTCTGCAGATGTTACGTTTGCACCACTTCGTGGCATACTAGAAACAAGCGTCGGTGTGCTCGCTTTAGTGATTATGTCTAACGTAGCTATTAAAAATAAACGGCCATTACCTACGAAAGTTAATAAATTTCTTAGTGAATTTGTGGATTTACACTACAATGGGAGTACAATTTTCTGTAAAGTTTGTAAAAAGAAACTACTGTGCTGGAGCAAACGTGATTGTGAAAGACATATAAATAGCGCACACCACAGAAATAAAAGAAATGGTGTGTCACAACAACGTCAATTTCAATTAGAATTGCTTTTAACGTTTATGGTATGTGGTCTACCACTTCGTATACTTGATAAAAAAGCATTTCGAAAATTCTGGGTACATACAATACCGAGTGGATACTACCATCTCGGACAGCGTTACGGAGAGATATTCCACGAATACGTGAGGACATTGAAAATCGAATTAAAGCCGAATTAAAAGATAAACAGCTGTGGCTATGTCTTGATGAGACGACAGATTGCAAAAAAATTCTATTTTGAATATAATAGTGCGCGTATTAGATCCTATTAAACCAAATTTTGCAATTCTATTAGCCAGCAGAAGATTAAAACAGTGTACTAGTAAAGCAATTACGGCCGTAGTTCTCGAAACGTTACAAAAATTTTAAGTGTCAACCAGTCAACTGTTGTTGTTCATGAGCGATGGTGCAGCAACAATGTGTAGTGTAGGCCGTTCCCCTAAAGAAAAGTGTGAAGGACTTTTACATGTTACGTGTAAAGTCCATGCTTTACATCTTGTGGCACAAACTATTCGAGAGTGTTACCCGGAGGTGGATGCATTAATAGCAAACACAAAAAAAGTGTTTCTCAAAAGTCCTAAGAGGACTAGGGCATTCCATAGGTTATGCCCTGGTATTCGAGAACCACCACAGCCCATTCTTACGGGTTGGGGAACGTGGTTAAAAGCCGCTTTTTATTATAATGAACATTTTCAAGAAGTCAAATCCGTTATTTTGCAATTCGTCCCTGCCGAAGCTAGAGCTATTAGGATGAGCCAGAAGGGATTTCTCGATATTTCTGTTGAAACACATCTAAAGAATATTAGCAACAATTACAAAGGGTTAGTAGACGCGATAGAAAATTTGCAAAATTCTGGATTGTCGTTGGTAGAATCAGTGCAAGTCGTGGACGAAGTTAGTACATTGTTACACAGTATAAACGATGCAACAAGTGGACGAGTTTTAGCTAAGTTCGATAGTTTTTTAAAAAAAAGACTAAGTCTAAAGATTTTTTTTAATTACGCCTGTCTTACTTCGGTAGACGTGGAACGGTCGTTTTCGAAATATAAGAACATTTTTTCGTCTCGGCGAACATGCTTCACCGAGGCAAATGTGGAAACTTATCTGATGGTGCAGCTTTTTAAACAAGCCTATCCGCATTATTAAGAAGGATAGAATTTATTTATTATATCTTTATTTACAGTTACATTATTAAGTACAACAGAATAAAAAAAGCGTTCAGTTTCTCAGTTATTTCCTTATTACATCCCATTTACAACGCATACCGTTTTCAATCAAATAAAACATCATAATGAAAATAAAAACACCTCAGCGTGTGTATATATATATATATATATATATATATATATATATATATATATATATATATATCCGCTCTAATTACTAAACATTATTATTGCGTCAGCTTTTATTTTTTTACTCTTGTGTATTAATTTCGAAATATCACATATCTGCTGTGACTCACATATACGCTATTTACAATAAGCGGCCGTTGTGCCTGATTCCGATTCTGTTGGATGGCGCAATTTGGCCCGCTCTAATGATAATTCACGTTGGTAACATTGCCTTTACGCGTAAATCTAAGGAACACGAAAATACTATAAAAGCATATTAATATTAAGAGACTAAATAAATTTACGAAACATTTCCACGGAGAGTGTGTTAGAGAAAGATTCCAATTTTATCACATTACAACAAATATGTAATGGTACTTCGACTAATCCATTAATTGAGTTCAAAGATTATTTTAATCATACATGTATTACATCGGTAGATGTCGAACGATCTTTCTCCAAATATAAACACATTTTTTCACCACTGCGAACACGGTTCCACGAGACAACTATTGAAACATATCTAATGCTATCAATTTTTTACGATTCTTATCCACTGGGTTATAATACTGATGATGGTGCTTCTAGTTCTCATGTTCGGTAATTCCAATGCAATCCGCCAACCTACATGATTATGCTGCTTAAGAGAATGTTTCACAGCCTTACAGATATTATAATTCTTGATTAGTTCACTTTATTATATCTTTTTTGGTATTATAAATATTGAAGAAATGGCACGCCTATTGCACGACGAACGATTATCTTACTCTATTAATTAAGAGTACATCATTCAGGAATCGAGTCTCCGATTTGTTAATTACTTAATCCCTGAATTTTTAATGTAATCAAGTATGAATCTATTGGTCAACAAATTGAAATGAATTATCCAATAATGTGTAAATAGTTCTAATGAGCTTTTAATATTGTTATTGTGGAGAATATAAGAACGCCCTGTCATAAAAATTTTATTATTAGATATCCCTTTGCACATCTTGCAGTGTGAAAGTGTATAGTGCTAACTATTCCAGCAAAGTTCGTGAAAATTTCCGTGTTGAAGGCTCTATTAAAAAAGAAATGTAAGTAAAAATAATATTATGAAACGTTATATCAAAAGATGCATATTTAGATGTAAAATAGAAATGAAAAAAGAGTATAATGCGATTGCTCAAACCGTATAGAGGTTATGGAGCGCTCAAAGCAAAGAAAGTTCAAATTTTGAAGGGATCAAGCGCTAAAGTCGTCACAGTTTTAAGATCGAAATCTTTAAAATGATCTATATTTACAAAGAGTAGTAGGAAAGTTTTGCAATATATAACCATGTGTCGCAGAAGTCTGATTGCTGATGCAGGTTGTGACATGTTCATACTCACACAGTAAACGCTGCGCCAAGTCGGTGAGCTCAGTTATTCATTAGCAGTGAAAGTGTAAAGTGGCATCGTGGTCACGAAATGCGATACGGATAGTCTTGCGGTATAACTTCGCGCGTGGTTTAAACGTAGACCAGTGCTTAGAAGAAATGATTCTTACACTAGGTGAAATTTGTCCACATCGTACGACTATATTCAGGCGGTACAGAGAATTCCAAAGGGGAAATTTCACCCTGGAGGACGCTGAGAGGGCGGGAAGGCCGCGAACGTCGGTTACGGAGGAAAACGTTACTGCTGTGAGGAAAATGCTTGACGAAGACAGGCGAATGACCTACCAGCAGATTGAGGATACTTTAGGCCTAAATTCACCAGCAATTCGTTCGATTCTGCATGATCATTTGCACGTGAGGAAACTTTGTTGTCTCTGGGTGCCGCTTAGTCTGACTGAAGAGGAGATGATGCAACGTATGACATGGTGCTTGCATCGAATATTTGAACACTACAGGACTGAAATTTCTTCAACACCCTCCTTACAGTCCAGACCTTGCTTCTTGCGATTTTGCACTGTTCCCACATGTGAAAATGAAGCTGAAGGGGAAATGGTTTTCCAATGATGAGGCCCTTCTGAGAGTTTGGGACTATGAGTGTGCCTTGATCCCTAGTGACACTTGGCAGATGTGGTTTAAGGATTGGTTTCGGAGGATAGAGAGATGTATTGAATGTGGTGGAAATTATTTTGAAAAAAATAAATAAATAAAGCTGTATTGCAAAACTTTCCTAGTACCGTTTGTATAATCTGCTTACCATTTACTTGCCCTACAGGTCGTTCTTAAATCAAACATATCCTTGTCCATCTTATCTGGAAAACGAAACAATTTATCCAGTCAGGGAGGCATCATCATCAATACTATTCAGTCTAAAACGCAGGACGTCTACACCAACTCGAGAACATCATGGGATACTAAGGAATCTCGAAAAACATGAACATTCTAGGCCTTACACCAGGTTCGCGTTGCACCTAGAAGAACCAGGAAGCAATTTCAAGGTTAGAGGCGCCAAAGAGACGATTTCGGACATCATATCCGCAGATCTTCGCACTTCCAAAATACGGAAGAGGGCGCATTTCGAGCCTTCCTCAAGAGAAATTGAGCCGGGTGTCAGTCTTCGCGATGATAGCATTCGGAAGAAGGGCAATAACAAGAGTTTTTTGGCGGAGTTGAGAGATTGTTTCATGAAAGTGTTAGCTTTTCCAGTGCAGTATTGGGTTGATGGTAAGGGGAGGAAAGATCGTTAATATTGGGTAAAATTTTCATGAATTTATATTGGGAAGAATTATTTTTATGTTTCTAAAATGTTGGTGGTGAGTTCCTTAAAAAGATATTTTTGCGAATGTAATTCAGTTATATCATTTATATGCTTTATTTTAGTTTAGTTATTAAATGGGAATAAATTAAGGCTTTAAGAAATAAGTACTTTGTATATTTACATGCGTAATTAAAGATTAAACACAATGTGGATATATTTTCTTGAGAAAGACATTCATTTATAGAGATCAGGGCCGTACCGTGCGGGGGGACAACACGTGCAATTGCACGGGGCGGCAGACGACACGGACAAGAAAAAAATACATGAACCCAAAAAGAAATAATGCAAAATCGGGGAATTATAGAAAAATACCATCAAAGGCAGCTGCAAAATAGTATTTTTTGGGAAACCACGAAAGAAATAGGTCACGCCGTCAAAGGTGTTGGAGCTTCTCTTTCGATCTCTGTATTTTCTTTTCATTTTGCTTTAAACGATTCTCGTTCTCTGTTTTTAAAGGGAAAACACTTATTTCGGCGAAATACCTATATTGGTGGATAATATAAAAGCCTGCGACAATTTTTAAAATGTTTATGGGTTGTATACCGTTGAGCGTAATATTTGGTCTGTTCGTGTTCGAAATTAATTCGTTAAAAAAGTCGATTTGGCGGTTGAATTTTGTGCTGTTCTAAATACTGATTGCAAAGTAAGTAGAAACATTATGTTTTGCGTATATTTTAAAAAGTAACTGCTAATAACACAGACACACACACAAAAAAAAGTCGAAACCCAGAGGGTAAACCCCTCCTTTCTCTAGTAGTACTTTAGGGCGCTGAAACCGAATATTACAATTAAAAAAATTTTTAATTATCCAATTTTCCCCTAGCACCCCCTTACAACCCCTCTTGGGGTTTGAAATTCCACATTTGAAAAATGTATATTATTAGGTTGCTTCTGATTTCAACCACCCAATCACCCCCTTACAACACCCAGTGGGGTTAAAATTTCATTTCTTATGAAAATTTAAAATGTGTATATATTCTTGCTACGATTTAAAGTTTAATATCCGCATTTATCACCCTTTTCAACATTACCGATGGAGAATAAAATTTCTTAATCTTCATGAAAATGTTAAATGTGTATATCCCCTTTTGCTACATTTCAAGAATATGCATACATTTTAAATTAGAGGAATAAAATTCCTCTAAACTAAATGCTGCTTTTTGCTTTTGTTGCAGTACTAAGAATAGAGAAATTAAATTAATAAACGGTGGATACACAGATACCTAGCCGCACATCGATACGAAATGTAGTGCCATTTGTTCGTGAACATATAGAAAAAAGAATGAAAACGGAATTGAAAAATAAAAAACTGTGGTTGTGTGTGGACGTAACAACAGATCGTCGAAAACATTCTGTGGTAAATGTAATGGTACGTACAATGGAACCACATCGACCGTCATCCTCCTTCTTACTTGCTTCCAAAAGAGTTATAAATTGTACTGCCGATGAGATTTTAAAGGTGGTGTTGAACTCATTGAACAAATTTGAAGTTTCACCTAAGCAACTTTTAATGTTTATGAGTGATGGTGCCGCAAACATGCGTTCTTTGGGCCGATCTCTTAAAGAACACAGTGGTAACTTCTTACATGTAACGTGTAAAATCCATACTCTAAATCTTGCGGCACAAACGATTCCTACATGTTTTCCACTAGTAAATGCATCGATTGCTAGTACAAAAGCAGTGTTTCTAAAGTCCCCGAAACGTACCCGACTATTTCACAAACTGTGTCCTGATTTACCTGAACCACCACAGTCGATTGTTATACGTTGGGAAACATGGTTGCAGGCTGCGTTTTACTACAACAAATATTTTGATCAAGTAAAGAAGGTAGTTTTAAAATTCAATCCGACAGAAGCTGCAACAATCAAGAAAAGCCAGGAAATATTTCAAGGTAGTCAGGTTAAAAGAGATTTACAAACTATTCACAATTACTTCGGACTAGCGGAGGGATTAGAAAAATTACAAAATGTTTCGATGTCGCTAGTGGATTCTGTTCAAATTGTGAATGATGTTCGCGCACATTTATGCGCTGTAGAAGGCGAAACAAATTGGTGTGTAATACTAAAATGTGAAAGCGTTTTAGAGAAAGACTCTGATTTTCTTATATTAAGACACATTTGTGAAGGTGCGTGTGAAGATGCATTAAGTTGTTTCAAAGATTATTTTAAATATGCAAATATAACATCGCTAGATGTCGAACGGTCGTTTTCGGCATTAAAAAACATTTATTCCGCACGTCGTACTCACTTGACTGACACAGCTGTGGAAACATATCTAATGATTCAAATATTTAACAGATGTTACCTAGTTTGTGATTACGCGGAAGACTTTTAAAACAGTAAGTGTTTCAGCATGTTTTATAATTTATTTCTTCGTTTTTCCAAAATAAAATCGAATGGGATGCAAGGAAACGCTCAGTTGATGACTGGCATCCTCTTTAAACTGGAAGCCCTTCAAAACTTAAGAAAGGAGTAGAAAAACGATTCTTTTACCGCTTAGGCTTATATCGTGCATGGCGATACATCCCCTAAACAGCGTGACGTAATCGAAGAGCGCTAAGGCCTTTCCAGTTTCGGTGGTAACGAACCAGCACGAATAAGCCAGAACGCATTCCCACGTGCAAGATGTTACAATTGTTTCGTGTGTTCATACTATTTGGTACTCTATCAAAAGAATGAATACAATATTTATAGCCTAAAACTATGTCACCATGATATTCATTTCCTCTCGATTCCTTCATTGTTTTAACTTACAAGAACTATTACATCCTCACCTTAAACAATTAAATGATAATTATGAAGAAATTTAGTTCCTTCCAATATTACTCGTCATTCAATATCGGTTAGAAGCTATCTATTTTTCGGCTTCTTTCCTAAAAGCTTCCCTCATTAAAAACAAATTAAAAAACCAGTGGCCGAACAATGCTGCTACTCGATGAGGAAGCAAAGTCGTCTCATAGGTACCCAGCAATCTCTTTACGAGTTCGAGAGTGTACTAAAACTCGATCATGCAGATCGCGCTGTTAACTATAGAAGAAACAATAAAGAGCAAAACAAACGTATAACGGGTCTAATTCGTTTAACGGACAATTATTGGGGTAGCGGCAGGGAACTAATGCGTGGTAATAGCCGGTAGGTGGCGTCCCAAACGGCAGCATCGTGGAATTTCGATCGGTCGAAACAGATAACAGATAAAGAAGAACCGACAGACGTCGAATTCGGGGTTATGTACGTTTTCCAATACAGTAAAGGAGTTTCTGAAGACTTTTCGATCACGATGACGTATCATCGGAGGCCTATTGGGCGCTATCTGACTGTAGCGATCTGATTTCTTCACCGCGTGTTATTATCTACTTACATCATTACAACGATACAATACTGGTAGGTAATAACAAAACAAAGGGCGGACAAAACGGCCCAATCATCCGATATTACGCTTCGCTATAACACCGATTGGGCTCTTAAGAATACAGGCTGTATTTGAAATACGAATACGGAAAGGCTGAAATAAAGAATATTGCAAACTAGAGATTCTGACATGATGAACAACATTAAAACCAGCGCTGCGGGTGTATTTTCTGTTTCGATCAGACTGTTTCTCCTAGCATCTGGAATGTTGATAAACATAAGCCCACCTTATCAAAAATATTTGAGAAATGTATCGCTATTCAATTTGTCAAATTTGTTGCTGATTTCGAGGTTTTGTCACCATTTGTTTCTGATGATGAAATTATGCAGTGTATAAATGGTTTAAGGAACAGATTGTCAACTGGTGAAGATAACATTCCCCGTTTCCTTGTTAAGGACTGTGATTCTATCTTTGCTACTACCTTATCTATAATCTTCAACCTAGCCTTACGTACATCTGCTTTTCCTGATATGTGAAAAGTGGCTAGAATCTCACCGATTTAAAAAGGACGGCTATGGTTTAATTGCAAATCAAACATAGCGCCTCATTACTGGACTCAATCACGAGATATTGATACTTCCATTGATCTTTGATTGTTCTGCATTCACTGTCTATTTTTCGCTTCTTCTCCATACTAGTAAATCACACACAGTTTAAAATTTTGCCGGTATTGGTGTCAATTTATACCTAGTCAGATGTTTTCGTGTTGATTTTTACAAAAATCTGAAGACAATTTTTGCACTCGTCTTTTCACGGCCACATGTTACTATTTCGTAGTGTTAACAGCTTGGTTCAATGTGAAAATTTACTATTTTCCTAGACAAAAAGGATTAGCGATGCTTTAGCCAATCGAATTCATTCCCTCCTACATGTGATTTTGCAAGCACCCTTCCCACTTCCAGCCTATTAGACCATTAGACACAACGCAAAAGCATACGGTCTGCTTGAATGGCCAAAATGTGAAAATTGGAATTCAATCTGACGGTACCGATTTGTAGCCCTATGGTCGCACATTTGCGGAATGAAATTTCAGCCCGATATCTCTAACCGTTTTGGAGATATGGACGTTTGAAGTTTTCGGAATTCCAAAAATGACGCGAAAATGTGGCTTTAAATCGACATCGCTCTAGTTTTCGTCCCATTTCTCCGTAGGGATGCATCTCTGGTCGACGAAGTTGACGGTTTCAGATAGAAAATTAACCGCTGAATCGATTGCTACCAAGCAGAACCTTCTAGCTTGTTTGGTTGGGCAGCTACAGCGCTTTAAACTTAAAAAGGAATCTTCTTTTCTTGAATTTGGACGCTCTAGCGTCGGAACGGTTATAGCTAGAGGGTTGCCTTTAGTTTAAAGCTCTCGCCGAGAGCTTTCGAACGGACCCAAACCTAACCTCCTAACTCGTTCGGATGTCGAGATACAACAGAGCCTAAAAATTTCTACCCAAAGTGATGAAATTTTGAATGGCAAAGATGTGAAAATTGGAATTCAATCTGACGGTACCGTTTGTAGCCTATGGTCGCACATTTGCGGAATAAATTTCAGCCCGATATCTCTAACCGTTTTGGAGATATGGGCGTTTGAAGTTTTCGGAATTCCAAAAATGACGCGAAAATGAGGCTTTAAATCGACATCGCTCTAGTTTTCGTCCCATTTCTCCGTAGGGATGCATCTCTGGTCAACGAAGTTGACGGTTTCAGATAGAAAATTAACCGCTGAATCGATTGCGACCAAGCAGAACCTTCTAACTGCTTGGTTAGGCAGCTACAGCGCTTCAAACTTAAAAAAGGAATCTTCTTTTCTTGAATTTGAGACGCTCTAGCGTCGGAACGGTTATAGCTAGAGGGTTGACCTTTTTTAGTTTTAAAGCTCTCGCCGAGAGCTTTCGAACGGACCCAAACCTAACCTCCTAACTCGTTCGGATGTCGAGATACAAGAGAGCCGTAAAATTTCTACCCAAAGTGATGAAATTTTTGAATGGCCAAAATGTGAAAATTGGAATTCAATCTGACGGCACCGATTTGTAGCCCTATTGTCGCACATTTGCGGAATGAAATTTCAGCCCGATATCTCTAACCGTTTTGGAGATATGGGCGTTTGAAGTTTTCGGAATTCCAAAAATGACGCGGAAATGAGGCTTTAAATCGACATCGCTCTAGTTTTCGTCCCATTTCTCTGTAGAGATGCATCTCTGGTTGACGAAGTTGACGGTTTCAGATAGAAAATTAACCGCTGAATCGATTGCGACCAAGCAGAACCTTCTAGCTTGTTTGGTTAGGCAGCTACAGCGCTTCAAACTTAAAAAAGGAATCTTCTTTTCTTGAATTTGAGACGCTCTAGCGTCGGAACGGTTATAGCTAGAGGGTTGACCTTTTTATAGTTTTAAAGCTCTCGCCGAGAGCTTTCGAACAGCCCAAACCTAACCTCCTAACTCGTTCGGATGTCGAGATACAAGAGAGCCGTAAAAATTTCTACCCAAAGTGATGAAATTTTTGAATGCCCAAAATGTGAAAATTGAATTCAATCTGACGGTACCGATTTGTAGCCCTATGGTCGCACATTTGCGGAATGAAATTTCAGCCCGATATCTCTAACCGTTTTGGAGATATGGGCGTTTGAAGTTTTCGAATTCCAAAAATGACGCGAAAATGAGGCTTTAAATCGACATCGCTCTAGTTTTCGTCCCATTTCTCCGTAGGGATGCATCTTTGGTCGACAAAGTTGACGGTTCCAGATAGAAAATTAACCGCTGAATCGATTGCGACCAAGCAGAACCTTCTAGCTTGTTTGGTTAGGCAGCTACAGCGCTTCAAACTTAAAAAAGGAATCTTCTTTCTTGAATTTGAGACGCTCTAGCGTCGGAACGGTTATAGCTAGTGGGTTGACCTTTTTTTAGTATTAAAGCTCTCGTCGAGAGCTTTCGAACAGACGCAAACCTAACCTCCTAACTCGTTCGGATGTCGAGATACAAGAGAGCCGTAAAATTTCTACCAAAGTGATGAAATTTTTGAATGGCCAAAATGTGAAAATTGGAATTCAATCTGACGGTACCGATTTGTAGCCCTATGGTCGCACATTTGCGGAATGAAATTTCAGCCCGATATCTCTAACCGTTTTGGAGATATGGGCGTTTGAAGTTTTCGGAATTCCAAAAATGACGCGAAAATGAGGCTTTAAATCGACATCGCTCTAGTTTTCGTCCCATTTCTCCGTAGGGATGCATCTCTGGTCGACGAAGTTGACGGTTTCAAATAGAAAATTAACCGCTGAATCGATTGCGACCAAGCAGAACCTTCTAGCTTGTTTGGTTAGGCAGCTACAGCGCTTCAAACTTAAAAGGAATCTTCTTTTCTTGAATTTGAGACGCTCTAGCGTCGGAACGAGTTATAGCTAGAGGGTTGACCTTTTTTAGTTTTAAAGTCTCGCCGAGAGAACTTTCAGAACAGACCCAAACCTAACCTCCTAACTCGTTCGAATGTCGAGATACAAGAGAGCCGTAAAAATTTCTACCCAAAGTGATGAAATTTTTGAATGGCCAAAATGTGAAAATTGGAATTCAATCTGACAGTACCGATTTGTAGCACTATGGTCGCACATTTGCGGAATGAAATTTCAGCCCGATATCTCTAACCGTTTTGGAGATATGGGCGTTTGAAGTTTTCGGAATTCCAAAAATGACGCGAAAATGAGGCTTTAAATCGACATCGCTCTAGTTTTCGTCCCATTTCTCCTTACAATACCAATGATGCATTAAATATTATACGCCATTTGAACTTACTGAACCAATGATTCATTCTCTGAAGGTTTTGATAACTGATCATCACAAATATTTCATAAATCAATTTGGCATGAACTTATCTCCTAAACATAATTTCCTTATACATTATCCATATGTTATTGCGAAAATGGGGCCACTAGTACACCTTTGGCCTATGAGATTTGAATCAAAACATAATTATTTAAAAATATGGCACATAAACTTAAAATTATAGAATTGTCACAAATAGCTTAGCCACCAGACACCAAAAGAGATGTATATCATATGGAAAGATAAGATAATCAATGAGAATGAGATCACATTTAGCAGAATTATTGAAAATGTTCATGAATTTAGAGTGTGATCAATATAGAATTTCAAACTCTCAAATATGTCTTCAGCTACATAAGGTAAAGGGTGTTATTTTTAAAAGTGGTAGATTCTTAGTAGGAAAATTTGATAACACCCCAACATTTTATAAAATTATATTTACTTTCTGTTTGTGATAAACCGTATGCATTCTGTACTCCATGGACGACTATTGGCTTTAAAGAAATGTATCCGGCTATCATATTCAGGTGCTCAATAGCGGTTTACGTGAAGTAGTTTCTTTACTAAATTTGGTACCATCCAAGGTGTTATGAACTACACGAACCTTACAATGAAAATATTAATATAATTGTACCAAAGTATGCTTTGCTGTAAGGCTATTTAACCTTGTATCATAGTAAATGTATTTGTTATAAAGTATAGTTTAAAAATTTGTAAAAATATGCTTTAAATATAGGTATATAAACATATGTTGGTTCACCTTTATTTTCCCATGCACACTTTTTATAAAATTAACACTCGAAGAAAGAGAAACATGATAAAATGACTAGAACGAAGTATAATATATGTCAAGATCCAATAGACAGTGTATCTAAAAAAGTTGTAAAATCATTGATATTGAGAGTGTTGCTTTAACTACAAGCTTAGTCACTTCGCCTAGCAAAATTTGTAAAATTTGACTCGAGGCATTGTGTGATTTTGACAAATACATTTGACAAAGTAACGCCATTCTAAAAGATAAAACTTTACTATAATTGCGTATCAAATTTTAACCCAAATAAGTCTAGTAAAATTAACTCCAAAAAGGAGTGGACCTCTCCTGACTATGAAATTAGTCAGAAAAGTGTTAAAATTTTTTACTGTGTAAGCAGACTGACACGGGGTCGCGCTGCTAGCCTTTTTATACTCCAATTACTACCATCTCTAGAAATTATAGATAATGGCAGGAAAATTAAAACGGTTTTGGCACTTGGAACTTACTGGAGTAATCAGTATGGCTCTAAGGCTGGAAAGTTTGGAGACCCTTGTCATAGACCATCGCATTTTGTTGAAAAAACTGAGGTTTTTCGGTATCGACAAGGACTTTCTTCGATTAATTCGACCGTGTTTTCTCCGCAGAATAGATTACTCAACCTCTGAGGGGAGGCGGTGGCGGCGATGAGAATTCTGATTGAAAATTAGGTCACCAGTACTAAAAGGTTGAGGACCACTGCCATACATTAGATATCGGTAAATGTTTCTTTTTATCTTTCACAAAAAAAGCTACATATAATCCATTCAGCGGCCACTAAATCATTAGGATTTATTTTTCGCACCTGTCAACATTGATGACATCAAGATCCTTCCCCATGCCTACGTTGTCTCTCAAATAAATGTTTTCGAATAGATTCAGCGTAAATTCTTGAAATTCCTTACAGCGAGTTGATTGAAAGGCATGGCATCGTTACACTTGCAATCTTGAAGTCTTCAGAGTTGTCCCTTCTTCAAGCATTGCGTCGTTGGAGAGTTGTCTCGTCGGACCGCGTATATTTTGAAACTTCTTCTGACTCCGAAGGATGGAGATCCACTCACACGTCTTCGGCGTTGCTAATCCTCCAGCGGTGATGACCAGAATCCTATTGAGTGCGCCAGTTAAGGAATAGAGCCAATGCTATTTAGGAATATCCGATTTTCTTCTTCAGAAGAGTAGCCCATTGACTTAGAAGAAGGTGGCATGCGAAAAGTAAGTCATTTTTACCACTTTAATTGCAAATATTGCGGATGATAATTTGTTAATTATTCGGCTGATATCCTGCGACCAGCTTAAACCAGAATTCACTGCCAGTCCAAGGAACTTAGTCTGGGAGGATTTGATGGAACTCTTGACTGAAAAGACTGGATGCAGTGATTCATTTGTATATTTGCATTTCATTTTAACTCAGATACACCTTGTATTCTACCTAGCACCTATACTTTGGACGTTTCATTGTAAATACACTTCGAAAAGAAGATCGCTATACTCCATTTATGTTACTTTTAAACCAGGTAAATTACTAAAAGATCGTGCCTGTAATAGCACAATGTATACGTTCAGCCAGAGTTTAATGGGTAGCATCGACCGACACCTAACCGACCATTAAAATTCCCCTAAATGAATATTGGCGAATTTAAGGTAAATTGGTCCATCTTAGTAATTGCAATATTACCGATATACATTACCTACCTCTTCTAGGTACCACATTACCCGTTCTCGCTTCTGTGTATGCGGTTATTATGCCATTATTGTTTATTAAAAGGAGGCTGCTGCTGGTGCTGCTTCTACGTATTTGCCGTGGATAGCGCGCATGAACCGCAGCGCCTACTTCGTGAGAAGACATGGAGCGGCTGCAGTGAGGTGTTTTTGCTGATTTCATCGCGCAAAATTAAGTCGCAGATGGTTTTGGTTTACTTTTTTTCGTAGTAATAGCCTTTTATTTTGGTATAGTAAGGGAAGCTAATGTATTTTGAAACATTGTCCGAGTTCGTTATAGAATTTTCTTGTACATTTCGAAGCATGTTGATTATCATGGAATTACCAGCTTCTATTATTCTGGCTCTCGAAACATTTACATTTTCAGGACTGCCAACTTTTGCAATGTATACTTTCCGTTTTATATATCTCACCAGAAAGAGATCGTTTGGAGATAGATCGAAAGATCGTGAATAATAAGAGGGTTGGGAAAAGTATTCAATAAGAATTGCTTCACTCTGAGTGCATTATGTGCAGGGCAGCCATCCTGTTAGAACCACACAAACTCCTAATCCATTCCGGTATTTTCAATAGTGGGAACTATTTGCTTGTGATGTTTTTGAGAAGATAAAATTTCTTTATTCACGTGTACCATACAATTCTCCTGAATTTTCAAAAAAATTTATCGCATAGGTAATTCATTTACATAAATGTTAATTGTAATTACTATTACTCATGTGATGAACTCTTAAAGAAGGAAAGTTGACTCTGCTTTCGTCAGGGTCAAGTTCAGTGGACGTTCCAGGCCCTTCATTTGAATTTACATCTGCTAAAATTTTTCTTGACGTGGATATTTTTTAAGCAATTGATTCGTCGATATAGTGATCTGCCACTATAGAAGACTTCCACCCTCCGTGCCTTTTAAGAGTTAATAGCTCCTGCATTGGCTAGTAAATTTGCGAAAGTTCGTCGAAAATTGTGCCCGGTATAAAGATCATGTTTTGGTAACTTCAAATATTTCGCTATCATTTGCGATAATTTTGCAAAAGTGTTGATACCGATAGGTTGTACGACGTGCATTCCAGTTATGACACCTCCGATTTTTTTTCTCAGAACTGGAAACAGATAGAAACATGCGGTTTGTTTTAAAATAAGCGGGCACTCTTTGTCAATGCGTGACGGAAATGGCACACAGAACCTTTAGCGGCAGCGGCGAGATTGAGAATTGTTTTTGATACTTCAAATAGCGACGTTTTCATTACAAGATCAGCGTGTAATCATTCTTTTTCCCATTTGCGTGGTGTGAACCGATAAAATTCACGCCAGTTTAATAAAAAATGTGGTGATGGTTAATGGATATGTCAACGTGCCTTTGTGGGTGCGATAGTTCAAAAAAGGCGAACGCCGTGTGACAACAAACCAAGACAATCTCGGCCTCCCCCGGTCTGACGACATGATCGAGCGAGTGGAGAATGTTGTTTTGGGGTATCGCCGAATGAGTGTGGAACAGATCGCCTCCAAAATTGGTATTTCCGTGGGATCTCCGCACACAATCCTGCATGACGACCTGAGAATGCGAAAAGTGTCCTCCAGGTGGGTTCCATGAGTGAACTTTAAGCGATTTCTAAACCCTTTACCACCTAACCTCGTTTCCTAGCTATTTTGGGCTTTTTCCCAACGATGAAAGACACTATACGTGGCCGTACATTCACCAGCCCGTGCCGCTATTGCATCAGCGATTTTCCAGTGATCAAAACAGACTCGAGAAGAAGCGTTCGCAGCGGCCATGGAATCATGGCGTCCACGTTGTGAAAAATGTTAACAGACGAGAAAACGAAAAAGTAACGAGAAGAAAACATTTAGAATTAAAGCAGTTCTCTTTAGAATTAAATGAATTAAAATTAAAAGTTGGTTTAGATTAAAAAAATGTAGATATATATTGAAGGTATAATCAATGACATTAATTGTATGCTCCAGGATAGATTAAATTTAAAAATGGGCGAACGTTTTAATCTAAAAAAACGTTTTCAGGGTTGTTACCATCAATGGATGGATCCAAAAACAAACAAAAACAATTAATAGATTCAATTATATTGTATTCAGAATTGTTAAACCCCGATGATGTCAAATTATTAATAAATTACGTTTTGAAGATACGTATTTCTGAGAATGCGAATGTTCGATTGAATAAAAGTTATGATACGATAGATTCCTTAATAAGAGATTTTAGAGAAAATGTTGTCACAAAAAAATCGGCTACCATTCTTTCCAACCAGTTACACCATGCCCGGCAGCAAGGTAAATCAATTGCTGTTTTTGGGAAATGAAATTGGGCAACTTTTAAGTGATTTTTCCCCTTTTGGGTAAACGGGAAGCGATGACAATTTTAGAACCCCAATTAATGGGAGTCCGGTAACAGGGAGCCGGCCATAGCCGTACCTGCCTAGTATACAAAAACAATAGTAAGAAAATGGGGAAAAAATAACAGAACTAATACATAATTATAATATGTGAAAAGTAATGAAACACTCCCCCTTTTTAAGCAGCCTTGGCTACGGAACAGTAAAACTAGAAGCCCCAAATTATCAGTCTTAACATTATATGGATAAGAGTGGCAAAAAGTTGACACCATTAGATGTGTTTCCACAGTTGTCTCGGCGAGCGATGTTCGCCGTGGTAAAAAAAATAAGTTTATATTTTGAAAAAGAGCGTTCAAAAACTACCAGTGTTATACATGATTTAAAATCCCTTTTTTGTACTTAGTCAGTGGATTATTCGATACACCATCACAAATTTTTTTTTAGGGGTGAAACAGTTCACCCCTTCCCAAAAATTAAAACTGACGCAAAGTTTCGATAAAGTTATCATCATCAGCAAAGACTGAAAAAAAGTAAAAACAAACCTTTAAAAGGAAAATAAATTATGAATATGTAAATTTTAAAATCGTAAAATTTAATGAACCGTTTTCAAAAGGACTAAAAAAACCCGGAAAAATGAGCCGAATGAGGGAGTTAATAAATCCTGGATTACAATGAAGGGTTCTTTCAATTTTAAAAAATTACAGCTATGATTAAACATGAAACAAAGGAAAAAGGCTGGGGTTTCCTAAACCCAAATCCAAAATAAAGTTTTTTTTGTTTTCCATCCCTTTTTCAAAACAATTTAATTGAGAAGTATTTTTACGTTTTTAATTAACTTTATATTATAAACTTTATGGTTTTTTCAAGAGGGAAAAAAGATTTATCAAATTTTCCTAAATTTAAATAAAGCCAAATTTTTTTTTTCCAAATTTTGATTGATTTTTTGTTGCCCAATATAACTTGATCAAAATTTTAATAAATTTTGAAAATTTTCCTGATTTTTTCCATTAAATCCACTTTTTTTAAATTTTTCCTTAAAGTTTTTAAATTTTGCTCGAAGAGAAAATCTTGAAAAAAGATTTTTTTTTTTTTTAAAAAAATAAAAAAATTTTAACATATTTTTATTATGGTTTTTTAATGTGTTACTTTTTCAAATTTAATCTTTTTTTTTCCCTAATAGTATTATAGACGAAAAAGAAACCCGTTAAAGAAAATATTGATGATTTTTTTTATTTATTTTGATATTTCTTTTCCCAAAGGGAAAATGGTACGAGGGCCCCAAAAAAAGGGAAAGCCAAAAGTTTGTGTTTTATATGATTAAAATTTAAAAAAAAGAGAATCTATTATTACAAGTTTTTTTTTAAAACTTATTTTTTATTTTTTTTTTATTATTAACAGGGGAAAAAAATTTTTGGTCTTTTCTTCGGGGTTTACGGGAAAAAAGGAATAAACCCCCGTTATTGAACATTTACGATGTCAAAATCAAAAATGTACCCTGACCAATTTTCGGGAAAAGATTCCCTTTCGGTAAAATTTCTTTTGATTAGCCATAAACGGAGTTTTCCCAAAACCCATTGCTGTCTCCCTTTCCGTGTTTGCTAATTTAAAACCATGAAAAGTTTTGTAAAAGTGAAGCAAGTAACTTCCCTACCTTTTTGGGTTATCTAAAAAAATTTTTTTCAAAATTTTTTTCAAAGTTAAAAATGGAACACTGGGGAAAAATGAATTTTCAAACGAAATTTCCCCTTTTGTCAGTAAGCTAAATGCCCTTTATTTTTTATCGAATTCGTTTAAAGAAATTTTTAAATTGGGCTTTTTCCGTAAAACCACCGGGAAATTTAAATGTTGATTTTCCCCGAAATTGGTCTCATGTTTTGGGGGTTTTTTTTAGGTAAAAAAAACCCTTCTAGGTATTGGGGTTTGACACTGTTAGTCTAAACCCCAAAATTGCCCCTTAAAAATTTTTTTTTTCAAAATTTTTTAAACAAAATTTTTTGAAAAAATTTAAATTAAAAAACCAAAAAGACCATGTTGGGAATGTAAGGCTGTCATTAGCGACAATTTAAGATTTAGACTAACGGTGTCAAACCCAGTACTACCGAAGGTTTGTTTACCTAAAAAACACAAGCCCGGAAAAAGCATGAGACCCATTGTTTCGAATATCAACAGTCCAACTTACTTACTTTCCAGGTGGTTATCTGACAAATTGAACCAGTTACCTGTACAATTTCCGGATTTGGCTATTAAAAATTTTACGAGTTCATTGAAAAAACTAAGGAATTGAGCTTACTGACAAAGAAATTTTAGTTTCGTTTGACGTAAGTTCATTGTTCCCTAGTGTTCCAGTTGATTTAACCTTTTAAATATTTAGAAACACTTTTGTTAGATAAACCCAAAAGGAAGAGAGGAAGTTACTAGCTTCATTTTTTTACAAAACTTTGCATGAAACAAAACTTTTTCCAAATTAACAACACTTTTTTTCAACAAACGGAAGGGAAAAGCAATGGGTAACAGCTTTTTCCGTTTTTGGCTAACCTCTTTTTTGGGTAAATTTGAAAAAAGACCTGAAGAATACTTTCGCTTATTTTCGGCTTTGGATCAGATACGTCGATGACATTTTTTGCATCTTTGACATCAGTAAATGTTCAATAACGGATTTCATAGAACAACTTAACTCAAAATTTTCATCAAATTTACCCACGAAGAAGAAAAAGACAACAGGATTCCTTTTTTCCCCGACATGTTAGTAATAAGAAATAAAAAAAAAGTTAGAAAAGACGTTTATAGGAAACCTACTAAAAAAAAAATAGATTCATCTTAAGGGTTTTTAATCAATTAATATGAACACAAAATTTCGGGTATTAACTTTTTTTAAACGGTTACTCAATTTTTTCCCTTTTAAAGAAAGATAATTTTCAAAAAAAGAACTAAAAAAAATCAAAAATATTTTTAACTTTAAAAGGATTCTTGGGAAAATGTCGTCTATAATACTATTAGGAAACATAAGAATAGATTAAGAATTGAAAAAAGCAAATTAGAACGCATTGACGGCCGTAATTTAAAAAGAAATATGTTAAATTACCCTTTTTCCATGTTACACCAAGGGTCTTCAAAAAAACTTTTTTAAGATTGACCGCAAGATTGTTTTTCTTTTTTGAGCAATAACCTTAAAAATCTTTTAGGAAATTCCAAAGGGCCCAGTGGATAACATGGATAAAACAGGGTTTTTCAAAATTTCATGTAAAAAAATTGTGATCAAGTGTATATTGGGGAGACAAAAAAATCAATCAAAATTAGGTACAAAGAACATTTGGCTCATCTCAAAAATTTAGAAGGTTTGATAAATCTTTGCGTTGCCCTACATATGCTTGAAAATAACCATAATGTTGATAATATAAAGTTAATTAAAAACGGGGAGTACTTTCAATTAAATTTTTTGAAGGCATGGAAATTTTTTCAAAAACAAACTCACTTAATGAATTCAGAAGGAAACCCCTAAATTCCAGCCCCCCATCCTTTTTTACATCATGTTTAATCTTTTTTAAACTGTAATTTTAACCTTTGCAATGAACCGCTTCATTTAATCCAGGATTTATTAACTCACGTCATTCGGCCCCATTTACCTTTAGGCTATTTATAAAAACCCGTGCAATGAAGGGTTCATTAAATTTTACGATTTTAAATTTACATATTGCATAATTTTTTTTCCTTATAAGGGTTTTTTTTCACTTAGTTGTTAGTTCAGTCTTTTTGCCGATGATGATAGCTTGGCTATCGAAACGTGCGTCCAGTTAAATTTTAAATGTTGTGGTAAGGGTTTTTGTGAACTGTTTCAGTGTTCCAGTGCCACAGTTTTAGAGTATCCATTTATTGTTTTTGTGTGCTAAAATCGGGTCTTTTTTGTAGCACACCCCGAACTTTTTTAAAAAGCGATTATATTTGCGTCATGTATAGTCAGTAGCTGTGTATACACTCCGCCCATAATTTGCAGAGGCTCCAATAATGATAACGATCTATTTTGAATTGGTCTATTGCGTCAGCTAATCCTTTTTTAGTAGTAAATCTGTTTCAACGGAAAAATCTTGAAATTTTGACTGATTTTCCCCAATTTGCTGCAGTTTGGGAGGATTGAATTGTGCAACAACAGCTTTTACTATTTTTAAATGTTCGGCATAATAAAAAAACCCCCCACAACCATGTTCCCCAACGTGTAAGAATTGGTTCCGGGGGTTGACGAATGCCAGGACACTTGTGTGAAATGATCGTAGGGCTTTTGGGGGGGA
>JAROYD020000001.1:3079034-3415513 GCA_029618875.2 Dynastes tityus
CTGATGATGATAGCTTGGCTATCGAAACGTGCGTCCAGTGCGAATTAAGTGTTGTGGTAAGGGTTTTAGTGAACTGTTTCAGTGTTCCAGTGCCACAGTTTTAGAGTATCCATTTATTGTTTTAGTGTGCTAAAATCGGGATCTTTCCGTAGCACACTCTCGAACTTTTCTAAAACGCGATTATATTTGCGTCATGTATAGTCAGTAGCTGTGTATACACTCCGCCCATAATTTGCAGAGGCTCCAATAATGATAACGATCTATTTTGTAATTGGTCTATTGCGTCAGCTAATCCTTTATAGTAGTAAATCTGTTTCAACGGAAATATCTTGAAATTTTGACTGACTCTCCTTAATAGCTGCAGCTTCGGCAGGATTGAATTGTGCAACAACAGCTTTTACTATTTTGAAATGTTCGGCATAATAAAAAGCCCCCTACAACCATGTTCCCCAACGTGTAAGAATTGGTTCCGGTGGTCGACGAATGCCAGGACACTCTGTGTGAAATGATCGTAGGCGTTTGGGAGATTTCAAAAATACTTCTTTTGTGTTTGCTATTAATGCATCTACCTCTACCTCTTCGGCTAGCTAGTAACAGTGGTAATGTAGGTTTACTAGGGTCTAGTATGCGTACCATAACATTTACAATTGAATTTCTTTTACGGTCTGTTGTCTCGTCAACACATAACAAAAGAAACTGTTTTTTCAATATGCGTTTCATTTTCTTTTCCGCGTCATCGCGTACAAATGCAACGTGTTTACGTGCCGTTTTCTTCGATAGAAACGACAACTGGGGATTGTATTTGTCCCAAAAGTCCTTAAACGGTTGTTTATCGAGTAAGCCTAGTGGCAAATTACAGTTTATCAACATAAGAATTACATTAAAGAAAAATGCACTTCTCGGTGGCATGCCCGATTTTCGTTTTCTATGCTGTGCAGAATTTACGTGTCTTGTACAGTTCCACTTCTTATTTGACATCAAATGTATTTTGCACACTTTACAAACTTTTTTACTCCCGTTGTAAAATAAATGGGGAAAGTCAGAAATAAACTTATTTGCTATGTCTTGAAAGGGTCGTTTTTTAGCCTTCGACATGTTCACTAAAAACTACAATTAATAACTACCTCTGTATCAATAAGATCAAAGCGCACTACATCGAGAAAATTTTCAAAATTCGGCTAATAACTTTGGAACATTAATATGAACAATCGCGGTCGTTCACACTCTCCGTGTAGAGCAAGAGGAGATAACCGGAGTTCTGCCTCTAATTGCGGTAATGTATTTCACGGGGAGTCCGTAGAAACTCCATCAGATGAAAATCGTTTTTTTCGTAACGAAACCGAATGAAAATGTTGTATTTAGTATGAATTGTATGAATTACATAGAACTGGGCTATTGAACAAAAACATTA
The DNA here is from genome assembly GCA_029618875.2 of Dynastes tityus. Classification (NCBI taxonomy): domain Eukaryota; kingdom Metazoa; phylum Arthropoda; class Insecta; order Coleoptera; family Scarabaeidae; genus Dynastes; species Dynastes tityus. Next base: position 3,080,446 of record JAROYD020000001.1, read on the forward strand.
TTATTACTTTTGGATACAGGCGCGACAGTTAGTGTAATTTCTGCGAAGTATTTAAAACCGGACGAATTAATAGATACAACTAGACGAATAATAATAATAATATCAATGGAATTGCAGGTTCCACAAAGTCAAGTCGTCAAGTAAAATATCAGCTATTCAAAATTATCCAATACCAACAAATGCAGACGAAACTAGACGATTTGTTGCTTTAGTAAATTATTATAGAAAATTTATATCGAATTTTGCACAAATAGCAAATCCTTTAAATAAACTAACCCGCAAATTCGCTCTATTTAATTGGGATGACAATTGTAAAACAGCATTTGAAACCCTTAAGAATGCTTTAATCAATCCATCAATTTTACAATATCCTAACTTTTCCGAGGATAACTAATTTATTTTAAAAACAGATGCTTCAGGTTTTGCTATTGGAGCAGCACTTTCAAATGCAGATGAAAAACCGGTGTCATATGCAAGTAGAACACTAAACAAAGCTGAAGTAAATTATACAACAATTGAAAAGGAACTTCTTGCTGTAGTATGGGCCGTAAAGCATTTTCGACCATACCTTTTCGGACGTAAATTTCAAATCTTTACAGATCATAGACCTTTGATATATCTATTTAGTATTAACAATCCTTCTTCGAGATTAACTAAATTTAGACTCATACTTGAAGAGATAGATTTTACAACAAATTATGTAAAGAGAAAAGAGAATGTTATAGCTGACGCTTTATCAAGAATCCGAATTGAGTCCAGTGAATTGAAAGGAATGACACGTAACATTAACGTAGGTTTACTTACTTGGAAATATCAATATTTTCATTTATGGATGGCGTTCCTCTGAGCATTGAGTAACGGCACCATAAGGTGGACACCTTTACTTTCTTTGATTTCTCTAAGAAATAGGCTAGCAGTATTTCCTCGTTAACAGTTTTTACATTTTTTAATGTCTTCCATTCACAAAATGTTTTGTACTCCTTTTCGTAAACTAATTTTGATTTTTCTGGCAATAAATTGGATACTGCAATCGCAGCTTGGTTCGGAACATCTTGTGGTATGCTGTCTTCCTGGTTATTTGCCATTTCAAGCACACTTTCAGACTTTTAAATCGGCAAATTGAATGTTTTATAAACAAGTCATCCATAGCAATGAAACTTTCGAATTTGAATTTTTTTACTTTATTCGTGTACATTTTTTAAGGATCATATTTAGAGTAACCTAAACTTGCGGACTCGCATAGGCGTCGGTATTACGGGTTAATATAAGAATACGAAAAATTCATAAATAAACTAAACCGGTAGAGAAGCAGGCATGTAGTGTCGACCTTGAATATAAATCATGTTAAACCGCGCTGAGAGAGATTTCGTTTTAGTACCGGTTGAGCTGTTGCAGAGATTAGTCGAACGGTCAAGGTTATGTACTTACGTGTCGCTTTTGAAAATATAGCTGGTGTTTTTTGTGTGTTGTAGTATTATACCAAGTACATAATTAGTGTATCGTTTCAGATAGAACTAATATTTACATACCTAAGAAAACAATGCCTCGTAATAGATGTTGCTACTAATGTACATAAGTATGTGTCACTTTTTCCCCATTTAAAATATGACGGTAGTGCAGTTTTTTGCTTAATATGCAATGTTCGTTTGGCTGCATTGGACAGAACTGATTGCCAGAGGCATGTCAATGGTATTAAGCATATGAGAAATGCAAGAACTGAAATGCCTTATACACTATTCCTCATACATTTATTAATTATGTTTACCTCTTGTAATCTTCCGTTGTCGTTGGTGAGAAAAGCAGCTTTTAAAACGTTTTGGCGACAATACGTTCCAAAGTACCCATTACCCTCACAAACACAATTACAGAATCATTTGCCGCGAATGAAAGAGATGCTAGAAAATGTGTGTAAACGTGATTTGTGTCCAAAAAATATGGATTACCGTGGATGAGACGACCGATATAAAGAAAAACAGTATTGTGAATGTAATAGCTCGCGTTTTATCTAGCGAGAACACAGCATCTCGATATTTGTTAGCTTGCAAACGTGTTCAACAATGTACCGCGGAAAATATTCAAAAAGTGATAATGAACGCTTTGAAAAAATTTAAAATTGCCCAAGATCAAGTTGTGATGATTGTGACAGATAGTACAGCAACGATGTTAAGTGTTGAGCGATCCTTAAAACATATATTTCCTAACTTAATACATATAACCTGCGTGCTGCATGCTTTGCAATTAGTTGGTGAAGTTGTTCGACAACATTACGGAAACGTTGATCGGATGATTGGAAGTACTAAAGCAGTGTTTCGTAAATCTCCTAAACGTTTAAAAGAATTTCGTAAATTTTGTCCAGGTATTCCAGAACCTCCTGAACCAATTTTAACGCGATGGGGTACTTGGCTAACAGCAGCTTCTTACTATTTGATCCATTTTCAACAAATTCAATCAGTTATAATGCGATTTATTCGGAATGAATCCAAATTTCAAATTCCTCAACTTTTAGAAGATTTAACAACAATATGTACCAATTATACAGTATTACTAGATGCCATCAGAAAACTACAATGTACTGAATTGTCATTGCATGAATCATTAGACATAGTGGAGAGTGTAAAAAATAAATTACACACATTAAATGATACGCCGGGATTATGCGCTAGTCAAAAGTTGGCAGATGTTTTAAGGAAAAATCCCGATTTTAATACTTTAGAGGTCGTTTATAATAAGTGTAAGAATGGAGAACTTTTAAGTGATTTTGAAAAACAGTTTCTACATGCAAATGTAACTTCTTTAGATGTGGAGAGATCGTTTTCTATGTATAAGAATATTTGTTCTTGTCGACGCACAAGGTTTAAGGAAGTAACTGTGGATACATATGTAATGATGCAAGTTTACAGTAGTTCACATCCTGATGCCTCTAATTTGTTGAATAATTAGCAAGTAAGTTTATTTATGAATTTTTCGTATTCTTATATTAACCCGTAATACCGACGCCTATGCGAGTCCGCAAATTTTGGTTACTCTAATCATATTGTATGTCTTAAAGAGCATAGTTAATTGTTTGAAATTATGAAATTAAACAATCATTCTCTTATCATGAAAACAATCATATTTATACAAGAAATTTCACGAAATTAAAAAAAAAAACATACAACCCCACATAAGCATTTCTTAAACTAACAACTAAACTAAGACACCCGCTATACTTACTCATATGTACACATACACATGTAGTATACATATTGTATTAAGTGCATGAGTATCGACTGCTACGAAATTGGTAGTCGTCTTACGGGTAATTAATACCGGGTAGAAACTCCGGCCCATCATCGTCGGGGTTAATACGTTGTTGTTATTCCTCGGGCTCAATCACGAAACCGCCACGCCTATCGACGTTTAGTTTATCATGTAACAACATTAATTAAACTCTTAAACAGGTAGACGTCCATTAAAATACCTAAGTAACGCTGTTTCACATATTCCCCTTTCGCGCTTTGTAGGTATATACCGTATCACTAGCACCACTATTCGTATACCCGCTTATTTCGTTATTTATATCATCTAAATAACGAAAAGACAACGATTAAATTACGCTTATAAGTAGTCTGGGAAAACAGCGGTAACAGTCAGTGTAGTAGATATGTGGTGCGGAGTCGGCGATTATTTATTTCACGCGTTCACAGCGTCAGTACTAAATCGATGCTGTATGCGAGTAGTTCTGTGTATATGTAGGCTGTCGTAACTTATTTCGTAATTGTACGCTTATGTTTGCTTTAAAAATGTCGCAGTTAGGTACGTCGCGAAAACGACCAATGGCACACACAGTTGAAAACTTTATAGTGGACATGCCGGATTTAATTTTTGATGGCGTTAAAATTCAATGTCTAGTTTGTAAAATCCCTTTAATGTGCTGGTCCAGAAGCCATTGTCAACGTCACATCGAAAGCAAACAGCGTTCTTCTGCAAAAAGTGGCATACGAGAAAAAGAAGAATTTACATTTGATTTATGTGTTACTCTTATTTTATGTAATCTATCGTTTCGTTTACTAGACAAAGAAGCATTTGTCTCATTCTAGAATAAATATGCGGACTGTAAATTACCTAGTCGGACATCGAAACGAAATGTAGTGCCATTTGCTCGTGAACATGTAGAAAAAAGGATGAAAACGGAATTGAACGATAAAAAACTGTGGTTGTGTGTAGGCGCAAGAACAAATCGTCAAAAGCATTCTGTGGTTAATGTAACGGTACGTACAATGGAACCACATCGACCGTCATCCTCCTCCTTACTTGCTTCCAAAAGTGTTATAAATTGTACTGTCGATAAAGATTTTAAAGGTGTTGTTGAACTCATTGAACGAATTTGAAGTTTCAACTAAACAACTTTTAATGCTTATGAGTGATGGTGCCGCAAACATGCGTTCTTTGGGCCGATCCCTTAAAGAACACAGTGGTAACTTCTTACATGTAACGTGTAAAATCCATACTCTAAATCTTGCGGCACAAACGATTCCTACATGTTTTCCACTAGTAAATGCATTTAGTGCTAGTACAAAGGCAGTGTTTCTAAAGTCCTCGGAACGTACCCGGCTATTTCACAAACTGTGTCCTGATTTACCTGAATCACCACAGCCGATTGTTACACGTTGGGGAAACATGGTTTTTGCAGGCTGCGTTTTACTACAACAAATATTTTGATCAAGTGAAGAAGGTAGTTTTAAAATTTAATCCGACAGAAGCTGCAGCAATCAAGAAAAGCCAGGAAATATTTCAAGCTACTCAGGTTAAAAGAGATTTACAAACTATTCACAATTACTACGGACTAGCGAAGGGAATAGAAGAATTACAAAATGCTTCGATGTCGCTAGTGGATTCTGTTCAAATTGCGAATGATGTTCACGCACAGTTATGCGCTGTAGAAGGCGAAACAAATTGGTGTGTAATACGAAAATTTGAAAGTGTTTTAGAGAAAGGCTCCGATTTTCTTATATTAAGACAAGTTTGTGAAGGTGCGTGCGAAGATGCATTAAGTTGTTTCAAAGATTATTTTAAATATGCAAATATAACATCGCTAGGTGTCGAACGGTCGTTTTCGGCATTAAAAAACATTTATTCCGCACGTCGTACTCACTTGACTGGAACAGCTGTGGAAAGATATCTAATGATTCAAATATTTAACAGATGTTACCCAGTTTGTGATTTCACGGAAGATTTTTAATACGGTAAGTGTTTCAGCACGTTTTATAATTTATTTCTTACCTTCTATTTTATGTATAAACTCTTATGCGCTCGCCACGCCTCTGGCTGTTACCGCATATTTGTCCAAGTTACTTATAAGGATTACACGTTGGTAATTGTGGGCTTGACGCATCGATCTGTATTGAAAATGTTGAAATTGCAACTTATAGTCTTATAGTAAATGTCACTAAATGTAGTGATTTTGATATTCCACAGTTGGCAATAGCGAAAAGCGACAGTTTGAATTGTATGTTACAACATCCACAAATCACATAATAAGTAATAATAATAATAATAATTTATTTCACTTTCGAAAAATACAAATATTGGTGTTTTAAATAACAAATAATATGAAAAAACTTCTGAGTGATCGGTTTTAGGGCGCTGAAATACATAAGAAACACCTAAACATTTCCATATCACAAAATGTGTGTTTAACAGTGTTATCATTTGCATTCTATGAAAATTAATCAATTTTGACAAGCCGAATATTAGATATCGAAATGAAAATGGATGAGTTTTAAGTCGATAAATTCATCAATTTATAAATTAGTATAACACTAATTTATGCTAAAAACGTACCTACCTAAATAAACTTACTGATATATTGAATCAACGTAGGCCGTTATTAAAACGATCCAAGTCCCTTACTTCGGTAACTAGATTTTCATAAACGATTAACTATGCACGACCATCAATTTAAAGTGAAAAAATTTTACTGATTTTACACGGTTCCCAGGCGTTATAAAAGTGTTAAAATAGAATAGCTGCGTGCCTATACCGTTCATGTAGCTGCACCCGATTCTTTTGTGTAAGTTTAAAGACTACTTATACCGTGTTTTCATTCCTTATATGTTTATGTATCTATATATGAAAATTGAAAAGTGTTAATTCTTATTGCTTCATCGCTTTCGCCCTTTTAACGACATTAAATAAATTAAGTGTTGGTGTAAAAACAGCAATTGGAATGTCAAATGCAGTGTATGCGTAGGAAAATGGCTTCCTGCATCAAGAAAATAGTATTTCTTGCAAAAATCAGTCTCTATTCAAGAAAATATTTTTTCAAGACTACAAAAATGCATAATATCGGGTGCCTGGAAGGTATACTACTTTGTTTGATTACAAATTTTGCTTAAATGAAAGAGAATGGATCTAATGTCGATGAATTGTTTATTTAATATTAGCAATTATGTAAGGAATACAATATCCAATAAATGTCCGCATCTGTTAGCCTCACAAATGCGCATAATTGAGTACATTTTTTATTACATTTTCACACATTTCAACCGGTATTTCATTAATTTCACCACGAATATTTTGTTTGAGTTGCTCAGCGGTTTTTGGTTTGTTTGCATAAACCTTGCCCTTCAGATATCTCCACAAAAAGGAGTCCGGAGCAGTAAAATCCGGCGACCGTGGAGGCCTATCAATGTCATCATTGCTTGAGATAACTTGCTGTGGAAAGACGTCTCGCAGTGATTCCATTGTAATCCTAGCTGTATGCGATGTGGCACCGTCTTGTTGGATCCACATGTTAATCAAGCCCAAAGCATGCAGTTCTGGCGTCAAAAGGTTTTCAATCATGTCACGATATCGTTCTTCAGTGACAGTTACCATTAAGCCGTTTTCATTCTCAAAGAAGTAAGGTCCAATGATTCCTCCCGATCGAATTGCACACCAGACTGTCATTTTTAATGGATGCAAAGGTGACTCATGAATAATGCGTGGGTTTTCCATTGCTCAGAACCGACTATTCTGTTTATTCACATATCTATTCAAATGACAATGCACCTCGTTACTCGTTCCTGAGTACTACGTTGCAGTACGTTGTAGTCCACGTTTGGGCTTATCAGCTGCGGACCCTCTTTCTTCGAAATCATTCACTACACGATAAATAGTACGTTCTGTTGGTACGTTATTTCTCCCAAAAATTACACGTAACTTTCTCATCGTCACAGTAATCGATGATTGACTTGCATAAAATGTTTTAACGATTAAAACACGTTGGTTTATCGAATATTTTCCCATAATAAATTTGCCACGTCTTTACTTCACGACTGCCAAATATGAACTGTCAAAGCTACCATTTACCAAAATGGCGGCAGAACAAAGTAGTATACCTTGCAGGCGGACACCCGCCGTTTTTAGCTCCTCAGTGTGTCCTGTGGAAGGCAATGGCATATCAGTATTTTAAATCGTATGCATGAGGGAATCTAATTAAGATATTCTCTTTTGTACATTTTTGACAAATCAACTGCTGCAAACGCCTTTACAGAACTGAACAAATCATACTGCTCCAAATTCTGACGCGTGTCCTGTGGAAGGGAATGGCATTTCAATTGAAATGCTAATTGAAAGGCAATGGCATTTCAATTGAAATGCCATTGCCTTCCACAGGACACACTGAGGAGCCGAAAACGACGAAACGTGTCTGTGTGCGGTGGATAGGTGATGGCTTTTACAATTTCTGTATTGATAACATTTTGACAAACTTAAATGTGGAATGTTACGAAACCTTTGTTTTCGATCCGTGTCTTTCCGACCATAAAGCTCAGGCTTTGCTTGCAAATATTACTTGTAGCTATTTACAACCTCCCTCACAATTGAAGCGTTGTTTTACTGATAATAATATAAAAAAATTCTCTAATTCTTTAAATGATATGGATTGGAGTTTGGTCTTCAGTGATGGTAAAAATGTTGATACGTTAAATTCAATTGCTAATTATATTGTAAATTTTTTTTTTAGTAGTATTAATAAATATTTTCCTCTGAAGAAAACCGTAAATAAAAATGCATCACCTGTTAGTTGGTACAATGCTGAGTTGAAGGGGATGCGGGACACGCTGCAATCGCTGAAAATTATTTGTGATGTGCGAGGCGGTCAACTAAAAAAGGGATATCTATAGAAACTATTTAGGTAATTATAGGAAAGCTATTACAGAGGCAAAGAGAAGAGCCTATGGCCGGTTTTATCTAATTCAAACAATATTTGTAAAGATAGCTGGCGTTTAATTAGATACGAATGTAATAACATGAAAAATGATAATCTTGAAATTGAAATAATCCCAGCGACTTTAATAATTATTTCGTTAATGTTGCTGAATATGTTATAAGATCTCTTCCTACTGTAAATAAGCCATGGAATTATAAACGCCTTTTACCTACAAATTCTAGCTCCATTTTCTTTAAATCTATACTGCCCCTCGATGTTGTCGAAGCTGTTATGTCCCTGAAAAATTCAAATTCTGTCGATTGCTACGGTATGTCTGGTCGTTTAGTAAAGAGTTGCATCGATAAAATCGCGGTTCCCTTAGCAGCATATTTTAATGATTGTATCGAACTAGGTGTTTTCCCGGATGTTTTTAAAAAAACAAGGTTTAGTCCCTATATATAAGAAGGGAGATAAAAACAATGTAGAAAACTATCGCCCTATTTCAATAATACCAACATTTGGCAAGGTTTTTGAAATAATTATAAAGAAAACACTGATAAGCTTCTTTGAATCAAAATCTTTGTTTAACGAAAAGCAATTTGGTTTTCGAAAGGGTCGCTCTACTGCTCAGGCAGTGTGTAATTTAATATTCCGGATGGTTGAGGGTCTTGAGGATGGTTTGCGCACGAGAATTACGTTGTGTGACCTCAGCAAGGCCTTTGATTGTGTTGATCATAATGTATTGCTCGACAAACTCTTTGCATATGGGGTACGGGGAAATGTTCATACTTTACTAAGTTCTTACTTGTCTGATCGCTTGCAATTTGTGGATGTTAGGGGTAATGTTTCCAAGTCTCTTACTATTAAATATGGAGTTCCTCAGGGTTCCGTCCTCGGACCTCTCCTCTTTATCATTTATGTAAATGACCTTTTTGAACATATTACACCCAATGCATGTGTCATGTATGCGGATGATACTACGTTGATATCATCTGCTAAAGACGCAGACACTCTATTTAAGATGTCGTGTGAGCTTCTGGCTGCTACTGAGGAGTGGTTTGCGGCCAATGGATTAAAAATTTAAAAAACGAAAAGACTCAATCCTTGGATTTTGGTTTGCGTGGACATCTTAGGGTGCCCGAGACGGTGAAGCTTCTTGGTGTTACCATTGATAGCGGTTTGTCTTGGATACATCACATAAATGAGGTCTGTACACGGTTATCTAGTACAATATATGTCCTGAGAAAACTTAAAAATTTAGTTGCACCGAATGTGGTTCTGTCGGTTTACTACCCCCTTATTTCATAGCCACTTGATTTACGCAGTGATACTCTGGGGTAATTCTTCACATTCTGTTAACGTTTTTAAGTTGCAGAAACGTGCGTTGCGCATTATTGAGGGTGTTGGTTTTAGGGATCACTGAAGACCAATTTTTAAACAACGTCGTATATTACCATTGCCATGTATATACATTTATTTTCAGTTATTGGAGATCCATTCTAATAAAGGTAGTTTCAATACAAATTCAACAGTACATTCTTATAATACTAGAATCGCACACAAGATTCGAGAACCAAGTTTTCGTTTTACTAAATCAATTAAAAATTGCTTAAATATTAAATTATATAATCATTTGCCATTGCATATTACAAAGTTGAATATGAATAAATTTAAGAGAACAATTAGAACCTACCTTCTTACGCACTGTTTCTACTCTGTTGCAGAGTACTTAGACGCGCCTCCTGTTATTTACATCTTTCCTAACACCTAGTTTTCTTGTGTGAGTTGTTTCTTCGTGGTCTGCTTTTGTGTTGATGTGATTCATTTGACATTGGTTTAGATACTAATTTAGATATATGACGATTGTAATACTTTTGTAAAAACATGAAATAAATCTATCTATCTATCTATCTATCTATCTATCTATCTATCTATCTATCTATCTATCTATCATTTCAATTAATTAACCATGGCAGTTTAAGCCAATAGTCGAGGACTGCTGTTGCGTCAGAATTTGGAGCAATATGATTTATTCAGTTCTGTAGAGGCGTTTGCAGCAATTAATTCGACAAAGATGTACAAAAGAGAATATCTTAATTAGATTTCCTCATGCGTACATGTTATAATCTACCTTAGCCTTTTTAAAATCACAAGCAATGAGAATAATTTACTGCGTTATGTACGGATATGTCGTACTGTTTTAAACAAAGAAATACAATTATTTCATTACAAGTATACACTTTTTTTAAGTGGAGAGAAAACGCCAAGGAAATATTTCTTTTGATTTAAAGCAGTAATTATATTGTAGATAATTGAAGCAGTATTTGTCTTGAATTGAGGTGGACAACTTTGATATAAGTAAACGTTTCTCTGGGTGTATTAAATTCAAACTGTTACGCTTAAAAGTGAAAAGCCCGTTTACAAGCTTAGTGTATACATGTAGAAAATCGTTTAAGCTTTCGAAGTGCCCGTAATTTAGACATTTATTTAAGCAATTTGGTTCAATTTTCCGCATAACATGTTCTAAATTATATTACACCTTAGAGCTATTCAGTTTAAGTCCGTTTATAACTACGCTGCAGTAATAATAGCTACGCTACTACTTACGTAAAGCAATTTTGGGCCGCTTCTCGGATGGAGTGCTTTTTTCCTTGGTTGTTCTTCGTTCTTTGTTGGCAATTGGCAACGGTTCTATTATCGTGATCATTGTTAAGGATAAATTTGTTACGCGATTTTTTTCTCTTGTTCCCTTAATTTAAGTCAATCACCTTAAGACAAACCGTCATCGATTTCGCAACTCTACAGGGTGATAACCAAAAGCTCCAGAAATGCAGCTATAAATAGAATTGAAGAATACCACGATTTCACTTACCTCAGACACCTTACAAGTAGTTCCATTGGAAAGGGATGCATTCTGGAAATCCTGGTATGTTAACCTGTTCAGTACCGTCCACTACTCAGCTTCGAACTCCTCTATCGTATCAAATTTTCGGACCATCAACTTATCTCATGGCACATGTCACCAGCAGACTCTTGAAGCCAAGACACAGTCGAAATAATGGACTACGAAGGGTGAATCTGCTCCGAAAGAGGCAAAAACTGTTGCATAGGCTGGGAAAGTGATAGCGACTGTTTTTGGGATAGTTATGGAGTTGCGTTGATCGACTATTTTGAAATAGGCATTTAGCCTTATAAGTAGAGCGGGCCAAATTGCGCCATCCATCAGGCGCAACGGCCGCTTATTGTAAATAGCGTATATGTGAGTCACAGCAGATATGTGATATTTCGAAATTAATACACAAGAGTAAAAAAATAAAAGCTGACATATATATATATATATATATATATATATATATATATTTTTTTGTACACGCTGAGGTGTTTTTATTTTCATTATGATTTTTTATTTGATTGAAAACGGTATGCGTTGTAAATGGGATGTAATAAGGAAATAACTGAGAAACTGAACGCTTTTTTATTCTGTTGTACTTAATAATGTAACTGTAAATAAAGATATAATAAATAAATTCTATCCTTCTTAATAATGCGGATAGGCTTGTTTAAAAAGTTGCACCATCAGATAAGTTTCCACATTTGCCTCGGTGAAGGATGTTCGCCGAGACGAAAAAATGTTCTTATATTTCGAAAACGACCGTTCCACGTCTACCGAAGTAAGACAGGCGTAATTAAAATAATCTTTAGACTTAGTCAAGGAATCTGCAGATGACCCATCGCACATTTGTCTTAATCTCGTGTAGTCCGGATTCTTTTTAAAACACTATCGAACTTAGCTAAAACTCGTCCACTTGTTGCATCGTTTATACTGTGTAACAATGTACTAACTTCGTCCACGACTTGCACTGATTCTACCAACGACAATCCAGAATTTTGCAAATTTTCTATCGCGTCTACTAACCTTTTGTAATTGTTGCTAATATTCTTTAGATGTGTTTCAACAGAAATATCGAGAAATCCCTTCTGGCTCATCCTAATAGCTCTAGCTTCGGCAGGACGAATTGCAAAATAACGGATTTGACTTCTTGAAAATGTTCATTATAATAAAAAGCGGCTTTTAACCACGTTCCCCAACGCGTAAGAATGGGCTGTGGTGGTTCTCGAATACCAGGGCATAACCTGTGTAATGCCCTAGTCCTCTTAGGACTTTTGAGAAACACTTTTTTTGTGTTTGCTATTAATGCATCCACCTCCGGGTAACACTCTCGAATAGTTTGTGCCACAAGATGTAAAGCATGGACTTTACACGTAACATGTAAAAGTCCTTCACACTTTTCTTTAAGGGAACGGCCTACACTACACATTGTTGCTGCACCATCGCTCATGAACAACAACAGTTGACTGGTTGACACTTGAAATTTTTGTAACGTTTCGAGAACTACGGCCGTAATTGCTTTACTAGTACACTGTTTTAATCTTCTGCTGGCTAATAGAATTGCAAAATTTGGTTTAATAGGATCTAATACGCGCACTATTATATTCAAAATAGAATTTTTTTTGCAATCTGTCGTCTCATCAAGACATAGCCACAGCTGTTTATCTTTTAATTCGGCTTTAATTCAACATCTGCAGACTCGTCATTTGTTGATGAATAGAGCGCGTCATCCGTAAATGAATAAGCGCGCTGTTAGTTCGTAGCCGTCGATGAATGAACTTTTTTGTAGTGGCCCACTGTGAACAACGCCCTATTTATCAGAACACCCAAACTGCAGGTTATATTTGCGCGTCTCACGACGTAATAGACAGTGGTTTTGGTCCTCTCCTAATAATTACATATTTAAATTACCTATGTTTAATGACAATTGCGGGCACCCATTGCGTACTGGCGCGTGGCGCTCTTGGCCCGCTCTACTTATAAGTTATTCTATTCTACGCGAATTTTACAACCTGCCAACGTACTAGTATTCAGTCCGTTTAAGTCAATCTGGAAAAAAGTCTTACAGAATCCTGGAGAGATTTTGAACAAAGTCTCTTTTGCTCCACGTTTCAAACGAGTGGTCAATAAATTCGTGAAATCAGAAACTATAAGTAACGGATTCAATTATTGTGGATTGTACCTTTTTGATCCTAACGCTGTCGACCACAGTAAATGCTTGGGTAAATCACAATATTCTTTCAATGAACAAAATGAAGATGGAATTATGACATAAAATGATTTTGCCAAAATTGTAGGACCAGAGAGAATAAAATAATTTGAAAATATTGATATAATCGCCAAAGAGGATGAATGTTTTTGGGATCTTTTTAAATTATAGCAACACCTTAAAAGCAATATAGGCAACACAAACAAATTAACGTGATTGAAAATAGAATAATTCAGATGGCTTCTACGTCAATCAATTGATTTTATCGAAACAATTGAAATCCTAAATGTAACAGCTCTAAATTCCGAGTTTTTAGGCAAGAATAAAAATCTTACTGACATTTTGTAAGCAAACAATGTAGAAAACGAAAACTACGCATCGATAATCTTATCAATTGACAATAATATGAATACAGTTTCAATAGAATGCTTTTCGAATACAGTTTCAATAGAATGCTTTTTGCAAAGAAATCAACTTCTCATGTTGCGGATTCTAATGAAGACAGTAATAATTTACAATTGGAAAAAGATCTCTTTCACGGACTGTCTTCCATCCATACCAGAAAGAAGAGAGATTGCCGTTTGCAATAACATCACAGGCTTTCCAGGAGATGTGTAGAGAGAAAAAAAGTGATAGATTAAATCGCGAAAAAGAAGAAAGGAAACGTAAAGGATGTGACAAATTTAAAGACTTCTAGGCTAAAAGAAAAGGGTATAAAACTATAACAATCATCTTTTCTAACAAATCTTTAAATTATATTGCAATTTCATTCAAATTCTATTTTGTAAGTTTAACTTTTATTTTGTAAATTAATTTTGAAAACTCCTATATACCATTTTTGAACACCATAATCAAACCGATTGAAATTGTGTAACGATATGTCTTAATAAATGTATTACTTGTACGCCTCACGTACAAGGCCACAGAACGTCATAAGCAAAAAGTGCAACGTCACGGTTAAAATTGGATATAAACCCTCCAGATTTACATTTCGATGGACTCTTGCGTAGCAAGTCGGCGATTACGCTGACTACAATAGGCAAAGCAATAGTTTCACCTCTATGTGCAAGTCGGCGTACACGCAGACTACAACAGGCAGAGTAGAGTACGGAAAATATCCCTCGAGTAGTCGGATTTTCGCCGGCAACCTTGGAATATTTTCTAAGTCTAAGAAGTAATCCAGAGGCAATCAGCTTTGTCCGGCAACTCTGGAATATTTTTCCAATCATCCCCGTAACTAAAGCTATCAACTGTTTGTTAGATTCCGCCGCGAGAAAGACCGCAGATTGAATCAGTCAGGTCGGTAATTAACTTATGCTAAAACTCGTTGCAAATACTTGATTTATTTTGACTTAGAGAATCTAAAACCGTAAACGAACTTTTGCCAATATCCTAAATCTGATGTGGAAGAATCATATCAAATGTATTTGAATGAAACTGGAATATAATTATTAAACATACGTTTGTGGTTCAATGTTTATCGGTTCAAATAAAATGAATTTTGCTATAAAAGATGAGTGTCCAATAATTGTAATCTTGTACATCAATTATTTAAAGAATAATAATAATAATAATTTTTATCATAAGCAAATCCTACTAAAATTAAGAACACTATTCTTTAGCCAATACTTCAAGGTTATTCCTAGTTGATTTAATTTTCTTATATGACATTACGTTGTATAAAAAAGACCGTGTCCAATAACTATCAGGTTTACCTTAATTCACAAAATACTTTGTAAGGGTTAGACCCCGGTTTCATATTTAAAGTACCCTCTGTATTACCCATAGCGCCATCTATCAAAATTAACGCGATTGTTTGGAGATCAATTCCCATCACACTGGACGCGTGATGAATATCCTTCGAAGTCAATTTGAAATGTGAGTTCGGTAGTGAACTCACCAATAATAAGATGGTAGATCTTGTTCGCCGTTTTGAATGTAACTTATTAAATTTGTTGGTATCGTTAATTATCCTTTTGTCCTTCAAGTTTGAAGCTTCTGTAACTTACACCGAACTGCAGACAACTCATAAATCAACCGTGCGTCCTTCTTCCTTGAATGTACATGAAATATGTAGATGTATTTTTGTTTAAGTAGGCTTAATTAATAATAAAAAGAGAAGGTATTCATTTAAAAGTACGACGTGTTAACTTCTCGGAAAAACAACAGCTGAGATCGATTATTCTTTTTTCGACGAAAGTAACCGAAAATCTTCGCTGAAATTCATTCTACAGCAATTAAAGATCCTTTTCAAGTTTGGTTTGGACGCAGTCAACGTACCAAGGGATTCAACCGGGGTCTTATTGTTCGTCTAATTAGGGCGGATTGTATGTGGAAATTGAAAAAGATAAACATGTCATTCAGAGAGAATCAAGCAAGGCAGGAATGAATACATAGGAATTAATAACTAGAAATATATTCTAGGAAAGTATAATCTTAGGTGTCTTAACGAAGTAGTCTAGAGAGTGAATTAAATATAAATGTTAGTAATTGGAACTTGTTCCTTGTCAAGAAAGTGTAATGTATCAAACTGTATAGACGCAAGCAAATTTAAATGAAGATGGAGGTTAATAGTGGTAGGTATTTCGTTGTACAAGAAAGCAAATAGTTGTAATTTATATAAAAATAGTACTATCAGGTAATACACGTACCTCCACATCGATAGACATTGCCTAACCTCTAAGAAGAAGAGATTTCTTTCCCCAACATTCCGCAGAGAAATGGTTTCTTGCATCAAGAAAATAGATTTTTTGCAAAAATCAGTCTCTATTCAAGAAAATATTTTTATTTTTTTTTATTTTTTATTTATTTTTTAGTGTGGTGACTGCCCAGTGGGGTATATAAGCTTTTTTTAAAGCTTGTCATAACCTCAGAAACCTTGAGTGTGTAAATTGTGCAGAAAACACATCATTAGGCCCTCCACAAGGATATCCAATAAAAGAGAAATTGCAATAATGGAAAAACCTAAAGTTAATAATTAAAATTAGGAGCAAATAATGAAAAAGTTTTTTTTTTATATGTTATAGTATAATTAAATTATTTCTTTAATAATGTAATTAAACTGGAATTATTTTTATGTAGTTTAATAATTAATGAGTTAATATTTAAGTTTATTTATCCCTTTATTATTATTATTATTATTTATTATATATTAAAGAAAACTATAGTTAAATTAATACATGTTATAAATAGTAATAAAAAATATTACATTAACCGGTATCTTTTGAAAATATTTATGAAACGTTGTACGTTAAAGGTACGGCATGACTATAACTACTGGCACTAGGTAGCGCCAGGATATATTTCAGTTGCTGTTTTTGAAGATTAGTGGCATAAGCTGAGAGATGTACGAGCAATATGGACAGGGTGTGCTGGAGAGCACTTTACTAAGGATTGTAGACTTCGCCAGGACGAGTATGATAGTTTTCTCTGCATAAACTGTGGGGAAAATCATATTGCCTCGTATCAAGGCTGTCCTAAGTATCAGCGCCTTTACAGGGCTGCTAGAGGAAGTAGACCTTACAGTTCAGGGACCAACACGGCTGCAAACAATCCGGAAGTCGCATCGGAGTCGCAATTTCCATCTTATGCGACGGTGACGCGCCGAAGTGCAGAAAGGGAGGTAAGGAGTCGCGGTATGAGAAATACACCAACGAAGGGGCGTCGCATAGTTTAATCGACGCCGCCGTCTAGGAGACTCTCGGAAAGCATAACACCTGACGAAGCTAGGTCTAGGAAAGCAAATATCACTAAGGTTTCCGGGATACGGAATCGTCAAATAGCGGATTAGAGGGCGAGCTTGATGCCGCCGAACTTATAGGGGCCCTTCGAACAGCAGTACAACTGCTTTCACAAGCTGTGGAGTAGCTCTAACCTTTGCTTCAACAACAGCGATCGAAATCGTTCAATAGAAACAACCGAAAATGATGGACAAACAGCACAGCCGTTCATCACTTAGAATGCTGGCGTGGAACGCCAACTCGTTATCGGGTAAGAGATTGGAGCTTGAGGAGCTTATTCTGAGGAAAGATGTCGACGTTGCATTGATCGGGGAGACATGGCTGAGGCCAGGGGACTCGTTCACTATCCCTAATTATAACATCTACCGTACGGACAGACGGACAGGGTCATCATCAAGAAGTCGATAAGGCACAGTCCCTTCAAACCAGTCAAGACTAGTTATCTCGAACTTACCGGTGTGCTGGTCTCCACATCCCTCGGAGAGATCCGCGTGTGGTCGGCATACAACTCCCCCTCGAAAGGCTTCTGTGCTGGGGATTTCCGATCCTTCTTTGTCGGTGACGCTCCGCAGATTTGAATGCCAAGCACCCGCTGTGGAATAGCATGACCACGAACGGATATGGTAGGAATTTTTACGATTACCTCCAGGACTCCGAGGTTCAAGTTATTGCTATTCAAGATTCCACCTTTTTCCACAGCGGGGGATATAGGCCGAACGTTATCGACACAGCATTGGTGAAGAATCTCCCCTTCACAGTCGACGCTGAGGTATTGACGGAGTTGAGTTCCGAGCACGGTTCTCTACGGGGTGGACTCCAGGACTATAGGGGATATTAAAAGCGCTGGTAGATATGTTCGATGGCGAGATTATGCTAAGTTCTGTGCCGAAGAATTCCCCGGTCCGCCGGATGACATCCGGAATTAGAGGGAACTGGAGGAGGCGGCGAAGAGCCTCTCTAACAAGATCGGCTCTTTACTATCGAGAGCTACTTCTCAAAAACCGATTTTAGCATCAGGACGTTGATTGAAAATAAGAGAAGGGCTATAAAGAGGGCTCAAAGAACTCTAGCACCGGATGATAGAGCAAGGGACAGGTTAAGAGCGCTCTGAGAGAGCATAGATATGGTAAGTGGGATGATAGGATCTCCAGGCTAAGCGCTCAGGATGGCTCGCTCTGGAGATTTGTCAAGATGAGGAAGAGCAAGGGACACGATTTGGCGCGACCCCTTGTGGGCGACCAAGGAGCGGCGTATAGTAACGCTGAGAAGGCTGGAGTTTTTGTGACGATGCTGCGGGGGGCGGCGGGTGCCGCAGGGGTGCCCGGTGATGATGATACGGAGCGTGCGGTTAGAGCCACGATGGCGAGTTTGAGTGTTGGTGCGGATGGCGAGGAACTGGACCCCTCCTCGTTACAGGAGCTGCGACTTGTTGTTCGGCAGCTGAAAAATAGGAAAACCCCAGGCTTCGACGATATCACTAACGAGGCTATTAAGGCATTGCCAGAAAACGGCATGCTACCCTTGCACCAAATTATAAATGCTATTCTGGGGATGCAATACTTCCTTAACATTTGGAAGAGAACGGTCGTGGTGATGATCCCGAAGCCCGGAGCGGACGCTGGAGACCCGCAGGGCTATAGACCTATTAGCCTGCTGTCATGCCTTTCGAAGGTGGCGAAGGCGGTTATCTTGTCCCGGTTGTAGCATGAGATTGATGAGAGTGGAGTGATACCGGATACCCAATTCGGGTTTCGACTGGGGCTTTCAACAGATTTTCAAGCTCTGCGGGTGACAAACGATGTGATCGAAGGGTTCGAGAGACGTGACGTTACGCTGGCGGTCTTTTCGATATCAGAAAGGCGTTTGATTCTGTATGGCACTACGGTCTAATTCATAAGTTGGCCCACTCAGGTATTAATTCCCGATTAGTGTTTCTAATAAGATCCTATTTCTCTGGCCGTACCTTCTCGGTAAGGGTGGGCGATGTACAATTATTTCATTACAAGTATATACTTCTTTTAAGCGAAGAAAGAAATGCAAAGAAAGTGTTTCTTTCGATTTAAAACAGTTATTGTATTGAGGATAATTGAAACAGTAATTGTCTTGAATTAGGGCGGACAGCTTTGGTATAAGTAAACCTTTTTCTGCGTGCAGATAGAAATTCGGAAATTTAGATTCTAAGAGGAATTCTATAATTGTTTTGTCGTAATTTGTTCTATGATGCCTTCTAATGCTGGTAACAAATTTCTAATATCGTCGAGATATGTCATTTACCAGATGTCACACACAATGATTAGATTATTATTTTTTTTTTGTTTATGTTCACGTTTTTTGCTTTTGTTTCTTTTAACAATATTTTGACTCACTCTGTATATTCTATATGTTAATGTTTGAAAATGTTGCACATATTTCAAGGCGGCCGGGATGTTAAGGCGTTATGTTAATTATTTTAAAATTTCCCGTTTGTCAAAAAAAAAACCACCAAAGGGTGGTAATGCTGTTTAGTTATGTTATATTTTAATATTAAAATATTCCGCTCCCTAGCGCAGGCGCGACCTTTTTTAAGAAGGTATTTAAGAGATGAAAACGAGGAGTTCCTCTCTCTTCCTTTTCTTTTTACCTACTGTGGCTTGTTTGTAATCCTGCAATGTAACAGTAAAACAAGCTGTAAACAAGCTGTACAGGAATATATATAACAAGTATCGTTTTCTTTCAATTACAAGTACAGAGTGTCAATTCAATCCATTTCATACAGTACACAAAACATGTTGGTCCTTCGAGCCGGATTGCAGTGATATTTTAAGATAAAATAAGCTCTGCAAACAAGTAAAATGATGCACGTGGTATCGAAGAGAACCGGATGAGTTCCAGAAGTGGCAAACTCCCGACGAGTAACAAGTGAAACCAACTGAAAGTAAGTCCATTTAATCATTCCTATAACTACGAGGGATGATCGTAAAATAAGGTTCCCAAAGCCGTACAGCCGCAATAAGACGTGTTAGGTGAAATCCGACAATATTGGCGTGTGCAACAGCTCTTCCACTCTATATACGTACCACTCCCGCCTGGCTACGCCGCCCAGTGTTGGTTAAGCAGCCGTCCAAGATGGAACTCCCGATCGCCGCTATCGCCAGGTGCGAAATTCGCGCTGTGATACGTTTTTTAAACGCGGAAGGGGTTTCACCTATAGACATTCATCGTCAATTAACCGAAGTTTATGGTGAAAAGTGTATAGCTGTTCAACATGTCCGCAAATGTTGTAGGGAATTCACTGGACGTCGAACGGAAATTCACGATGAAGAGTGGAGCGGAAGACCATCAGTTTCAGAGGAAATCGTTGAAAAGGTCGAGAGGATACTGCTTGAAGATCGGAGGGTCACCATTCGTCAACTCGCTCTTCGGATTCCTGAGATTTCCAACACCACAATTGAAAAGATTTTTGAAAGGACTGGCGGCAGAATTTTAGACGTGGGGATACAGAAGTTGGAGCACCGTCTGCAAAAATGCTTGGATAGAAATGGCGATTATGTCGAAAAATAGCTTAAGTTTTTACCTTTAAAACGATGTGTAATGTTAAGGAAATAAAGAATGCTGTCTATTCTAAAAAAATATGGGAACCTTATTGTACGATCATCCCGCGTATAACCTAATTCACATTGACAGTACCTATTTTATTCCTGTTCGTATTTGACTCGATTTGCACGAAATTGATTTAGTTCAATTAAAATGGCAACGAAGCCAAATCAAAGCAAGTCTTATGCGATGTAAAATCTATTACGACTCGGTAAATAAAGAGAAGCTAGACAAGAAAATATATTTCGAGTTAAAAATACGCTTAGATAAATTAAACCCATTATTAGACAATGTATTAGAATATTTTCAAACTCCTGGAAAGATTTCTGCTTGGAATGGATATACCGATAATCTTTTCTTCTTTAATTTATTCTCTTTTGAACCAGTTCCGTGGACACTCTGTATATGCTTTATACAGTGATGAATCCAATGTAGAAAAAGCGCTCCTTAATGGAGATAATTGGTTTATATGTTTACTCTCGTACATTCGTATGAGAAAGGCGAAGCTGGCGCCAATTTTTAATAAGGGATGTACTATATCATTCTCAGCGTGACAGGACGATCGTAAATTCATTCTCTTTCCATCGTTAGAGTCGCTTTACCGTAGAGACATTAAAACAAATTTGTAAACGGCCCGAGCCAACCGCTGACTGGCTGCTCTAAATGCTGTAAATAATTTCGTAGATTGCCCCGAAGGCCTAGGTTATAGGGTGCCCGCTATAGTATGACGGCATTAACATAACTAACTTGTTACTGTCATTCTTGTTGGTTTATTTTCGTTAAATCGTATTGAATATGAATTGGATTTAATTAGATGTTTTGGGTTTTATATGCGGTGAAGGTTGTATACTCGGTCGGAAATTAGATGTAACCTGCCTGATCATTTTAGTTCTCAATACATTCTTTCACAGGCTTCCGCTTAATGAGAATTATTTGATTAATTAATATAAATATCTAAATACACACAGTATAAAGCAGTTGTAACGTGATCGATTGATCGATTATGACAAATGAACCCAGCACATAACATACTATTGAACTGGATTGTTTCGAATGTGAACTGCTCCGTATGAGATACTCTCTTACAGTTGATAAAGAAGGCTAATTGCCCCTTGATTAACAGCATTTGTTGAGACGACCAAAGAGAACAAGCTTCTGATTAGTCTATACAGAATTAAATGAGGGCTTTCATTTAAAAAGTTCGCTGATGGATTGATGTAATGTTTGTGAAATGGCTTTGCGTAACAGCAGCACCTTAGAATGATTGGTATTACTCTTATATTTTGGGGTACTTATATTCCCACGAGGAATATATGACATTCTATAATTTAACACATATAATTTGCTTGATTAATATTAATGACAATAATAATAAAATAATAAAAATAATAATATATGTTTATGTTGTAATTAAATGTACTGCTCGAGAGGTTGCTTGGCATCTGCATTCCTGTTTTTGCCGTCATGACGATATCTTTTGGCACTAGGTGATGCCAGGAAATATTTCAGTGTTTTTGGAGATTAGTGGCATAAACTGAGAGGCGAACGTAATGTGGGCAGCGGAACAACGCCGATGACGCCGGGTAGCCAGAAACATTAGTTAGTGCTGTTCTCTGCTCATATTGCTTCTGCTGGGAGTGATTCCATCAATACCATGAGCTATAATAGCATTACTCCGTAAACGATTCTTCCATTCGCGCTTTGTGCATCTGTCGAAGATGTTCAAAATTTATTAGCTACATTCACAAATTACAATAACTGCAGTATAATAATGACTAAGTACTGAAACAGTTCACTAAAACCCTTACCACAACACTTAATTCGTACTGGACGCACGTTTCGATAGCCAAGCTATCATCATCAGCAGCAAGTCTTGCTGATAGCTTGAATGACTTTGTGTTTCTGAACATTAGTTGTTTCATCCACACATAGGCAGATTTTCTTATTTCTCAGCTCGTCTTTTATACATTCCTTTACTGTACCTTGCACACGTGGCAAATTGTATCGTAATTGCATAGATGTTAGCAGCTTCCATGAGGGAACTACTCCCCAAAAAACAAAGTGTTCATTGATACTAGATGTTGCGGGATTTACACTTAACATAAAAAAAAAATCTTTTTGGTAGGGAATCTGTTTCAAATTCGATTCTGACGTTTACTTCACAATGTTTTCTAACCTTCAAACCTATCGCGACTTAGCTATCCGCTATTCATATTGTCAATTGGGGCCCTATATTCTAATCTGGGAAATCCCAGATATTTATTCACATTCAAGGGAACGTTCCCCCCTTTGGGCGTCCATCTCGGCGACTTATTTGGGTGCGCCTGCAACGTACTGTCGTTTTGAACTCTCTCCTATGTCAGATCACTAAGTTGAAAATTACCCCCCCCCCCGCTTATTTCCCCCACCCGGGTACCTTTTTTTAAAAAATCTCCCCAACTATTTTTTTGTTTTAAAAAAAATACATTCTTACTAACCCCCTTTTTTTAAAATTACAGAAGTGATCCGATTCATGTCGAGGTTATTAAATATTGAATTAGGGCCACTAAACATTTTTCTCAGTGTTGTTTCAATATATCTAATTTATAATCTAACAATTTTCAACCATGTTTAGATAGTTTTAACTACTCATCAGTCCTTAATTTTTGATTTTACTGAAGTTAGCAGCTTGAACGCTGTAAAACGGTGAAAATATTTTAACGACGGGCGTATTACGAAATTTCATATGAAGGGAACTAGTTATAATAGTTATAAACGGAAAATTAACGACGAATCAATTATACGATGCGATCAACCTCTAAACAACAACCAAAACGATATTTCCTCCAAAACACAGCGCGCTCCGATTCGAGTGCGATCGTAAAAATTTAACGATAACCGATAAAAAAATGATTATGGTATAGGTACCTGTTCATTCCCGAAGTCTTTGGCCCCTTTTGGGTCTCGCCTCCCTATGTTCGCCGGACGATGGAAAAGATGCACCTAATTAATCGATTAAATGGAAGTGTGCGCTTATAGCGTATAAACGCGTATATTTATTATCGGCGACGTAAATTTTCATAAAGATCGGACGTTTTTATAAGCGGGCCCGTTGTAAAAAAATCAAATTTACAATATATTAGGCAGTTATACTGTACGCGGGGCACAATACGTGGCGCAGCGGTGTCTCCGAGCTTGTAGAAAACAAACATTCACGCTGTGAGTCGTATTCAGAAATTTAATTTTGGTTTAGCTCGGAGAGAGTGTAATTTGTGAACGTAGGGAGTCGACTTTTACGCACGCATCATGAAGCTCTCGAACAAGGAATATGGAACATTGGGGGATTTTATGTTATAGAGCTAGGACGTGATATTCAAATACTGCATCCAAATCATAAGAAATCTATGAAAATTAAATACATTTTCAACAATTAACTTTACTCCGACGAAGTATCGTACGTTGGAAGTAGTGTCTTTCGGGTTTTGCGACGTTTATTTATAGTCGATCCATGGCACATATGCCTTTAGTGGCTGCGACCTTAATAGATCTATTGTAACAAAATGCCCTTGTGTGTGTTAGAATAATTGGACACTTTTAACCAGCCTTAGTACTACTCTAGAATCTTCTTCCTTCAGTTTAATAAATGCAAGAAATGACCTACTGAAATGTTTGTGTCATATATTTACATAGAATGTGTTCTGCCGTCTCCAGATCTTCTTAGCATAGACGACAGGTTTGATCTTCAGCTTTCCCTAGTTTAAATAAGTGACATTTTAGGGCTGCATGACCTATCAAAAATCCTGCCAGAAATCTAAGGTCCCTTCTGCTGAACGATAGCGCTATTTTTATTGTCTTCGGTGAGCCCGATATGAGTGCATTCGTCTGTTTTTGAAGCGCCTTTCCATTTCCCTCCCATGCCCTAATTGTTTATTTTTTGTGGCTCTTTTGGAGAGGGGTTAGAACCAACGAAAGGCATTTTTCCAGATTATCTGCTTTTTCATTTCCTTCCATCACTTGGTGGCTTGAGACCAACCGCAAAGTAACGTGGTTATTAATTGCCTTAGATTGTGTTCACATTCCGGTATCAGACCAGATTTGTATGTGTAGGCCATAAGACGAGGGTCGTTCGGAAACTACGTGGCCTAACAAAGAAAACGCAATTTTTTTTCAACAAAAAACATTCTATTTTTCAATATAGCTTCCTGCTCGCTCAACACACTTATTCCAACGATATTCCAAATTAGCAATACCTTCCTTGAAGGTCGATGAATCCAATTCCTCGTAGATCTATTGTAACAGTCATATTGTAAAAGTCATATGAGACTGAGGGCAACACATTTACACAGAATGTGTTCTACCGTCTCCAGATCTTCTTAGCATAGACGACAGGTTTGATCTTCAGCTTTTCCTAGTTTAAATAAGTGACATTTTAGGGCTGCATGACCTATCAAAAATCCTGCCAGAAATCTAAGGTCCCTTTTGCTGAACGATAGCGCTATTTTTATTGTCTTCGGTGAGCCCGATATGAGTGCATTCGTCTGTTTTTGAAGCGCCTTTCCATTACCCTCCCATGCCCTAATTGTTTATTTTTTGTGACTCTTTTGGAGAGGGGTTAGAACCAACGAAAGGCATTTTGCCAGATCATCTGCTTTTTCATTTCCTTCCATCACTTGGTGGCTTGAGACCCACCGCAAAGTAATGTGGTTATTAATTGCCTTAGATTGTGTTCACATTCGGATATCAGACCAGATTTGTATGTGTAGGCCATAAGACGAGGATCGTTCGGAAACTACGTGGCCTAACAAAGAAAACGCAATTTTTTTTCAACAAAAAACGTTCTATTTTTCAATATAGCTTCCTCCTCGCTCAACACACTTATTTCAACGATATTTCAAATTAGCAATACCTTCCTTGAAGGTCGATAAATCCAATTCCTCGTAGATCTATTGTAACAGTCATATTGTAAAAGTCATATGAGACTGAGGGCAACCATTTACACTAGCATGTGTTCTGCCGTCTACAGATCTTATTGGCATAAACGACAGGTTTGATCTTCAGCTTTCCCTAGTTTAAATAAGTGACATTTTAGGGCTGCATGACCTATCAAAAATCCTCCCAGAAATCTAAGGTCCCTTTTGCTGAACGATAGCGCTATTTTTATTGTCTTCGGTGAGCCCGATATGGGTGCATTCGTCTGTTTTTGAAGCGCCTTTCCATTCCCTCCCATGCCCTAATTGTTTATTTTTTGTGGCTCTTTTGGAGAGGGGTTAGAACCAACGAAAGGCATTTTTCCAGATTATCTGCTTTTTCATTTCCTTCCATCACTTGGTGGCTTGAGACCAACCGAAAAGTAATGTGGTTATTAATTGCCTTAGATTGTGTTCACATTCGGATATCAGACCAGATTTGTATGTGTAGGCCATAAGACGAGGGTCGTTCGGAAACTACGTGTCCTAACAAAGAAAACGCAATTTTTTTTCAACAAAAAACATTCTATTTTTCAATATAGCTTCCTGCTAGCTCAACACATTATTTCAACGACATTTCAAATTAGCAATACCTTCCTTGGGTCGATGAACCCAATTCCTCGTAGATCTATTGTAACAGTCATATTGTAAAAGTCATATGAGACTGAGGGCAACACATTTACATAGCATGTGTTCTGCCGTCTACAGATCTTATTGGCATAAACGACAGGTTTGATCTTCAGCTTTTCCTAGTTTAAATAAGTGACATTTTAGGGCTGCATGACCTATCAAAAATCCTGCCAGAAATCTAAGGTCCCTTTTGCTGAACGATAGCGCTATTTTTATTGTCTTCGGTGAGCCCGATATGAGTGCATTCGTCTGTTTTTGAAGCGCCTTTCCATTGCCCTCCCATGCCCTAATTGTTTATTTTTTGTTGGCTCTTTTGGAGAGGGGTTAGAACCAACGAAAGGCATTTTCCAGATTATCTGCTTTTTCATTTCCTTCCATCACTTGGTGGTTGAGACCAACCGCAAAGTAATGTGGTTATTAATTGCCTTAGATTGTGTTCACATTCGGGTATCAGACCAGATTTGTATGTGTAGGCCATAAGACGAGGGTCGTTCGGAAACTACGTGGCCTAACAAAGAAAACGCAATTTTTTTCGACAAAAAACATTTTATTTTTCAATATAGCTTCCTGCTCGCTCAACACACTTATTCCAACGATATTCCAAATTAGCAATACCTTCCTTGAAGGTCGATGAATCCAAGTCCTCGTAGATCTATTCTAACAGTCATATTGTAAAAGTCATATGAGACTGAGGGCAACACATTTACATAGAATGTGTTCTGCCGTCTCCAGATCTTATTGGCATAAACGACAAGTTTGATCTTCAGCTTTTCCTAGTTTAAATAAGTGACATTTTAGGGCTGCATGACCTATCAAAAATCCTGCCAGAAATCTAAAGTCCCTTTTGCTGAACGATAGCGCTATTTTTATTGTCTTCGGTGAGCCCGATATGAGTGCATTCGTCTGTTTTTGAAGCGCCTTTCCATTGCCCTCCCATGCCCTAATTGTTTATTTTTTGTTGGCTCTTTTGGAGAGGGGTTAGAACCAACGAAAGGCATTTTGCCAGATTATCTGCTTTTTCATTTCCTTCGATCACTTGGTGGCTTGAGACCCACCGCAAAGTAATGTGGTTATTAATTGCCTTAGATTGTGTTCGCTTTTTTTTTTTTTTTTTTTTTTTTTTTTTTTTTTTTTTTTTTTTTTTTTTTTTTTTTTTTTTTTTTTTTTTTTTTTTTTTTTTTTTTTTTTTTTTAAAAAAAAAAAAAAAAAAAAAAAAAAAAAAAAAAAAAAAAAAAAAAAAAAAAAAAAAAAAAAAAAAAAAAAAAAAAAAAAAAATCCTGCTAGAAATCTAAGGTCCCTTTTGCTGAACGATAGCGCTATTTTTATTGTCTTCGGTGAGCCCGATATGAGTGCATTCGTCTGTTTTTGGAGCGCCTTTCCATTACCCTCCCATGCCCTAATTGTTTATTTTTTGTGGCTCTTTTGGAGAGGGGTTAGAACCAACGAAAGGCATTTTGCCAGATTATCTGCTTTTTCATTTCCTTCCATCACTTGGTGGCTTGAGACCAACCGCAAAGTAATGTGGTTATTAATTGCCTTAGATTGTGTTCACATTCGGGTATCAGACCAGATTTGTATGTGTAGGCCATAAGACGTGGGTCATTCGGAAACTACGTGGCCTAACAAAGAAAACGCAATTTTTTTTCAACAAAAAACATTCTATTTTTCAATATAGCTTCCTGCTCGCTCAACACACTTATTTCAACGATATTTCAAATTAGCAATACCTTCCTTGAAGGTCGATGAATCCAATTCCTCGTAGATCTATTGTAACAGTCATATTGTAAAAGTCATATGAGACTGAGGGCAACACATTTACATCGCATGTGTTCTGCCGTCTACAGATCTTATTGGCATAAACGACAAGTTTGATCTTCAGCTTTTCCTAGTTTAAATAAGTGACTTTTTGGGGCAATGACCTATCAAAAATCCTGCCAGAAACAAAGTCCCTTTTGCTGAACGATAGCGCTATTTTTTTGTCTTCGGTGAGCCCGATATGAGTGCATTCGTCTTTTTTTAAACGTTTTCCATTCCCCCTCCCATGCCCAAATTGTTTTTTTTTTGTTGGCTTTTTGGAGGTTAGAACCAACGAAAGGCATTTTGCCAGTTTTATCTGCTTTTTTTTTCCCTTCGTCATTGGTGGCTTGGGCCCACCGCAAAGTAATGGGGTTTAAATTGCCTTAGATTGTGTTCAAAAATTCGTGTATCATACCAGATTTGTATGTGTAGGATTTTTAATACGAGGATCGCTGGGAAAACTAGGGGTAACAAAAAAAAACCTTTTTTTTTCGACAAAAAACTTTTAAATTTTTTCAATATAGTCTCCTGCTCGCTCAACACATTTATTCCAACGATATTCCAAATTAGCAATACCTTCTTTGGGTCGATGAACCCAAGTCCTCGAAATAGAAAAGACGATTACCTCGGAATTAGACAAAAAATCTTTACCGCCGAGCCATTTTTTCGGGTTTTGGGGAAAACATAAATCGGGGGGGCCCAAAATCGAGGAATAGGCCAAATGGGTATAATTCAAATCCTAATTAATAAATTTTTTGGTCATTGCAATCGCAGACTTATGGGCAGGTGCATTATCCTGATGGAAAAGCGCTTTCTTCTTTCCAAATTTTGGCCTTTTTCCTTTTTGAAAAGTTTTTTGCAAAAAGTGGCGTAATACGCGCCTTTTTTGTTTTCTTCTTTTCTAGGTAATCGACCAAGATAATTTCACAACCCAAAAAAACAGTTGCCAAAACCCTTTTCCCCGCTGAAAAAACCGTTTTTGCCTTTTTTGGGTTTGGCGTGTGTGTCCATTGTTTGGACTGTTCTTTGGTTTCGGGGTAAATGAGGCCCCAAAATCCTTAGGGGGGGGTAAAATGGGCACTCAAACAATTCAGTTTTTGCTACGGTAGGAGCAACCCCCACCCAACCCACCAAGTTTTTTTCATTACCAACCCTTTCAGTTAAAATTCCATGCACACTGTCATTTGAGATACCCTATGTTTGCGCCCCACTTTTACTCGACGGTCATCCAATACGATACGGTGGCCCAAATATAACCAAATTGCAGTTTTAGGACCCCCATTTTTTGTGCTCGTACGATCACGCTTAAATTCGGTAACCCAGTTTTTAACCACCATGCCAGGGTACCTCTTTTGAGGCTCACCGGATACGGCTTTCAGTGTTTTCCTTAAAAGGCCAAAATTTTTTTAATATGATCTTTTTTGCAAGGGCCCAAAAATAGTTTATGTTGGGATCTTTAAGCGTTCTGAAATGCCCTCTTAAACCCCCAGGTTTTAAACCCCTTCCTTCTACTAAGAGTAACGCTCGATATAGCCTGTTTCTGAATCTGGATGTGAAGCGGCGTTATTCCCAACAGAACTTCGAGCGCTGCATCACACACCTATGATGTTAAGACATGCAAATCTTTGAATTTGTTGAAGCTGCTGTTACAAAATTTTTATTTTTGGCCACCCAACCGGGGTAGGGACTCGTGGTTCTGATTATTGCTGTATGCGATCAGAAGGTCATTTGAGGCTTAAGACCCCAATTCTTGCTAGTGATGCTGTACTGGCTTTTTTCTGTAAGTTGGAGGTGTGGGAGTTCCATGTTAGTTTTTTGTCAAACCCCTTTTCTTTTCCAAATAATGGTTTTTCCCCTTTAATGGAAGGGGTTTTAAACCGATTTTCTTCTTTCCCTTTTGGGAAAAGGGGGGATTGTAATCTTTGCGGGGTTTTTGCGCAGGTTTTCGATTTTGAAAAAATGTATCTGAAAAAAATGGTTCCAGATAGCCTAATAATTAGAAAACAAATTTAAAATAGAAGTAAAACATCATAGAAAAGAAAAAAGCACTTAAAAGATTCTTATGACCCTTGCCCCTGGGGAAAAAACATGAAATGGGCGCGATTATTTCTTAATTAATAGACTAGTGAAACCCTTAAAAAAAAAGGTACAAGAAAGAGCTTAAATTCAAAAAAATGTTTATTTTTAATGGTTACTCTTCTAATGCCGACCGGAAACCTTAAAAAATCCAAATAGGCATTATGTAACTCCCCTTTTCCCTAGAATAGAAAGACATCAGTAAAGGTTTTTTGGAACCGGGAAAGTATGTTTTAGTTCCCAAATACACTTAAGAACCTTCTTGGTAATCCCAAAAAAAAACCCGGGGCATGAAAGAAAAAGGGCGGGGGAAATTTTTAAAATTGCATGCAACGACTGTGATAAAGCCTATATTGGACAAACAAAAGGGGGATAGGTCAGATTTTAATGAACACATGAGATGCTATGATTGGGGGCGAACATTTGAGACAAAACATGAAAACACATTCGAAGCTCCCTTTAAAAAAGAGAATGCCCACCATTTTTTCTTGCTTGTTTGATTTATTAGGGTAAAAGAACTTTTTAATCCCCACTTGACGAAGACCGAGTTTTCCCGGGGTTTTGGAAAATTTTTAATTTTTTTTATCCTTTTGAGGGGAGATAGAGAAAATTTTGGGGGTAACCTTTTTGGTTTGCTCTATTCTACGAGGGCGGGGGACAAAACCCCTTTGGGCCCTCTCACATTACCCAGCATGTTAGAGGAAAAAGATAGAAAAGTAGGTATTCGGAAAAAAAGAATACACAGATACATGTTTGACAAATTTGTAAAGTATACCCTTCCCTTTTTCCCCGAGGGGGGGAATAATTTTATGGTAGAATTAAGGGAAAAAAAGTTTTTTTGTTCTGGAAATTTGGTAACTCGGTTGAAAATGGGGGCCCCCTGAGCCTTTGAAACAAAGGGTTCCCAATTAATTTAAAAATATTTTGTGTCCAAAAAGGGGCCCGATACTTTGTTGTTTTCAATGTACCTGAAGTTTCCCCGTCAGGGTTTTTTGGGTTGTTTAAAAGGCTGATGTTTCAGATTGTTACACAACGAATGCTTGCAAATTTAAATAGGTCATTTGAAAACGATCTTCAGGGCTGCATAATGTAAATAATTTGCAAATATTATTAAGCATTTTTATTTAATTTATTATTCATGATCTTTGCACGTTAATTTAAAACCTTTGTATAAGATTAAATTATTAATTATTTCTTGAATTGAAACATGGGGTTGTTGCCTTATTTTAATTACATACTCACTAATTAACGAACCCAATAAATGTCCTATAAAGAATAAATATTTCATGAAATACTATCTTAGATACCCTACAACTTACTCGATGTTAAATTTAATTAATCTGTTGTTACATTCGCCTAATTTGCTCACGAATGTTTATAGGCGCGCCCTAACTTACTTGATGATAATTTACCTCGATTCGGCAACATTCATCTTCGTTTTTCGCCGGGGTAATAGGTTGATGATGGAAATCAAAAGGGTTCCACGCAGAGGGGCGCACCATTACTCACCTGCCGGCTGATAATTGCTCTTGTATCGGCACTAAGTGGCCCTCTTGGCGTCCCGCGGCGAATACTGGATTGGGACTACATTGTACGTTACGAATGCAGGGTGTAATATTCATAAAATACGCGCGTTTGGGTTTTGCTTTAATCCCGAACTCCACGTCATTGGGTTTTTAGACTCTGTATATGGGGAATTTGTAAAGAAATGTTTTTGAGTGGATAAAATGTTTTTATTCACGTGTATTATACAATATTTTGTCCAATTCCCGTGAATTTTCAAAAAAAATTATTGCTTAGGTAATTAATTTACATAAGTGCTAATTGTACTATTACTAATGTGATGAACACTTAAAGAAGGAAAGTTGACTCTCAGGCCTTTCATTTGAATTTACATCTGCTAAAATTTTTCTGGACGTGGAGATTTTTTGAGCAACTGATTCGTCCATATAGTGTTCTGCCACTGTAAAAGATTTCCACCCTCCAAGCCTTTTAAGAGTTAATAAGTCAGCTCTTGCATTGGCTAGTAAATTTGCAGAAGTCCGTCAAAAACAGTGCCCGGTATAAAAATTATAATTTGGTAACTTCAAATATTTCGCTATCATTTGTGGTATTTTTGCAAAAGTGTTGATACCGATAGGTTGTACGACATGCATTCAAATTATAACACCTCCGATTTTTTTTCTCAGAACTGGAAACAAATAGAAACATGCGGTTTGTTTTAAAATAAGCGGGCACTCTTTGTCAATGCGTGACGGAGATGGCACACAGAACCTAAGTTATTTGAAAGATTATTTTACTTACGTAAATATAACGTCACTAGATGTAGAACGTTCGTTTTCGGCATACAAAAACACTTTTTCTTCACGCCGCACTCACTTTGCCGAAACAACCTTGGAAACATATCTGATGTTACAAATATTAAATAGACATTATCCACTTTGCGATTTCACGGAGGACTCTTAAAACGGTAAGTGTTTGAGCACGTATCACATTTAATTTATTTTGTGTAAACTTTTATGCGTCCGCCACTGGCTTTCAGCGCAGTTGCGTTGCTCTAATCATTATGATTAGAGCGGGCCAAATTGCGCCATCATCCAACAGAATCGGAATCAGGCGCAACGGCCGCTTATTGTAAATAGCGTATATGTGAGTCACAGCAGATATGTGATATTTCGAAATTAATACACAAGAGTAAAAAAATAAAGCTGACGCAATAATAATGTTTAGTAATTATATAATATATATATATATATATATATATATATATATATATATATATATATATCTATATATATATGTACACGCTGAGGTGTTTTTATTTTCATTATGATTTTTTATTTGATTGAAAACGGTATGCGTTGTAAATGGGATGTAATAAGGAAATAACTGAGAAACTGAACGCTTTTTTATTCTGTTGTACTTAATAATGTAACTGTAAATAAAGATATAATAAATAAATTCTATCCTTCTTAATAATGCGGATAGGCTTGTTTAAAAAGTTGCACCATCAGATAAGTTTCCACATTTGCCTCGGTGAAGGATGTTCGCCGAGACGAAAAATGTTCTTATATTTCGAAAACGACCGTTCCACGTCTACCGAAGTAAGGCAGGCGTAATTAAAATAATCTTTAGACTTAGTCAAGGAATCTGCAGATGCCCCATCGCACATTTGTCTTAATCTCGTGTAGTCCGGATTCTTTTTTAAAACACTATCGAACTTAGCTAAAACTCGTCCACTTGTTGCATCGTTTATACTGTGTAACAATGTACTAACTTCGTCCACGACTTGCACTGATTCTACCAACGACAATCCAGAATTTTGCAAATTTTCTATCGCGTCTACTAACCCTTTGTAATTGTTGCTAATATTCTTTAGATGTGTTTCAACAGAAATATCGAGAAATCCCTTCTGGCTCATCTTAATAGCTCTAGCTTCGGCAGGGACGAATTGCAAAATAACGGATTTGACTTCTTGAAAATGTTCATTATAATAAAAAGCGGCTTTTAACCACGTTCCCCAACGCGTAAGAATGGGCTGTGGTGGTTCTCGAATACCAGGGCATAACCTGTGGAATCCCCTAGTCCTCTTAGGACTTTTGAGAAACATTTTTTTTGTGTTTGCTATTAATGCATCCACCTCCGGGTAACACTCTCGAATAGTTTGTGCCACAAGATGTAAAGCATGGACTTTACACGTAACATGTAAAAAGTCCTTCACACTTTTCTTTAAGGGAACGGCCTACACTACACATTGTTGCTGCACCATCGCTCATGAACAACAACAGTTGACTGGTTGACACTTGAAATTTTTGTAACGTTTCGAGAACTACGGCCGTAATTGCTTTACTAGTACACTGTTTTAATCTTCTGCTGGCTAATAGAATTGCAAAATTTGGTTTAATAGGATCTAATACGCGCACTATTATATTCAAAATAGAATTTTTTTTGCAATCTGTCGTCTCATCAAGACATAGCCACAGCTGTTTATCTTTTAATTCGGCTTTAATTCGATTTTCAATGTCCTCACGTATTCGTGGAATATCTCTCCGTAACGCTGTCCGAGATGGTAGTATCCACTCGGTATTGTATATACCCCAGAATTTTCGAAATGCTTTTTATCAAGTATACGAAGTGGTAGACCACATACCATAAACGTTAAAAGCAATTCTAATTGAAATTGACGTTGTTGTGACACACCATTTCTTTTATTTCTGTGGTGTGCGCTATTTATATGTCTTTCACAATCACGTTTGCTCCAGCACAGTAGCTTCTTTTTACAAACTTTACAGAAAATTGTACTCCCATTGTAGTGTAAATCCACAAATTCACTAAGAAATTTATTAACTTTCGTAGGTAATGGCCGTTTATTTTTAATAGTTACGTTAGACATAATCACTAAAGCGAGCACACTGACGCTTGTTTCTAGTATGCCACGAAGTGGTGCAAACGTAACATCTGCAGACTCGTCATTTGTTATGAATAGAGCCGTCATCCGTAAATGAATAAGCGCGCTGTTAGTTCGTAGCCGTCGATGAATGAACTTTTTTTGTAGTGGTCCACTGTGAACAACGCCCTATTTATCAACGAACACCCAAACTGCAGGTGTATATTTGCGCGTCTTCACGACGTAATAGACAGTGGTTTTGGTCCTCGTCCTAATAATTACAAAATTTAAATTACCTATGTTTACATACATATATGCGCCCGGCAGCCTGATTGCGAACCTGGCGCGTGGCGCTCTTGGCCCGCTCTAATTATGATTGAAATGAGCTGAAAAGCAATAAGCACTCAACTGCGATAGATAGAGGTCTATTATGACGTCAGCGAAGGCAATAGATTTTCGTTGGTAGATGCACGGATGCTCCGGGCGATCGTACAACATACCACAAATTCGACATCTGTTACAAAACCTTACGATCGCTTATAATTCGCGACCTGCTTCGGCAATGCTAATTACATCGTGATTTTCATAATTAAAGCGCCTTTCGTAAATAAATATTATTAAGTGTTTAGCGAATTCGCCGACAAACAACGGGCAAACGTTCCGTCCTTTTTCTCGTTTCGCCTATTAATTATAAATGAAAAGTGGCTTAAATTCGCACGAATTAAGCACAGACGGTTACGTTATACGTATACAGACGTGGCACTTGGAAATAATCATAAATTACGCACCTGAGAGGCACGTTAATGTCCCGTCGGCGTACGCGTTATCGGCCTTACGATAATTAGTTTAATAAGCGTATAAATAAATAATAAATGGAAAGTTATTGGCCGACCTAGCATCGTAATGAATGTGCAGAATCGAGAGGACGAAATTCGTGACCTTGGACTCACCTTCAACGCTATATCCGGACAATCGAAAGACTAAGAAGCGTGAGACGTTGAAGGTGTATATTACTTATTAAAAGCAATCGCATCATTTACTTATTTATTTATTTGTTTATTTAAGTATAATATACCCAACAGATTAACCAATTACAGGGCAATTCCCTATCTAAATTAAAATGTATAATAGAGAGATGAAAAAGAAAAAGAAAAAAGCATTGTAAACCTTAGTAAATATGCATGCATAAAGAGAACAACTACTCAAAAAACGAAAGAAATCATTACTAGAGCAACGCAAACTGCGCTGAAAGCCAGTGGTTGACGCATAAAAGTTTACACAAAATAAACACGGGACAATTCGGTATAAGCGTCAGTATAACTGCGACTCGAAAGCCGATCTGTTGTTAGTATCTCGCTGTCGTATACTATATCGTAGTTCTACGTTTGTTTTGAAATGCTTCCTACGACGCGAAAACTACCAAGTTGGACATAATAAGAGAATTTATTGCAGAAATGCCTGATTTAAATGTGATGGCGTTAAAATTAAATGTGTAGGTGTAA
Organism: Dynastes tityus; assembly: GCA_029618875.2. NCBI lineage: Eukaryota > Metazoa > Arthropoda > Insecta > Coleoptera > Scarabaeidae > Dynastes > Dynastes tityus. The sequence goes on from JAROYD020000001.1 coordinate 3,116,369, forward strand.
AATAGATTTAATTGTTGGTCGAAAAGTGATTGTCTGCGGCACGTAATCTGCAGGGCATGTTTCAAAAAAAAGTTCCACACAAGATTATGGCAAATTTAAATTTAATTTATGTGTTACCTTTATTGCATGTAATTTACCATTTCATTTACTAAGGAAGAAAGCATACGTCTCGTTTTGGAATGAATATTCGGACTTTAAGTTATCAAGTGAGAGAACATTACAGAGAGTTGTGCCGTCTGCTCGTGAGCATGTCGAGAAAAGAATTAAATCGGAGTTGCAAGATAAAAAAACTGTGGTTATATATGGACGAAGCAACAGATCGTAAAAAACATTCTGTGGTTAAGGGTAATGGTACGCACAATGGAACCACATCGACCGTCACCCTCAATTTTACTAGCTTCCAGACGAATACAACAATGCACTGCCGAAGTAATTTCAATGTTGGTGTTAAATACATTGGAAAAGTTTGAACTTTCAACAAATCAACTGTTGATGTTTATGAGTGATGGTCCCTGCAAACATGCTTGCTGTAGGTCGATCTTTTAAAAAAACATTGTGCTAACTTGTTGCATATTACATGTAAAATTCATACTCTCAGTCTCGTAGCAGATAGTAGCAGAAAATATTATCCCGCCGCTCTAATAGCACATACAAAAGCTGTGTTTGTAAAATCCCCAAAACGTATTCGGGAATTTCATAGACTATGCCCCGGTATTCCTGAACCACCACAACCTATTCTTACCGTTGGGGAACATGGTTAGAGGCTGCATTTTATTATCTTAAATATTTTGAGAATATAAAGAACGTGATTTTAGAATTCGACCCAAAGGAAGCTGCGGCTGTCAAGGTAAGCCGCTTGAAATTTCAGGATAGTCAAGTTAAAACAGATTAGGAAATTATTCAGAACAATTACGTGGGACTAGCGGATGCGATAGAAAAACTACAAAATTCTTCGGTGTCGTTAGTGGAATTTTGCAAATAGTGCAACATGTTCACGCACAGCTATGCGCGATAGAAGTCGCAAGAAATGTTTGTGTTTTAGAAAGGTTTGAAAGTGTTTTAGATAAAGACTCTGATTTTGGCACATTAAGACAAATTTGTGAAGGTGCGTCAACAGAACCGTTAAGTTATTTGAAAGATTATTTTACTTACACAAATATAACGTCACTAGATGTAGAACGTTCGTTTTCGGCATACAAAAACGCTTTTTCTTCACACAGCACTCACTTTGCCGAAACAACTTTGGAAACATATCTAATGTTACAAATATTAAATAGACATTAAACACTTTGTGATTTCACGGAGAACTCTTAAAACGGTAAGTGTTTGAGCAGGTATCATATTTAATTTATTTTGTGTAAACTTTTATGCGTCCGCCACTGGTTTCAGCGCAGTTGCGTTGCTCTAGTAGAGCAAGCGGCTTCCTTTGGGTCGAATTCTGAAATCACGTTCTTTATATTCTTAAAATATTTAAGATAATAAAATGCAGCCTCTAACCATGTTCCCCAATGAGTAAGAATAAGCTGCGGTGGTTCAGGAATACCGGGGCATAGTCTATGAAATTCCCGAATACGTTTTGGGGATTTTACAAACACAGCTTTTGTATGTGCTATTAGAGCGTCTACCTCAGGATAACATTTTCTGATACTATCTGCTACGAGACTGAGAGTATGAATTTTAGATGTAATATGCAACAAGTTAGCACAATGTTTTTTTTAAGAGATCGACCTACAGAAAAGCATGTTTGCGGCACCATCACTCATAAACATCAACAGTTGATTTGTTGAAAGTTCAAACTTTTCCAATGTATTAAACACCAACATTGAAATTACTTCGGCAGTGCATTGTTGTATTCGTCTAGAAGCTAGTAAAATTGAGGGTGACGGTCGATGTGGTTCCATTGTGCGTACCATTACATTAACCACACAATGTTTTTTACGATCTGTTGTTTCGTCCACACATAACCACAGTTTTTTATCTTGCAACTCCGATGTAATTCTTTTCTCGACATGCTCACGAGCAGACGGCACAACTCTCTGTAATGTTCTCTCACTTGGTAACTTAAAGTCGAATATTCATTCCAAAACGAGACGTATGCTTTCTTCCTTAGTAAATGAAATGGTAAAATACATGCAATAAAGGTAACACATAAATTAAATTTAAATTTGTCATAATCTCGTGTGGAATTTTTTTTGAAACATGCCCTGCACTATTTACGTACCGTAGACAATCACTTTTTGACCAACACATTAAATCTATTTTACACACTACACATTGAATTTTAACGCCATCACACTTTAAATCAGGCATTTCTGCAATAAATTCTCTTATTGTGTCCAATTTTGGTCGTTTTCGCGACGTAGGAAACATTTTCAAAACAAACGTAGAACTACGATATAGTATACGACAGCGTAGATGCATACACAACAGATCGGCTTTCGAGTCGCAGTTATACTGACGCTTATACCGAATTGTCCCGGCCGTGTTTATTTTGTGTAAACTTTTATGCGTCCGCCACTGGTTTCAGCGCAGTTGCGTTGCTCTACTGACGAGGATTCCCGATCAAAAATTACTTCATATTTTAAGAAAACAACTGATAAATCTTTCCCTGTCGTACTAGCGCGAATGACGGCACAAGACGAAATTCCATTCATTAAATTTTGTTCAACACAAGATTTACGAATGCAGTTAATCGCAAATAGGTATACAAATAAAGAAATACAATTAAAAAAACAGTCTTTGAATATGCAGATATAATTAAGAAACAAGTAGTCAACGAAATAACACACCATAAACTCAAAGCATTTAGCTTAAGCTTAGATGAGTGGACACCTGTTAAGAACCGTCGATACATGACCATTAATGTTTATACATGTGATTTTTTTTTGAATCTTGGATAATGTATTCATGGATCTATGCACGCCGGTAAATGTTTAACTCTCATTAAAAATAAATTACAGGAGTTTAATATTTCTTTCAAAAATATTATATCAATTACTACAGATGGAGCTTAAATAATGAAGAACGTAGGAAAACTGATCGGTACAAACCATCAGTTATGTCTCGCGCATTGGGGACTCAAACCACATATGACGTACTGGCTGTACACTACAGTGGTAAGACCCATGATAACTTATGGCTGCCTGGTTTGGTGGCCTAAGAAGCATGCGATAATAAGTCTCTCGAAAATTCAGAGACTGGCATGTCTTTGTATAACAGGAGCTATTAAAAGCACTCCAACAGCTGCTATGGAAACCATGCTAAACCTACCTCCTCTTGAGATTTATATCAAGGGAGAAGCCAGAATGGGGGCATACAGACTGAAAAATACTAGCAACTGGAGATCCCACAGTGGATCTGGGCACACCAGAATAGAAGCAGTAGTAACAAACCCTATCTATGATATGGGTAGTGATACAACAATCTCCAGGATCTCCTATGACAAACCTTTCAAAGTTTTCTTGAATTGGGAAGAATGGAGGAATGGAGAGGGAGAAAACCAAGAACACTAGTCTGGTACACAGATGGGTCCAAAACGGGCACTACATCTGGCGTTGGTGTATATGAGGAAAACCAGGGATACAAAGTATGTGTATCACTTGGGCGATACACCACGGTATTTCAAACAGAAATATATGCTATACAAACCTGCGCGTGGGAGAGTCTGCGTCGGCGACCGCAGGGTGAGACGATGTGCATTCTCTCTGAAAGTCAGGCAGCCTTAAAGGCACTAGCATCTTATCGCATAACCTCCAAACTAGTATGGGAGTGCCTGCAAACCCTAATGGGTCTGTCTAAACACAACAAGGTCACACTGGTGTGGGTGCCAGGGCACAGGGGCATAGCGGGCAATGAAATTGCAGACCAGCTAGCGAGGGAAGGTTCAAAAATGAATTATGCAGGCCCTGAACCGGGTCTAGGTATTACCAAGAGTGCAGTGCGTGGTGCAATTAATGAGTGGATTATAACACAACACCAATTAAATTGGAAACATGCAGCTGGACAGAAGCACAGCAAACGGATGATGGGAAGACCGTCTCAACATCTGACTGCTGACCTGCTTGAATTAAACAAGATACAGCTTAGCGCAGCAACATGTCTATTAACAGGACATGGCTGTTTGAGAGGCCACTTGCATAAGATGGGGATCTACAAAGATGAGCCCTTATGTAGACTTTGCAATGAGGAGGAGGAAACAGCCTCTCACATTATTTTCGAATGTGCAGCGTTAGCTCAACGCAGATTCGCTATGCGAAGCACAATTGAACTACCAATGGAGAAAGATTTACTACATAGGCTGTTAAACCTGATTGCGGGAACTAACCTGTTTAAGTAAAACAAAACCGAAGCAGGAATAATACAACAAGCTATTAAGCTTCAGTGTTAGGGATGTAAAGACCAGCCCTGCTCTGGTAGAAAATCAATCAATCAATCAATCAATGTCTCGCGCATGGTATACAATTGGCTGTAACCGAAGTGCTTTATAGCAGAAATAATTTAGAAGAAATTGAATGTGGTAATGAAGGACCTGTTGAGTTAGCTGATACAGATCATTCTGATGTCGAAGGCGATGAAAATGATGGCGTAATTTCCAAATAGCACAGAGCGTATCTACTGACTCCCAATTACATTCTATACAGGAGATATAATTTGATTCTCTGATAACAAAGGTACGAAAAATAATTAAAATCTTTCGCAAATCACCAACGAAAAAATGATGATATATTACAAAAACATGTAAAAGAAGAATTTGGTCGAGAATTTTCCTAAATAATGGATTCTAAACACGTTGGAATAGCTTACTGATTATGCTAGAGCGTTTTTCGAAGTCAGCTCCTTCAACATCATCTACACTATCTAAGAAAGATAAACTGCAGAAAAGAATCGAAACATCTTGTCAAGTACCGACTCTAATGCAAGGTAAAAGTAATAATTTAACACTAGTAGTTAAAAGAGAAATAAATTATTTTGAAGGGCAACAAATAAGAGGGAGAATGTAGAAGATGTTGACTTTGGAATCAAATTGAACATTTAACAAACTACATGGAACTTAAAACAAAAAACTTATTTAAGGATTTAATAAATTTAGCCTTATACATCCTAAAATATCCGTCGTTAACACTTAAACTACCGCAGAATTTACTCATCTTCACATCTTCTTGAAATAGGGACTCTCCTCGTACCCACCCAGAATGAAGCTCACGAGCAAGGGATGCGCATACATCGGCAAGTAAAGCATGTTATCGGCGAAGAAGGTGAGTATCCGATCCATGATCGCCTTTTGGTAATCAGAATGCAAGAAGGTCCACTTCAGCATAGCTTGGACGTCGGGCTTCAACTGAAATTCAAAAAAAAAAAATTTTTTCAAAACACCCTTTAACCATCTAAAGAATAAAGTCTTACCGCTTTCCATCCGCTCTCGTCGAACTTCGAAATAATGTCTTCGATTAAACTCTTGCCCGTTTTGTCCTAAAAGCGAGGAAAACGCAAATTTAGATTTTCATAAAAGAAAAAAGAAGAAATCTAATGGCATATTACCGTTAGCGATATCATAATATCGTTGATTTCCTGCGACAGCTTCTTGTAATTGTCGTGATAGATCAAGTACGTCCATTCCTCCTTGAAGAACTCGAACAGATCGGGGATTTGGACCATTTCGAAACGTTGCACCAGATTGTTCAGTAGTCTTTCGTGTTTACCCCAGAGGCAGCTCAAATTGACTCGCTGAATCGGCTGGGGAATTGTTAATATTACCAAAAAAGAGTTCTCTATAAAAGGAAGGTGATGCATATTACGAATTTCGCTAGGCATGTTATGGTCTCGACGATATTGGAGTTGTTCAGATGCAATCTGAAGTAACCTTGTCTATCGAGAGATTTGCAATTTCCACTGAGCAGAATTTGTCCCTGAAAAAATTGCTCGTTATTGCTTTGAACATTTCGAAAAAAAACTTGCAGAGATATGTCTAATTCGCCGTCGTAGTGACCCTTTACAAAACCTTAAAATAACTTACGTAATCATCAGCTGTCATCGCCAAATCCTGAGGTACCGGGATCCCAGGCTTCTTAACGTTCAAGTAGTACAATTTTCCTGGCAGAGTAGCATACACCACCAAGGGCTCGGTATATTGGGGTACCAACATCTTGTCTGGATCGCTGCACCTTCTAAATAAAGTGTCGTTCTCCTGAATCGTAGGCTGAAGATGCAGCACGTTGACGATGATGTGCTGCGCTAGCCACTTGCCGATTTCTTCTTGGTTGTAGTACTGGTGCCTCTTGTGATCGGCGTAGTACTTCCGAGGGTACTTCGTGATGGTGCCGGCCGCGTAAATGTTCGGGTCGTTTGTTTGACATTCCGGACTGACTACCAGGCCCCCATCGAACACCAGACCGGCCCTGTTGATGGCCAAGAACGTCCTCATGCTGATCATCTTGTCGGAGTAAGCGAACATGCCGATGCAATCGATTTCTTGCAGCTTATGCTGCGATTCGAACATTACCGAGTTGATTCCGTTGCGTTCTTCGTCAAAGGACCAGTTGATGAAATGGAAACCGATGTAGATTTCGACACCCAACTCTCGGATCTCGGTGAACACCGCCTCTTCTACGTCGTTATCGTCGAAAGTCAGGTTATGGTTGTAGACATCGTCGTCTGTCGGAGTTGGATAGACGAACACCAATTTCTCGCTAGGTATTCCGAATTCTAGGAGGGCTGCCATGCAACTGAAGACTTCCATATTGTTACCGTATACTATTATCTTATCTATTGATGCAAACAATGTAAATTGATGAGTAATCAATGAGATGCATACCCTTGTCTATTATTTTAAAAATTACAAAAGTGTATAGGTTGCCAACTAAATCTGATTTAATAGCTACGTTACGTATCTAACAGAGATGACAGTATTCCACAAATACAGGATGTTCCAGATTCCTTATTTGTGGAGATATAAGATCGATCAAGGTGTCGTCGGAAACGGTTTACAGAATTCTAAAAGATATACTTTTTAAAACTACCCCTACTACATAAACCACCCCCTAAGAAACCTCCCACAAACCAATTAAATTGCACCCATCATCTTTTAATAAGCATATCTTTTCTCTTTTTAGGATTCTACATTTCATCATTTTCAACGACATCTTGCTCGATCTTATATCCCGACAAATAAGAAAGATATCGTTTGTAACATTGAATGTAAAAACCCCCAAAAGTGTTCATTTGAAAACTTCGCAGGCGGCATGCATCTGAAACTAATAAAATTAAAAAAAAGACAGTTGGTTGGTTGGAGAGTAATTTTCCAAATCATTGGATAGGGCGGCGAGGATCAATTGAATGGCCTGTCCGGTCTCCAAATTTGACATCACTGGATTTTTTCTTGTGGGGTCACCTGCAAACAGTTGTGTACCAAACACAACCGCGACCTTAGACTTGGAATTACTAAAGAATGCAGGCGCATATTACCAAAGAAGAGAATTTAAAAACGAAGGGGGTAAGTTTAGTATCATGATATATTAATCAAAATGGTTCCCCTTTGAAACAAAAATTGATCTGTATTTGCATTTCTTAATAATTTTCGTAGCATGTAGTATAAGAAAAATGCATTGGTTCTTACACTTGGGATCGTCAGTATCTAAAATTATCCTATGCAGTTTAGTCAAGGCAATGTCGGCGTCTATTTCGCTGTTCACAATGAAGACGTTATCGGGAAACTCGAACCTCTTAAACTTAGAGGGCCTCTGAGGTATCTGGTACTGTCTACCGCACATGATGAAAAGCAGATCGTATGGGAGGTAACTGTTGTTCACCATGATCGTCTTCCGCTTCCGATTGATCTCGCTCATCACGCCATTGACGACGTTCACGTACGTCCTCAACGAGAGTTTACTTAAAAAATGCCCGTGAAGAATACCTCTGGAAGGTATAAGGATATCCCGAACCTTGTTACTCCTCTGCCTGCAGACACCGTGCGGAGAAACCAGAGTGATATTATTGAACGTCATTCGGTAAGATGCATTATTCCTAAAGATTAGTTCGACTAAGAAAGACAGTGCGACATCGCTAGCCCCCACCACCACTATCTTAGTGTTAACCTCCGTACGGGAAAGTCCGCAGTGAAGAGGCGTAGATATATACAGAGCGTAAGGATCTCGTGGGCGGCATATAACGTCCGGAAGCGTCCAATATTCATTACCGGTAGATTCGATTTCAGCAACGATAGATGGCACCACCGGCAAGAGCATTCCCAAAGCGCAAGCGATCCGTCTGGATTTATTAGGATCTACGTCGTCCGGATAAATCTTGTAGAAGAGGATCGTGTAGTCGCTCAACCGGTGCAGCTCTTGCAAGAAGAACCGCGTATGCTTGTCGAAAATCGGCGACATTACGAAGTAGTTGATGGCTCCATGACAACCGACTTTATGCCTTCCCATATCGGTCCAGGTGCTAAGCTGATAATGGGAGTTAATGTACTCGATGTCATCCTGGTCGGTGAGGATGGCAAAACCGACTACCGTGTTGAAGCTGATTAACACGTACGTCCTATATGGAGAACTTAATTCGGTTACGGACGATATTAGCTGATCATGCATGTCGGACGTTCTGATTTTTCCCAGGAAGACGTCCAACGCATCGACATCGCTGCTATTGGCTTCTCTGACAAACAGGATGGAATTTACAGAAGATCTATGCGCCACGTACAGTTCGTTTTCGAAATTCGAAGACGGCCTAGGCGTCACCCTCACCATTTGCTTCAGGAGGGAGAACGGAGTCTCTGTACTGGGCAGACACAGCACGCAATAATCTTTACTGGGGTAACATTCGTAGGAGGCCTCCAGGAGGAATCTAAGAGCCGAATCATGGCCTGGCTTGGCGGCTAGGACCTCAATGGCGAAAGCGTTGCCATCTCCGTGATAGACGGGAATTTTCGGGTGGTATACTTGACGTTCCGTAGAATCGGAGGCTAAACGAAGAAAAATGGATGATGATTTGCTACATCTACGATTAAGTTTGTTCCAACAAAAGTTCAGAATCGTTCGGAACTTTACTGAGTTTGCACAAAGTCACAATGAATGAATTGTGTTCCGAACGGATTCTAAACTGTTTTTAAAGTTCCAGGGTTTTACAAAAATGTTTGATTCTGAACCGGTTTAATTTATGCTAATCTAATGTTTTTTTCTGAATTGTCGGGAGTTTCAAGTGAAGCTAAGAAAAGGATAAAGGCATGGGACGATATCGCCGAAATAAGACAAAACAATGAAAATTACCTACGGATAAGGTAAGTACCATTCTGGTCAACCTTCCCCAAAAATATCGGGGCTGCAAGCTTCCGAGATGTGTCAGATAGGATTGATATTTCTAAAGGTACTTTGAAGAGAATAATAGTTCGAATTACATATTACTTGAGCAACATGTCTAAGAGAATAATAAAATGGTCAAATAACGAGGAAAAGGTCGATATTAAAAGATATTTCCGGCGAAAGGGATTTCCAAATGTAGTTGGTGTGACTGATGGATACCACATCAAAATAGAAAAACCAAATGTAGATCCAGAATCATATATATACCAAAAAGGATTCTATTCTATTCAGGTAAGTGCCATGGTATAGCGTTCTATTTAAATTTATTTTCATTTCATACTTTATTTCAGATGCAGATTGTCTATGGCTATACAATGAAAATTACAGATATATATAGCACATTTCCAGGATCTGTACATGCAGAGAAATGATTTCTTGGATCAAGAAAGTAAATTTTCTTGATTCAAAAATCAGTCTCTATTCAAGAAAATAATTTTATTTCAATACTATATAATATAAGAAAATAAATATTATTTGTATTAAATAAATATTTCCTTAGGGCTAGAAAATCAAGAAAATATGGATGTATGGGCATGTATGGTATAAGAAACCGCTCATTTAAAAAAATATATATTTATTTAATTTTTTAACAAAAATCTTCCAATCCCCTTTTAAAATTCTCCATTGGAGCCCAATACCTTTTCAATCTTTTTTTCCATCGTTAAAAAATTTTGTCGTTTTTTTTTCTTCACCTCAGCAACGTCGGGAAAAAAGCTTTCCTTTCATGTCTCTTTTCATTCGGGGAAAAAAAAGAAAGTCGCAGCCGGGGAAGGTCGGGGGAATAAGGGGATAAGGCACAGGGGTCATGGCATTTTTGGTTAATAATTGTCGCACAGAGAAGGGGTGTGTGACCAGGGGGTTATCATGGTCGAAAAACCAGCCGCTCGACTGCCACAAATCAGGTCTCTTCCGCCGCAAACTGATGCGCAATCTTTTCAAAACTTCCAGGTAGAAAGCCTGGTTAACTGTTTGACCCTGCGGAACAAATTCTGAATGGACGACTCCTCTCACATTGAAAAAACGAATCAGCATTATTTTGACGTTTGATTTCACTTGAAATCTTCCACTGGCTTGATTGTTGCTTCGTTTCGGGGTCGTAACCGTTACACCATGATTCGTCACCTGCACAAAGCATACCATGCTTCTACTCGACCTTGTTTTTATTCACCAGTCAGCAGTCGATGCACGAATTTGGTAGCCACCCTTTTCATCCCCAAATCTTTCGTTAAAATTCGCTGAACTGAACTCCAAATAACTCCAGACAGCTCCACAACTTCTTCAATGGTCCATCGTCGATCTTCCAGGATGAATCCGCGAATTCTTTCAACCTTTTCATCGGTTTGGGCCGTGGAAGAACGACTACAGCGAGGATTGTCCTTAATTGACATTTGACCACGTTTGAAACGAGAAAACCACTTAAACACTTGAGTTTTTCCAGTAGGATTATCCATCATGTAGGCCGTTTTTAACATTTCAAGAGTTTCTGTGCCAGTTTTTCCGAGCAAGAAGCAAAATTTTACGGACGCGAGCTATTCACGAGAATCAGCCATTGCAAAACCGACGAGCACACAAAACAAGTGTCACTAAAAAATTCACACAAGCCGAACGGAACCTTCTTTAGCGACGGCGCTTGGCTTACTGACTCGGGGAACTATCACCCCCTAGCGGCAGAACGCGGTACTATAAAAAACTCCCCCACCATAAAAAAGTTCCCGGGTTTCCCTTTTTGGACACCCTTCGTATCTAGGAAGGCATGACTATATTTCTTGGCACTAGGTGGCGCCGCAATTGAATTCTCATCAGGCTTGTTCTCTTGCAGTATCCACGATTGAATTATCCGATCCAAGCCACTTCTTAGCAGACTTTAACAATGCTCGCCTATAGATTTGGAACATCTTTTCAGCATTTAGATTATGAGTAAACAAGTACAAAGTGCCAAAACCTTGAAGACTGAAACATTCCCAAACATGGGCCTTAATTGGATGTTTAACAGTGCGCTGCAAAGGCGATTTTCTCGGAAAAGACCAAGCATGTTTGGCAGAAACCCATGTGTAAAAAGACGCTTCGTCAGTAAAAATTACATTACTCTAATCACGATTCAAATTTTTTAGCCCACAAGCGTCGCTTTTCGACATGCTTCGGTTTGATGAAAAGGGTTTTGGGATCGTACTACCCAAAAAAAGTTCGTTTCGTTTAAAAACCCCCTTCTTAGACTCATTATCAAAATTAACTTTTCCTTTTTAGCCCATTAACTTTTGTCCTTGTCGCAATGTCAACAAAGGCTTTAGCTGCAACAACTTGAAAATGATTTTATCTCCTTTTTCAGAAGTCCCTGGCGTTTTTCCTCTCCTGGAACAATCGTCAACGTTTTTTTTTATTTTCATATCGCATCACCCACTTCCATACGAAGTCTTCGCTTTTGTGCATATTTGAACATTTTTATAAGTCATTTTAGGACCTTTACTGTAAGTACACAAGAACACTGCCTCATAACGTTTTGTATACGGCGCACTCATTTTGGAAATTATGTGTTCTTGTCACAATGGAAAGTAATAAACGAATATCACAGTAGTGGGGCCTCCTAGTAGTTTTCTCTTGAAGCAGTCTAGCCGAAGCTTTTGTGTGTCTGTAACTACAAAATAACGTGTACTACTTTTGTTTGCAAGGAATATTGCAAAACTTACCATCTCGGTAATCTCGTAGGAATCCTGAGAATCACGAACGAGTGACAGGGATAACTGTATGGTTAGGTGCTAGAAGCGTGCTAGGTATTACAATAAAAAGGGTAGGAGATAAGACAGCAGATACCTCAACGGACTTATGCATGCAAGCATGTCTTATCACTTGCCTTTACTGAAATACCTGTTACATCAAAAAAGGAAGAATTATACTAACAATTAGTTACAAAATATGAAAACGGAAAGATAAAAGCATAGTTAAATTTTGAATTGAATCGCAATTTATTTAAACTGCTCGTTGGTGTTATTGGCCTTAAAAACGATATCGGTGAGATTTTTGTAATTTTCGCTAATCCCTTATACAAACAGGAATTCTGATATTCATCAATCTGCGGCCGCTATTTTTTTTTTTCATATATGTATATATAGAAATTCTAACGTTAATTATCCAACGGCGAAAATATATAAATCCATTATCCTACTTACCTATTATATATATATTTATTTACATTTCACCGATTACAAACCACCACCTCACATAACCTAAGCTAGGACTACGATTGCGATTGCCCTACGTTCACGCAACGGAAATTGCCGACGACGCGCAAAGCGCACGATTCTAACATGTATTTGTTTGACTCAACAAAATTATGTCAAACAAAAACGTTTGTGCATTCAAACAAATTCAATCTGTTGCTCTTAGAAAATCTTGAATTAAATAAATAATTTCAAAGATATATATTTGTTTGATTCAATAACTTTTTTCTCTGTGTAAGATTGGCTATAAGAAAGGTTAAAGGATTTAAGAAACTAACCGGACGGCATAAAATTCACTCTGATCTCCTTCCATCTATCGTGTTGTTCGTTGCTATAGGACAGTATGGCGCATGTGACCTTGTCCTCTAGGGTACCCAAGAACGATGCGCTATCATCATAGGAGTCGGATTTTGTCAGACCAGCTTGCGATATAATGATCTCAAGATCAGCCGCCACATCTGTAGGAAGTTCAAACTCATCCTCGGTGACACCCGACGCGTTCGAGGAGCTGACAACGTCACTAGCCGTATCGTTCCATTGCTGGAATCGGATATCCAATTTCTCCGGGACAGAGGCCATCGATAAGGTGTCGTCTTCCTGTAATCCATGATCACCATCCGCCACCTTGTGCATATCGGCCGGATGCGGCTTCTTTAGACCGTAGAACGTTTCCAGCTTGTAAGCGTGGTTCAAAATCTCATAATTGACGAACTCGTTGAGGATCATCACCGCCACGGCTACCCCTTCGAACTCGGCGACAATCACGTTCCTGTTGGAGTGAGCCTTATCCAGGATTAGCTCGGCAATGTAATAGTCGCCGTAGGTCTTCTGCAAGAACTTCGAATGTTGATTGATGAGCTGGGTGACGTCGTCGTTATCTTGGACCACTGCCCTGCGAATCTTGTAGAACGTGACGAAGTCGGCTCTACTCGTCATGAAGAGTCTTTGCAACTTGCCCGGATTCCCAGCGTCTAAATGATACGAAAGGTTTTGAGCATGGTTAAGAGAATCACTGGCATGCAAAGATTTGATTACGGGAATAAAGTCATAGTTACACGAGACGGAAATTAGAATTTAATTGTTTAAAAATTTTAAAAAATATATAAAATTAAAAGTTTTGCCAATTTTTTGTTTCTGCCTTATGAGAACGAGTCTCAATCAGCAGACTATATTTTGTAAGTTTGCGAAATACATGTGTAACGTCATAGTATCATTAAAGTTATTGTATCAAAAGTTATTGAAAATGGCCCATATGTGTTGTGCTACACTTGACGATTCAATCCTTCCGTAACGGTAATGAGCTATATGTGCTTTGAATCTGGTGCCTATATCGGACAAACAAAACGAATGACAGGCAATGAATTCCCGAAACAATTGTTTCAAATTAATCAAATAGCTTGTGTGGTGAGGAGTGTAACGATACGACCTCACAGTCATTGCTATCATTATTTATTATATGGTGTTGGGGTATAATTAAAATTCTCCTAATGATAAATTAAAGGGGTTACCCTTTTTTCGATATTGAACAATTTCTTTTCGATCCAAAGAAACATTATCCTTACACGCGTGAGGGTAGATGAAGATTCCGCAAGATTCTATCCAATCCAACGTCTTGACGTTAGGAGGGACCACCAGCATGATATACCCGACATAGTAACATCTCTGATACATGTACTCCAACATCTTGTAGAGGAAGATCGACGTATAACGAGGATCGAACGCCGCGAAATGCACCCACAACGAATTCCTCGGATTAAGGTGATGCATCCGATAGATGTTTGTAGCCCACGATGTCCAAAACTTTGGCGGAATGCTCGGCACGTTCGGGAAGTTGTTGACGCACAGACAGCCTAAAAGGTTCCCGTCAATGTCTTCCATTACGGCGGAGATGTAAGCTTTAGTCCTGAAAACGAAAAGGAGCGAATTTTTCCGGTTTAATAAAGTAGAATGCATCCAAAATTCTTTAAGGGTTTCTGGTACACGCAGAGAAATGGTAGTAGAGTCAGAGTATTTGGTTTCTCTTGTAGATTGTTTAAGTTCGTTATTTTAAATAGAACACCCCGTATATTATTACATTTTTAGATTCCTTGATAAAGAATAAATGAAATTCGTATTATTCGATATATACTTAAAATGAACGGCTTTTGAGATATTCACTTTTGAAAGAAAAAAATACATTTGCAGTATTTTCTTAAAAATTTCATATCTCTTCTATTTCTTATTATTTTACAAGAATTTTTTGCTGTTGTTACAGTCGAAGTTCACTAATCAATATCAAATATTTTTATTTTATTATACAGGGTGTATAGGAAGGTAGCATTAATTGGAGCATTTGACACTCGTCCATCTGTCAAAAATTTCCAAAAAATGCAAATACTTATTTCAAATGTGGTTCGAAATAGTGACATAGTTGTTTTACCAAACAAGCCTTAGAATTGAATTAGGAATTCAAGAATGTAATAATACATATATGGGATATTCAACTAAAATCACAAGGTTGCCAGCTATTTCCGGTATAACTGGAAGTGCCAGTTTGTTAGAAATATTTTTTTGATTCAGGCCTACATGTCGGCTTTACTGTACTGCCAAGTTTTCAGAATTTTCCAATGTATAATATTTTATATACTGATCGATGAAGCTTCTCGTGGGACACCCTGTACGAATCAAGTAAATCTTACTTTGCAAGAATTAAAAATAACAAATTTAAAAGGAAATACTAACATTAAATCTCCCACATTAACACTGCCGAAGAAAGCAATAGTTCTACCGGCCACCAAAGCTTCGACCATAGGAATATCCTTTCTTTTGGATCGTCTTACAGTCTTAATCATATGGATAAGAGTCATCCTTCTGCCCATCGCTTTCATAATGGTTTTCCTCCGCTCAGCGGCTTTCTCGACTACTGGATCAATCATCTTGCAGTCTCCTCAATGCCGAAGGTTAATCTCACGTATCCCTAAACCCCTTCGCCAATAGGTTCAACTATGAGGGTACACTTCCACGATTAGAACACAAACGCGCTATTGACTGACGAAAGAAACTCATCAACTGCGGATTGTTGATGATGAAATAGAAGAAGAAAAATAAAAAAAGAATGATACAAGAGCAAATGCTTAATTTTTTCGCATGAAAAGAGAGCTTTACAAAAAGAAACGTTGACATATGTAATATCGTAAGGCGTACATGTCAAAAAATGTTACATATTTTGACGTTTCATGGTTTCAATAGAAATGGCTTATTTTCTTTTTTCTTCAGAAACAAATCAGTGATAAAAGTATGTCCAGTTTGTATTGCTAAATTAATCAAAGGACGCTCGTGTTCTCAATGCAAGAAAAAATATGTAAATGTTATAAATCTACTGTTGATTTGTGATAATTCAAAGGATAAATTTAATAGTGTTCTTCAGGAAGCGAATTGGTTCACATAGGGAAATGGACCTTTGGATAAGAGAATTGATGATACCGCGTTTTTGGGCCGAATGATGGTGTAAGAGGCCATTGAGATATCTATCCGTGTGCGTGAGTTTTCGGTAAACGGAATGTCCTAGCGCACCGTCAGGACGCCGGTGTTTGAGAACATCTAGGAAAAGAAGGCAACCGTCCGATTCGGGCTCCGTGGTGAAGCGCATGAAATCATGTTGGGAATGCAGAAACGATAGGAAATTGTTTAAAGGTTCGTGTCCATGAGGTCAGATGACAAAGGTTTGGCTTAAAATTGTAAGATAATAGGGCTTGTCGTTCGAACGCTTCCATGAAAACGCTGGCGACGACAGGAGACAAAGGAGATCCCATAGCTGCGCCTGAGATTTGCTCGTAGTATTTACCACGAAGTCAGCCAAATCGTCCGGTTGGTCATTGGAGATGAGGAACCCTCTAATAATAGAAACTGTATCCGGTATGGGAACCTTGGTGAATATATATTCAAGAAGCTGGCAAGTAAGTCACCAGAATCTACCGTCAACTCTTTCAGTTATTAGACGAAATACTGGGAATTTTGAATGAAAGAATCGCTGTGTCCAGCGTAAGGTTTTAGAAGGTTAGAAAGGTACTTCGATAATTTGTAGATAGGGCTACTGATATTGCTGACAATAGGACGTAAGGGGATATTGGGTTTGTGAATTTTAGGGAGACTGCATAACTTACGGGCTGAAGAATCATTAGGGAGAAGTTACCTCCGGGTATCGGAAGGGATAGATGACCTTTTAATGGAGTTAATGATGGAACGCTCAATTCGGGGAGTAGCAACACGTTTAAGAAGCTGATAGGTGTCGTCTTGCAGTAAAGAAAGAATTTTCCGCTCCGTTGATTCGAAACAAGCCCTATATAAACTCCTCCGGAATGAATAGTCCTCAGTCAGTGTGCACTAATAGCTGAAGATATGCCGCAAGAATGTGGACGAAACGTCGGCAAAAGCTACGACAACGACACGGTTCTAATCCAAAAACCAAGAGTACAGTATTATTCACGACCGCGGAAGCCTACGTACTACATTTATTGATTTGGAGCTGTTTCATTTCTGGTGACTAATTTGGAAGAAATTTATCCTGAAACTGCCATTAAATGATTCCATCATTGTCATGTTGAGAAGCAATTTACAAGGGGCTTTGGATATTCATTTAATGGAAATTCCTCAACAATTTTATTAAATGATGTAGACCATTTACGATCTATAGCACTATTGGGTTGTTTGAAATATGTCCAGTGTTTAACTTCATTGAATGAGGTAGCTAAGTCTTCATTTGGAAAATTATTGGATCCGGATTACGTGAAACGATTTGAAAAAGACTGTGAAGATTTGCAGATTAAACCTATTCAAAAATTTCACACCATATTTCATCAATTACTGGAATGTGTTCAGTTATCTGGCCACCCATTAGTTTAATTTTCTGAAAAGCTTTCAAGTCTGTACATCATGATTGGAAATTTTTTTAGAACTTGGAGATCTTATGATATTAACTTCCTTAGAGGAGTAAATTTCTAGTAAAGGTGTACTAGCCGATCGTACATTATGCTCTGCATGAAAATCTAAGTTTTTTGATCAATAAATGGTTTGACTCTATAGATTTTTTTTATTCTTGACTTCTAAGGACATAAATAAACAAACTATGAAATAAAAAAATATTATCCCAGTTTCTAGCCTGACCGATGATGATACCATATCCTTAGTATATCTGGACGGTACCATTTAACCTGATATAATTGGTCTACACGAAACAGAGGGGTGAGGCAAGCGAACGTGGCCCGAAGACGACGATGGCAGGCCACTTCATTACCGTGATTGGCACTTTCAATTAATATTAACATGAGAGGTCATGGTAAGACGGACCTACACGTTAGCTCGACTCTTAAAACTCTTTAAGAAGCGCAGACGGAGAAAGAGAAGAACTCGTAGATGTACACGAGATGAAAAACGCGGCGCGTTTTGATAGATTAAACATCTTCTCCTTTCCAAAAACAATAAACGCCAGCAACGAGTAACGATAAATGATGGCCCCAATCCTGGTAGACCTGTTCCATCGTTTCGGTTTCTTCATATTCGCTTTTGTTCGCTGTCCCTCCTCCGCGCCAAGTAAATGCGCAATTTAAACGTCGTTTTTCTCCGCTAATTAGCGGCATTACGTACGGTTGAGTATTTCGTAAGTTATACAGGGTGAAGCATCTCCATGGGTTTGGAAAATTGCGTCTTTGTCAATAGAGGTTTTTATAAAGCAGTTTTGTTTGTTATGAGATACGATTGTGGGTATCGTTTGAAATTATATTGAAACATCTAGGGTGTCACATAATTCAGCTTTTTTAAATGGGACGGGGATATTTTTTGCTTTTTTTGGAAATCTTTTTAACTTTTGCACTTTCGGGTCATTTGACCCGAAAAATTTTGTTTCGTGAAATATGTTTTATTAAAAAATTTTCCCGGGGTTCACTGACTTTATTTGTTACTTTGTTAACGTTAATATTCCATAAACATTTCTTTTTTTTTTTTTTGTTTTAAATATTTATTTCCGTTTAATTTATTACGTTGGGGCAATATGACCCGACAGTCTTTAAACCTTATATACATATATCTAGGATATGTTTTTCGCATTTGTATTATTTATTATTATATATAACACAATTGTGCATATAATAACGGTCCATCTCTGCGCGAAAAGATAGAAACTAATAAAAATGTTTTATTTGTTTTATCTTTTTTTTTTTCTTGACTTACTTTACTTACATGTTTTTGTTTACGTATATTCAAGCTCAAACGTGTTACAGGCAAAAACTTGTTTATACCGTTTATATCTTTCGATAAAATATGACAACTTTTGCATACTTTTCGCGGTAGTCCGGACGTTGCACGCTCGTCATATCTTTTTATAAAACGTTGCATGAATTTGTTTTAGTTTTACTCTCTTTTCAACATGGAAGTCGAAGACCACTGAGTGATGCAGAACTGCTAGCTCTTGCACAATCTTCTGATAGTGGTGAATCTGTTTCTGAATTTGAAGATCATATAAGTGATGGTCGGAAAGTGAGGGTTTCAGATAGTGAACAAGACCAAGAAAATCGTCAAATGCCTCAGAATGTTCAGACAGTTTTTTCTAAAGATCGTAAAATTGAATGGAATTTACTTCCACCTCAGCAACGGGGCCCTTTTTTTGTGCCGCCAATGGATTCGCACTCCTGCAGGAATTACAAAATATGCATGCGCGAGAATTACAGACATAAAAAGTGCATTTGAAATTGTATTTTTACCTGCGATCAAAAAGGAAGTGATAAAGATAAAATATTGAAGGATTACGAGTTAACGATACAAAGGGAAAGTTTTGGATAGTACCACTTTTCAAGCTTACATTGGTCTTTTGTTACTTGCGGGCGTCACCGATCGCACGGAGAAGCTACAAAAAGTTTGTGGGACAATGATACTGGTCGAAGTATTTTTCGAGCAACCATGTCTCTTGAACAATTCAGCATGATATCCCGTGTGATTCGCTTTGATGACAAGACTACACGCCAGGAAAGAAATACTGATAAATTAGGCCATAAGAGACATTTGGGAAATGGGGTAGAAAATCTTCCCAAGTTATATAACCTGGAGAAAATGTAAGGGTGGATGAACAGTTAGTTGCATTTAGAGGTCGCTGCCCTTTCAAGCAATATATACCTACTAAACCAGCGAAGTATGGTATCAAGATTTGGACTCTCTGTGACAGTGAAACATTTTTATGCATTGAAAGTACAAGTTTACACAGGAAAGGAAGAAGGTGCTCCCCCAAAAAAAAAAAACGGGGCATGCGGGTGGTTTGCGATCTCACCAGCGAACTAAGAGGACGTAATGTGACGTGTGACAATTTTTTCACATCATACAACCTGGACAGTTACTGCTGAAAAGAAAAATTACGATGGTAGGAACTGTTAAAAAAAAATGCCGGAACTTCCTACCAATAGCTAACAAAGACGTACATAGCAGTTTTTTCTTTTTCACAAATGATACAACTGTCGTAAATTATGTACCAAAAAAGGGGAAGACCGTGATCCTTATGAGCACTTTCATCACGAAAAAAAGTTAGTGAAAGAACTGATCGGAAACCTCATATAATACTAGACTACAAGAACTAAAGGGGGCCCTTGACACCCCGATCAATTAGTGGGCACATATATTTAAAAGAAAATCCAATCGCTGGCCATGATAATTTTTTATAACATGCTAGACATTTCGGCTTACAATGCGTATGTATTGTGGACTGCTGCGAACCAAATTGGAACAACAATAAACAACAAAAAGAAGACTTTTTTGAAGAATTAGGAAAATCGCTCATAAAATTAAAATGGAGTCAAGAGCGTACCACCCCGGGGGAAAAGCCGCCTAGTGGTAAAAGCTCAAAAAACGAAAAATCAAATATAGCCACAACATCAAATGAACCCCCAACAGCAGCGAACATTAATGTAAAACGTGCACGATGCAAATTTTTTCCGTCAACTAATGACAACAAAAAAATATTTCATGTGTAACATGCAATAAACATCTCTGTAAAAGATTACAATTCTTTTTCCCAAATTGTGCTCCATAATCTTTTTATAAAATAAGTATTTTTTTTATTTAAGTGTAAATATTTTTATTAGAACATGTAGATTTCTATTTTTTATAAATAAAATATTTCTTTTAAAACAGTACACTTTTTTTTTATTGAAAAAAGGGTTCGGGTCAATTGACCCCAACGATAAGTGTAGAGTAAATTTAAACAGTACAGCGGGGGTTTAAAATTATGAAGCAAAATGTTATAAGATACTATTTTTCTAAATCTCCAATCAAATTCATTAGGGTTTCTCTAAAAAGACACCGTTATTTCTCCAGATATGATTGTTGATATCTAGATTAGGCATAAAGGAGACCTAATAAACGCCCATTTATCTGCTTCCGAATTGCTAATGAAATGCGCCTAATATTGCATTAAACTGGTGACAAATTTTTGTTCAAAAGTACGAAGGATGATCGTAAAATAAGGTTCCCAAAGCCCTACAATAGCAATAAGACGGGAAGGGGAAATCCCAAAAAACTGGCAGCTCTCCCACTCTATATACGTACCATTTTTGGCTACGCCGCTCAATGTTGGCTAAGCAGCCGTCCGTGATAGAACTCCCGATCGCCGCTACCGCCAGGTGGGGAAATCGCGTGGATACGTTTTTTTTAAAAGCGAAAGGGGTTTCACCCCAAGACATTCATCGTCAATTAACCGAAGTTTATGGAGAAAAGTGTATAGCTGTTCAACACGTACGCAAATGGTGTAGGGAATTCACTGGAGATCGGAGGGAAATTCACGATGAAGAGCGGAGCGGAAGACCATCAGTTTCAGAGGAAATCTTGAAAAGGTCGGGGGGATACGTTAAGATCGGAGGTCACCATTCGTCAACTCGCTCTTCGGATTCCTGAGATTTCCAACACCACAATTGAAAAGATTCTTGAAAGGACTGGCGGCAGAATTTTACGACATGGGGATACAAAAGTTGGAGCACCGTCTGAAAAAAATGTTTGGGACAGAAATGGCGATTATGTCGAAAAATAGTTTAAAATTTTTTACCTTTAAAACGATGGGTTAAGGAAAAAAAGGGAACGCTGTCTTTTTTTAAAAAAATAGGGGAAACCCCTTTTTTTTACGATCACCCTCGTAATTTTTTTTATTTTTTGCCAACATTCTAGACTAAAAATTATTAAGATATTGTCAACCACTTTCACAAACAAGTCCTATGGCTGTTAACAATTTATCATTTCGAAACTTGCACCTACAAGACTTCCTGTTAGGTATATCGACAATTATGCATAAAACGCGGCTTTGAATAATGCATGCTTGCATTTACAAGAAAAAAACCCATCTGCTTGTTTTATTGTACGCTTCTACCACCTAACCGGTTATTTAATTGCCACACCTCGCATTTCCTCCTTTTTGATATAAAGGCAAAGGCAGCAAAGGCAAGTGGTAAGATGTGCTTGCATGCATGTCTTAAATTATCTCTGTTTCTATCTCCACCCTTTTTATCAAAATACCCGGCCCCTAAACCCAAAAGGTTTTTTCCCTTTATCACCCCTTTGGGGCGATTCTCAGGATTCCTACAAATTACCGGGGTAGTAATTTTTGTAAAAATTTTTTTTGCTTCAAACGTAGTATAAGTGTCACTTTAATCTTTATGTATATGTACACACAACGCATAAGTTATTTTGTGGTTATGTCATCTTCATCGAAATAATCTTGGACATATACAATTAAAAAATTACGAATATATGGAAAATTATTGTTTTTATAGATACCTATATGAAAGTTTTAATTTAATGTTAATTTTTGGTAAAAATGGCCTTAAAAATAAATTAAAAGACCGGGCCCTACGCTCTAATCACATAGTTAATTTAAGCGCAATACCGACAATACTTGTAATAAATACCATAACAGTAAGCTTTGCCCCCTTGGAGATCGTAGCTTTTGGCCGTTGAGCTCAGTTCCATCTCGGCCAGAGATCAGCGGGAACAGCGCCTAGCTTCAAGCCGTTTTACACCTACGAAACAATAAAATCGCCTCTAATAAAACGGACGCGGTGACGATATAATACCACCATCTCTATGTTGACCCATCGTGTTTTTATACAAAAAAGATTTAAACCCCAAATTTATCGCCGCTAAGTACCGGGAACGAAAACGCAGGCATCTGTAGAGCTTACGCTGGTGAAACGGGACGAAGTTGGCCGTGTTATACCGTCAAATACCACCCGCTGACAACCAGGAATGTACTATAACCTCACTTTTACGATGGGACACGTCCTTTGAACGATTCTGCCTTAATATTTATTGAAATGGTTTAATTGAATCCATAAAGTATGTGGAATATGTACCCATATTGTTTAAATTTATCAGAATTGCGTTTACCTTAATGAAATTCTGAAAACAAAGAAAATACCAGAGGAATGGAACATAGGAATCGTAGTCTCATTATACAAAAAAAGATTAACTTTAATGAGTGTAGTTGGAAAGACACTTGCAAAAATGGTATAAGAAAACACTCAATACCCTTTTAGGAAAGCAAGGAGGATACAAGAGCCGATATTTATAATAAGACAATTAACAGATCGGTTTAATAAGATCTAGTGCTCGTACTATAATATTCAAAATAGAATTTTTTTTTAGAATCTGTCGTCTCATGAAGACATAACCACAGCAGTTTATCTTTTAATTCTGCTTTCACAAGTGAAAAATGTCATCTTGAAACTTGATTCAAATGATTCTGCAGCAGTTCGAGACACTCAGCAACTTTTTTCCAATTCGGACGTTCAACAACAGATAGATTCTGAAGTTGCACAAGCTTTAAGAATTAAAAAACAGTCATTTATCTGCACGAGCCCATTAAATTGCATAAACAATTTACAACCGCTCAAAAAACTTGACGAACTATAGGAGTGGATGTTGCTCAAAAACTTGGTGCAATTTTAGCGAAAAATCCCGATTTACAAAAGGTTCGGTCTATAACTGAAAATCAAGAGTGCCCAGATGAGGAAAAGGAATATCTAACATTTGCAAATCTTACTTCACTGGATGTCGAACGGTCATTTTCGAAGTATACGACAATGTATTCACAACACCGTCGCGGCTGAATAGTCGACAATGAAAGCGTTGCTGATGTTGCAATTCTACGAGCTTGCCAGGGCGGTTGCCAATTCCACGGTGGACATCAAGACGACGGAAAAATAAAAATATTTCACTAATATCGTATATTACGTAACTGCTTTTATACGGTGCACCACTGCCGATACCATCTTTTTAACAAACTCTACTGATAAATTTAGTGACTTTATTAGTCAACGGTTTATTTTCCTTTCGTACGTTACCGGCAAAAACGATTTTCCCAAAACGCAATATAAGCAACCTAGAATGTTTTTTGGTATTCCTGAAAATATGCATTTTTGGACGTATGTTGTGTATTTTTACCAATTAGCTTTCCCCAATATGCTCCGTTATCTCTTATACGTACATATGTAATGTTTATGAACGGATACACAGAGATCGCATTAAGAAAAAAAAAAAACGAAACGGTGCGACCTGCCTTTTTTGTACACCTGCTAACTAGACCTTAATATATTTCTCATTATTTATTAAATTAAAAATATCCATCACCGGCAACTCGATTACTCCTATGATTAATTTACTCGGTTTGGGTCTCGGGTTTTTGATGAGTTCGGGTTTTAAACGGGCATTAATTTTAATTAGATAATTGCTTAAAGGCGATCTCGAGGCGGTCAGCTATACGTAACCGGGCTCAACTCTCCGGATCGGAGCTACGGAGTTCTGACAGCGTCCGTGAAATATAGTAGGCCGTGTAAGATTACCTCATTTACATCAGGACGGCTACGATTCCGAACAAATATGAATTTTTAATTTAATATGACTCCGACCTGTCGCTCTCATCTCATGGAGAAGAAAAAGATGGAGAAGGGGTGGAGGAAATTGAAGAGGAATTGGGAATAAGAGCGTAAGATATTTAGTCAGTATTAGATGTTGTGACCCACAGCGTTTTCAGAATGTTTTAAGAGCGATTGGGGCTTAATTAATCAAGCAAATCGATAGCATTTATAAAGAAAAGAGCAAGTAATAATGGAGATTTTTATATTATCTCCATACAAGGGAACATCCCGAACCCGAAAATTCCAAAAAAATTGAAACTTTGTGGACAAGTAGTCCTCACCCCAAGATGGTCGATGCCATTTTCCTTATCGGCCCAATTTCATTTTAAGAGGGTGAAACCACCCCTGAAATTTTACTTGATTTTCGGTTTTTTGAAAGTAATTCGATAACGGTTGGACCAAATACATCAAAGTTATATATCAAAATAATTGTCTTTTTGAGCTCTATTACATATATGAAAATAGGATAGCATTTCTATTCGAAAATTTGGTGGTGTCTTCCCCCACCCCTTCACGAATGAACCTATTCAAATGCCATACTGTGAGGAAAATGATATTTAATATGTCGTCTTTAGAGACTGTGAAGGAATGTAATATAAATTTTGATGTTTTTAGATAGATATGTTTTAGAAAACAGAAATATAGATAAAAATGAATTAATATAATAATTAGAGTAACCAAAACTTGCGGACTCGCATAGGCGTCGGTATTATTAATTAGAGGCATCAGGATGTGAACTACTGTAAACTTGCATCATTGCATATGTTTCCACAGTTACTTTTTTAACCCTTGTGCGTCGACAAAAAAAAAATTTTTATACATAGAAAAGTTCCCCACATCTAAGGAAGTTACATTTGCATGTAGAAACTTTTTTTAAAAACCTTAAAGGTTCCTACACTTATTATAAACGGCCTCTAAAGTATTAAAATCGGGTTTTTTCCTTAAAACATTCCCAATTTTTTGACAGCGCATAATCCTGGCGTTTTATTTAATGTTTTAATTTTTTTTTACACTCTCCCTATTCTAATATTCCTGCAATGACAATTCAGTACATTGTAGTTTTCTGATGGCATCTAGTAATACTGTAAATTGGAAAATATTGTTTTAAATTTCTAAAAGTTGGGGAATTTGAAATTCTTTTTGCTTTCCCCAATTGCTTTGATTATTCCATTAAATCGCTTATAACTGTTGAATTTGTTGAAAATGGATCAAATAGTAAAAGCGCTGTTAGCCAAAAGTCCCCCCATCCTTTAAAAATTGGTTGGAGGTTCTGGAATACCTGGAAAAATTTACAAATTCTTTTAAACGTTTGGAGAACAAACACTCTTTATACTTCCAATCATCCGATCAACGTTTCCCTAATTTGTCGAACAATTTCACCAACTAATTGCAAAGCATGCACACGCAGGATATGTATTAATTAAAAAATTTTGTTTTAAGGATCGCCAACCTTAACATCGTGCGCTATCGTCACAATCATCACAACGATCTTGGGAAATTTTTAAATTTTTTTCAAAGCGTTCATTATCACTTTTGAATTTTTTCCCCGGGTACATTGTTGAACACGTTTGCAAGCTAACAAATATCAGTGCTGTTTCCCTAGTAAAAAACGCGACTATTACTTCACAATACTTTTTTTCTTTATTTTGGGTTTGTCTCATCCACGGTAATCCATATTTTTGGGACAAAATCACGTTTACACATTTTCTGCATCCCCTTCATTCGCGGCAAATGATTCGTAATTGGTTTGTGGGGGTACTTGGAACGTATTTCGCCAAAGTTTAAAAAACGCCCACCAACGACAACGGAAGATTACAAGAGGTAAACATAATTAATAAATGTTTGGGGTAGTGTATAAAGGGATTTCAGTTCTTGCTTTTTTATATGTTAAAACCATTGACATGCCTTGGGAATCAGTTCTTCCAATGCAGCCCAAAAGAACATTGCATATTAAAAAAAAACTCACTACCTCATATTTTAAATGGGGAAAAAGTGACACATATTTGATTAGTAGCAAATCTATTACAGGCATTGTTTTTTAGGTATTAAATATTAATTCTATATGAAACGATACACTAATTATTACTTGGTATAAAACTAAACCACAAAAAAAAGTATATTTTCAAAAGCGAAAGTAAGTAATAACCTTGACCGTTCGACTAATCTCTGCAACAGCTCAACCGGGCTAAACAATCTCTCCCGCGGGTTTAAACATGATTTGTATTCAAGGTCGACACTCATGCCTGCTTCTACCGGTTTATTTATTTATTAATTTTTTTGTATTCTTATATTTCCCGTAATACCGACGCCTATAGTCCCAATTTGGTTATTTTAAAAATAATATTGCATCCTTTCGGGTGTCGATTTCAATTCATTGGTAGAAAAATTTATTCAAACCAACATATAAAATACATATTATGACATATTTTGTAATATAATATTATGACATATTTTGTAATATATGTCTTATGTATACATGTGTATATACAGCGTGTCCCAGGATTGATGTTACAAAAGGTGTGCGGAACTAAAAATCTTTGAATCTCAATTTGGCATTTTGGAACTAAGCCCTGCTTGGTTTAAGTCTTATCTTTAGTTTACTTTCGATTTTTTTAAATCAAATAGGCCTTGACAGTTGAGTAAAAACTATTTTCGTTTCAGGTAAAGCACTTATTTCGTTCGCAATATGCTAAAATGTTACTAAGAAAAGTTGTTCACAATGAAAAGTTATGCCGCTATACAGATTTTCTGAATGGTCGACCTACTTTAATAAAATCCATTATTTGTCAATTTAGTTTCAAGTAAAGTGGCTTTCGCGTTCACAATACGCCAAAGTTTTACTAAGAAAAGTTGTTAAGAATGACAAGTTATGGCTCTATACAAATTTCAAAAAAAAGTCAAATATATGCTTTGATTAAACCCTCATTTTTTAGATTAAATTTTTTTATGGGTTGGCCTCAAAGACCTGGTTTACTCTCAACTCATACCCAACAGTAGAGAAATACTGAAAGAGAGGTACGAAACGCCGCACACGAAATACAAATCGAGGAAATTCGGAACAGTTTCAGATAATTCAGATATCGTGTAGAATGGTGCGCAGAAACTGACTTTACTCTCTTAAATCTATGTTTTACAGCTTCAAATGAACGTCGTTTTTTCCCAGATTTCCAGAAGGTAACAGCTTTTGTCTTATATTCTAAATCGACAATATATCCTTCTTCTGGTTCACATTCTTCTTCTTCAAATTGTATAACTTCTAAGACTTCTTCCCGTGAAGGTGGATATCTATCATCAACAAATTCTACAGAATGTGGCCTAAATTCTTGCAAGAATTCTAGCGATACGTTGTTATCTATTATTTAATTAATCTTAAAAAGAAATTGTAATCGACGATGTGGGTAGCCCTGTCAACTCTTGAAGAAAGTGTGCTTTATAATTATGGTACTTTTTTAGTTCTTGCAGTTATAGAATTGTGAATATTATATTTAAAAATGAATTAAAAAAGTTATATAACATTAAATGACTACAGTTCAATATTATAATAAATTTGTCCTAATTTATTATTAATTTCCTAATAAGAAGGTATTGTTTTGCAGATATACATACAAAATAGAGATTTTCTCTTTTTTACACTTTCCTTTATAATTGAAATCATAAATACCTAATTTCATATCCAATACTTCATTTAATGTTGAAAGAATGGAAATTTCTTAGAGAAAAGCATTATTAGCCAGTATTAATTCCAACAAGCTGTCGTTGCGATCGCTGCTAACATCTTTAAGTGCCTTCGTCGTCGTAAAAAAAGGACGATGATGATTTCGTAGTTATAAATAAATTCCGGATGATGGGAGAACTTAAATGGCACCATTAATATGTCGGAGCTCGAAGTAATGAGACAATGATAATCAACTTTTAATGGGGCTCCTTTTAATCAGTATATTAATTAATGAGACTACAAATTAATTTTTCGAACCAGTCCGATCGGTTCTACCTGATGTGCGTGTTTTCTTGCTTGATTCTGCTTGGTGTGTCTCGATTACGTATACGTTAGAATAAGGCGGAGGCTGTAGAGTCTTCTATATGAAGGATGATTAAGAATTGGATTGAGTGAATTAGTGTAGGTAAGAAATAATGGATAATTTAAGGTATAAAAGTGCGGAGTTTAAGAAATAATTTCTATTATGTACATGGAGCGGTCTTCTTAGGAAATAAACGTTAGTTGGCACTGTGTAAGAAGAAAGAACAAGTTTCACCACCTACATAAGGCACTGGATTGCAATTTTCCACAGCTACTTTCCATGAAGCTGTAAAAAAATCTGGTTTGTATTTTCCTCGTGCTTTATGTTACACAGAGAAAAAAAAGTTCTTGAATCAAATAAATATATATCTTTGAGATTATTTATCATTAATTTAACAAAGATTTATTTGAAACATTCAAAAAACGAAAACAATGATAATTTCTGGTTCGAAGAAAACACATGAAATAAGATTAGGCGGAAAGCAAATAGAACAAGTAGAGTTCCTTAAATACTTAGGAGCGATTATAGAAGAAAAGGGTAAACAGGAGAGGGAAGTAAATGAAAGATTTGGGAGAGTCGGAAATATAGTTAATGCAATGAAAACAACATTCCTAGGACAAAGGGAGGTACCAAAAAGGATAAAAGCAGAAGTGGTCAAAAAAGTAGTTAGGCCAACGATCACATACAGTAGTGGGGCATGGTCATCGATGGAAAGACCAAAATCTCGAATTGATGGTATGGAAATAAGGTTCTTGAGAAAAATAGAAAACAAAAAAGGATGGACAGAATAAGAAATTAAACATTTAGGCAAAACCTTCAAATAAAACCAATTAATGAAAAAATTGTAGAAGGACAACTCAGATGGTTCGGGCACGTGTGTCGAATGTCGGACGAAACACGGAAGAAAAGAGAGGGGCAGACCAAGAACTAGATGGATAGACGGAATCAGAAAAGGAGTAGATAAAAAAGGAATGGCATGGGAAGAAACACGAAACCTAACAGAAGATAGGAAAGGATGGGGACAGAAATGCAGAACTCAACTACAACGGCGTTACAGCTAAATGTAGAAAGGCTTAGGACTAAATAAATAAGTAAGGTTTATTTGAGTGAAAGCACATTTTTTAAGAGCAATAGGTTGAATTTGTTTGAATGTACAAATGTTTTTATTTGACGTAATTTTGTTAAATGAAGAAAATAATAGGTAAGTAGGATAATGGATTTATATATTTTTACCATAGGATAACTAACGTTAACATTTCTGTATAAAGAAATATCATAATTCCTGTTTGTCCTAGGGATTGGCGAAAATTACAAAAATCTCGCCGATATCGTTTTCAAGGCCAGTAACACCAATGCTAGCAGTTTAAATAAATTGCGATTCAATCAATTCACCACACATTTAACAATGCTTTGATATTTCGTTTTCATATTTTGTAACTAATTGTTAGTGTATTTCCTCCTTTTTTAATATAACAGGTTTTTAGCAAAGGCAAGTGATAAACAGCGGTAATAGTCAATGTAGTAGATATGTGGTGCGGAGTCGGCGATTATTTATTTCACGCGTTCACAGCGTCAGTACTAAATCGATGCTGTATGCGAGTAGTTCTGTGTATATGTAGGCTGTCGTAACTTATTTCGTAATTGTACGTCTATGTTTGCTTTAAAAATGTCGCAGTTAGGTACGTCGCGAAAACGACCAATGGTAGACACAGTTGAAAACTTTATAGTGGACATGCCGGACTTAATTTTTGATGGCGCTAAAATTCAATGTTGAGTTTGTAAAATCCCTTTAATGTGTTGGTCCAGAAGCCATTGTCAACGTCACATCGAAAGCAAACAGCATTCTTCTGCAAAAAGTGGCATACGAGACCAAGAAAAATTTACATTTGATTTATGTGTTACTCTTATTTTATGTAATCTATCGTTTCGTTTACTAGACCAAGAAGCATTTGTCTCCTTCTGGAATAAATATGCGGACTGTAAATTACCTAGTCGGGCATCGATACGAAATGTAGTGCCATTTGCTCGTGAACATATAGAAAAAAGAATGGAAACGGAATTGAAAGATAAAAAACTGTGTTTGTGTGTGGACGAAACAACAGATCGTCAAAAACATTCTGTGGTTAATGTAATGGTACGTACAATGGAACCACATCGACCGTATCCTCCTTCTTACTTGCTTCCAAAAGAGTTATAAATTATACTGCCGATGAGATTTTAAAGGTGGTGTTGAACTCAATGAACAAATTTGAAGTTTCAACTAAGCAACTTTTAATGTTTATGAGCGATGGTGCCGCAAACATGCGTTCTTTGGGCCGATCTCTTAAAGAACACAGTGTAACGTGTAAAATCCATACCCTAAATCTTGCGGCACAAACGATTCCTACATGTTTTCCACTAGTAAATGCATTCATTGCTAGTACAAAAGCAGTGTTTCTAAAGTCCCCAAAACATACCCGACTATTTAACAAACTGTGTCCTGATTTACCTGAATCACCACAGCCGATTATTATACGTTAGGGAACATGGTTGCAGGCTGCGTTTTACTACAACAAATATTTTGATCAAGTAAAGAAGGTAGTTTTAAAATACAATCCGACAGAAGCTGCAGCAATCAAGAAAAGTCAGGAAATATTTCAAGATAGTCAGGTTAAAAGAGATTTACAAACTATTCACAACAATCACTTCGGACTAGCGGAGGGAATAGAAAAATTACAAAATGTTTCGATGTCGCTAGTGGATTCTGTTCAAATTGTGAATGATGTTCACGCACAGTTATGCGCTGTAGAAGGCGAAACAAATTGGTGTGTAATACGAAAATTTGAAAGTGTTTTAGAGAAAGACTCCGATTTTCTTATATTAAGACAAATTTGTGATGGTGCGTGTGAAGATGCATTAAGTTGTTTCAAAGATTATTTTAAATATGCAAATATAACATCGCTAGATGTCGAACGGTCGTTTTCGGCATTAAAAAACATTTATTCCGCACGTCGTACTCACTTGACTGAAACATCTGTGGAAACATATCTAATGATTCAAATATTTAACAGATGTTACCCAGTTTGTGATTTCACGGAAGACTTTTAAAACGGCAAGTGTTTCAGCACGTTTTATAATTTATTTCTAACCTTCTATTTTATGTGTAAACTTTTATGCGCTCGCCACGCTTCTGGCTGTTACCGCATATTTGCCCAGGTTAGTGATAAGACATGCTTGCATGCATAAGTCCGTTGATCTATCTGAATGTTTGTTCTATCTCCTACCTTTTTTGACGTAATACCTAGGCACCCTTCTACCACCTAACCATATAGTTAACTCGTTCGCGATTCTCAAGATGCCTACGAGATTACCGAGGTAGTAAGCTTTGTAATATTCCTTGCAAACAAAACAAGTACAAGTATCAATCGATAGATGCTTTCTTCTCTAAAAAGAAGAAAGCATCTATCGCACTAACCATTTCACTGGCGTGATAATATCAACAGAATAATATATTTGTCAAAGTAACAACATACTTTAAACCACAGAAGTATTTTGACCAAATACATATGATTTATCTAACCTTTTAATGGGGAACGTTCCCAAAATGGAAAGAGTAACAAATCGATTTTTTATTGAATTAATATAATTTGCATAAAATTTTTATAATTAACAATCAGAAAAGTTTACATCTATGTATATTTTAAAACATATAAACATTTTATGCAAATAATATGATTAATTCAATAAAAATTAGATTTTTTTTAGTGTCCCCATTTTATACATATGTTTCAAACTGACGAAGTTCTTTGAAAGAAAAAGCTGTATTGTTGAACCAAAAATATATTACTAGAGCGGGCCAAGAGCGCCACGCGCCAGGTTCGCAATCAGGCTGCCGGGCGCATATATGTATGTAAACATAGGTAATTTAAATATGTAATTATTAGGACGAGGACCAAAATCACTGTCTATTACGTCGTGAAGACGCGCAAATATACACCTGCAGTTTGGGTGTTCGTTGATAAATAGGGCGTTGTTCACAGTGGGCCACTACAAAAAAAAAGTTCATTCATCGACGGCTACGAACTAACAGCGCGCTTATTCATTTACGGATGACGCGCTCTATTCATCAACAAATGACGAGTCTGCAGATGTTACGTTTGCACCACTTCGTGGCATACTAGAAACAAGCGTCGGTGTGCTCGCTTTAGTGATTATGTCTAACGTAACTATTAAAAATAAACGGCCATTACCTACGAAAGTTAATAAATTTCTTAGTGAATTTGTGGATTTACACTACAATGGGAGTACAATTTTCTGTAAAGTTTGTAAAAAGAAACTACTGTGCTGGAGCAAACGTGATTGTGAAAGACATATAAATAGCGCACACCACAGAAATAAAAGAAATGGTGTGTCACAACAACGTCAATTTCAATTAGAATTGCTTTTAACGTTTATGGTATGTGGTCTACCACTTCGTATACTTGATAAAAAAGCATTTCGAAAATTCTGGGGTACATACAATACCGAGTGGATACTCCCATCTCGGACAGCGTTACGGAGAGATATTCCACGAATACGTGAAGACATTGAAAATCGAATTAAAGCCGAATTAAAAGATAAACAGCTGTGGCTATGTCTTGATGAGACGACAGATTGCAAAAAAATTCTATTTTGAATATAATAGTGCGCGTATTAGATCCTATTAAACCAAATTTTGCAATTCTATTAGCCAGCAGAAGATTAAAACAGTGTACTAGTAAAGCAATTACGGCCGTAGTTCTCGAAACGTTACAAAAATTTCAAGTGTCAACCAGTCAACTGTTGTTGTTCATGAGCGTTGGTGCAGCAACAATGTGTAGTGTAGGCCGTTCCCTTAAAGAAAAGTGTGAAGGACTTTTACATGTTACGTGTAAAGTCCATGCTTTACATCTTGTGGCACAAACTATTCGAGAGTGTTACCCGGAGGTGGATGCATTAATAGCAACCACAAAAAAAGTGTTTCTCAAAAGTCCTAAGAGGACTAGGGCATTCCACAGGTTATGCCCTGGTATTCGAGAACCACCACAGCCCATTCTTACGCGTTGGGGAACGTGGTTAAAAGCCGCTTTTTATTATAATGAACATTTTCAAGAAGTCAAATCCGTTATTTTGCAATTCGCCCCCTGCCGAAGCTAGAGCTATTAGGATGAGCCAGAAGGGATTTCTCGATATTTCTGTTGAAACACATCTAAAGAATATTAGCAACAATTACAAAGGGTTAGTAGACGCGATAGAAAATTTGCAAAATTCTGGATTGTCATTGGTAGAATCAGTGCAAGTCGTGGACGAAGTTAGTACATTATTACACAGTATAAACGATGCAACAAGTGGACGAGTTTTAGCTAAGTTCGATAGTGTTTTAAAAAAGAATCCGGACTACACGAGATTAAGACAAATGTGCGATGGGGCATCTGCAGATTCCTTGACTAAGTCTAAAGATTATTTTAATTACGCCTGTCTTACTTCGGTAGACGTGGAACGGTCGTTTTCGAAATATAAGAACATTTTTTCGTCTCGGCGAACATCCTTCACCGAGGCAAATGTGGAAACTTATCTGATGGTGCAACTTTTTAAACAAGCCTATCCGCATTATTAAGAAGGATAGAATTTATTTATTATATCTTTATTTACAGTTACATTATTAAGTACAACAGAATAAAAAAAGCGTTCAGTTTCTCAGTTATTTCCTTATTACATCCCATTTACAACGCATACCGTTTTCAATCAAATAAAAAATCATAATGAAAATAAAAACACCTCAGCGTGTACATATATATATATATATATATATATATATATATATCCGCTCTAATTACTAAACATTATTATTGCGTCAGCTTTTATTTTTTTACTCTTGTGTATTAATTTCGAAATATCACATATCTGCTGTGACTCACATATACGCTATTTACAATAAGCGGCCGTTGCGCCTGATTCCGATTCTGTTGGATGGCGCAATTTGGTCCGCCCTATATATTACGTATATTAAAACAAACAGATATGTTTTGAAATCAAACTCAAGGTTATTTGTTTCAAGAGATCATATGTTTGAATCAATTAACGATCTCAAAAAAGTTATTTCTTTGAATTAAAAAATATATCTTTGCCCTCATTTAAAATTACGATTTGGTTGACCGAATGCATACTTGTTTGAGTCAAGAACTTTTTCCCCACATCCCATGATACATACGCTTTTGATTTTGGGTGGCGTATTCATCACAATTATTTGCCCCACATTTTAATCTCTGGATTTTGACGGAGCTAAAATAATCAAAACAGCAATTCTCAGATATTTCACGTTATCTACTTCTCGCGTCTTTCTCTGTTTCTCTCTCCGTCTCTTTCTATCAGATTAACGTAATTTAACCGTTATAAATCATATCGAATAATGAAGTAAATTTCTAATTTGCAATTTTAATTATGGTTTTAGTTATAACACTACCCGAGGCTAAAACACACGCGGGGGGAAGACCAAGTGAAGGGAAGACAAGGCATGGGTTAAAGGATTCTCTTTACTGCTCGCGCAAAGCAAGGCTAACGCGATGCGAATGTCTGTAATCAGACTGTCGTTCGACTCCACCCAATACGCCCCTTATCAAATTAAATTATAGGCACACGGTAATTATCGCCACGTCAAACGGACCATCCTTGTCCGACGCGATTAGAACAGAGCTACCGTCGATAGGGAGCGCAATAGTCGCTAGCGTTGACTGTTAGAATGTCGCGTTTAATAGCTGGATCGGGGAAAATCGGTTGCAAGATTTATGGGGCAAGAATTGTTATGTAGCCGGCTACTGTCCGTATGTATATGCATGTAATGCCGTGGAAGTCTGACTTGGCAAGAGAGGTAGGTGGGTAAGAACACGACGTCGCTTATCGAGATGAATTTTTTAAGTAATTTCGTTTGTAATTTATCGTGTAATATGAGCAAATTTCTGATTTTCTTTTAATGAAATGCGAAATTGAGAATCTAACAAGGGAAGATCCCGAATGCAATACGCAATTTTTTTTTGTGCGGACATTCACTTTTAAGGGGTGAAACACCCCATCGAAAAAAGTTTTAAATTTTTTTCCATACAACCCCAAAAAGAAAGATAGAAGATGGGTTTAAATGCAATAGTTGCAGCATACATCAAGCTCTTTAAAAAATATGTGACTATCATATATACAGGATGTTCCTTTGGCCCCCTTTAACCCTGCTGGTGTTTTTGTAACAATACAAAGAAAAGTTTAAGATACAATCTTTTACTTTTAATTCTATTTAAAACTGTATAGGTGTTACAATATAAAAGGCTGTTCCAAAAAGTAAATATCACCTTTATCCTTGGTTATATCTAACAGAACTTCATGTACTATTTTATTATATAAAAGGTATATATATTTATTAAAATACTTATTGCAAGGAATGATCTCAACCCCACAAATTTAAAATATGAAATTTGAGAATATGAAAACCCACTTTAAAGATAATGAAATTTACTGTATATCTCTGCGGTATTATATTGATTAGATAACACATTGTTTTGTTTGATAATAACGGTAAGAGTATTGATTTCGGAAATTTTGTAGAAGACATATGTAATATTCAATTTTTAATTTGATTTAACCCACTCGCTGTTGTAAGAGGAAAAAGGTTAGCATTTTAGACCAAAGTTATATCTTATAATTAATCGATTTTATTAAGCGATAACAAATATATCATATTTTTAACAAAGCAATACAAATATTGATAAGTACATCAAAATAATTTATATGTGATTAGCTGATTAGTCATAAAGTATAGGATATATGGGAAAATGTTTATAGATAACACTTTACATCTTTTGGTCATGTCTATTATGTAGTGAAATACTGGCTACTGAATAATTATTCTGTATGGTGATTAAATTTTTCAAAAAATGTCTAAAACATAGGACTTCGTTGCACCACGCAAAATTGTATGAGGGCCCTGGCTGCATTTTTGGAACACCTAGCAGGATGTATAAAATCCTGTTGTCAAAAAGAAAAAACTACCGGATTTTCAAATTTAAATTTTATTTTTTTGATCAATGTATCCGCTTTTAAAAAGGCAAAGCAAATACATCGTGATACTTTGGTCCGAAAGTTGGTTGTGAATAAGGGACTGTAGTTTGATAACATTATTGCGTTCATGCAACACAAATCATAACCAAACGGTAGCACAAGATGGGAAAAAATTTTCTTAAAAAAATTTTTCCATATCGGAAACCATATACATTTAGTGGTTGTATCCCCTTTGGATTTTTTTTCGGTATCGTCAATATTTCAACATGTTTGCTTGATAGAAACTTTTTTGCAATGTAGCAGGACAATGACCAGTCCAAGAGTCCAAGAATAACACGCCGGGAGCCCCCACATTTGGCACATACACACGGGTGAGCCATTCATTAAACAGTTCTTTTGTTAATTTTCTCGACGTTGAACCCCTAACATAAACATTCCACGGTTGAAACAAAGACTGGGGTTCCCGCGGACCAAGCTACCACTTTGTTCTTTCATGACAAAAATAGAGGGGAAAGAAGTTTTCCAGAAGCTGATATTGGGGGAAGAAAGGGGTATAACTATGTGTTGCGGATATTGACTGCACAACTGCTGTAACATTTTTTTGAACCCGCACAGCTAACGTGCGACCAGAATGAACCCAGAAAAGCCACCTTCATCGGCATTGAATGTATTATCTTCTCCGACTTGTTTTATGAGATCTTTTGCATGGCTAACAAATGTTGAAGCGATTTCTTTAGCTTTTCGGAATCTGTACCATATGATCGCTAATAAATTTTTATTTTTATATGCTTTCTTAAAATTCCAGACCCAATGCCGGGATGCTTTAAAGTTTTCTAAATGTATTCCTTTTTATTAGTTTGCAAAGCCCATCTTTGAATGTCTAAATCATGAATAAATTTCCCCTTTTCAATACTTCCACAAAGTTATTATAAAACGGATTCCGAAATTTGTAGCAATTTTTTCCCCCCGTGTGCCTCTCCGGTTTACTGTTTCTTTCCCCTCAGAAAAAATAAAAGAAAATTAAAAACAAATCTGTTATATTAAAAGGAGTTCACTGTTTACCTGGGCCCCCCCGTTAAGGGTTTAAACTTTTCAAAAATTTTTTTTGGGGCGGTTGCTAACGTAAGTCGCTTCGTTTTTTTCCCCCTTTTTTCCCAAAATTCCACAGCCTTGGTTTTATATTCTAAAGTGACAATACCGCCTTCCCTTTTGGGAAAACATTGTTCATCTTTTGCTTCCATCGCTTTGAACTTCTTCGCGGGAGGTGCGTATTCATCATCTACGAAGTCTGGAATGTGGTCCCCCCTTTTAAAAATTCCAGTGTTGTGTCAATTTCCAGCGAAAAAGAAGTATCTTTTTGAACGTTCCAAAAAGGGATATCCTTTATTTTGTCGGAGTTTTCTGGGTTTTTCACAGGTGTTAGATTATTGTTATTGGCAACGTCCAAAAATTACCATGAGCAAAACGAATTACATTTAAAGTATTTACGACAACCATTTTCAACACCACAGGTTTGGGTTTCACAATCTAACAAAAAATACATTAATATCGGTGGGGAATTTATATAAGCAATGTTATCATTTATCATTGCATTTGGTTTTATTATTGACTTAAAAAAAATGTTTACACCAGTAGATAAAAACTTCGAATGTAATTACCAAACAAAACAATGTGTTATCTAATAATATAATGCGAGATATACAGTAAATTTCATTAACTTTGCATTTGGGTTTTCATTTTCAAATTTCATATTTTAAATTTGTAGGATTGAATCATTCCTTCAATAAGTATTCAATAATATATATACCTATATATAATAAACATAGTAAAGAAGTTCTTTTGATAAACCAAGGGTATGGTGATATTTACTTTAGGAACACCCTGTATATTGTAACACCTATACAGTTTTAAATAGAATTAAAAGTCACACAGATTGTACTTAAACTTTTCTTTTTATTGAAAAAAAACACCAGCAAATGTAAGGGAGGGGTTAATGGAACACCCTGTGTATATGATAGACACATATTTTGAAAAAAGCTTTGATGCTGCAACTATTGCATTTACACCTATCTTCTATCTTTCTTTTTTCTGGAGTTGTATGGAAAAAATTGAAAATCTGTTAATTTTCGATGGGGTGTTTCACCCCCAAAAATGAATGCCCGCACAAAAAAAAAAATTTCGTATTGCACACCTATATATTTCTATATATTCCCCCAAAATTTCAATTTTTTTTTTAATTTGGGGCGGGGTCTTCCCCTTGTAAGTCAAGTATAACATTTGGTTGAACGAATTTTATACAACTAAAAGCTATCTTTATATTAGGAGAAGAGCATTGACTTTGAACGTATGCTAAAGAAATCCAATAAAATGGCTAGTACCAAAAGTTGGGAAAAATAAAATTTACAAAATGATTAAAAGGTTTTAAAACGGAAAAAAATCAAAGTCTTGGAGGTTAGGGAATAGCTGTCGATGTGGAGATACGAATTTATTTTATAAGTTGAAGTTATTTTTTGCAATACCCTCTCAGTTGGTTCCTTTATACGTTGCCCATTAGTGCGAGGAAGTTCAATATCTCAGTTAGTATAGAAGATAAGAAAAAATGTTTCAAATAAAAGTTACTATATTTGCACTTTTGGATATTTCTCAAATTTAAGAAAAAATATACAAGGTGTTCAATTAATGCAGGGCAGCATCAAGAATGTTTTCTTTAAATGGCACACTATGTATACTAATTTATCTTTCAATTCAGCATAAAGTATTACACTCACTACAGCCTTATCTTTTCATGAAAATTGCGACGTTGTCAAGTTGTTTCGCTTCATGTAGAAGGTGTTTTGTGCACATGTAAAAAACTTCGCAATTTTCAAATATCAAAAACTTTTTTTTAATGGATCACCCTCTATACATGTATCGTATCCCTTCAAATAACACTTATACCATGAAACCCCTAAAACTGATAGACAATTTTATTTTAGAATGTATAATTATTAGGTTGTTAAAAAGGGGGTAAGGATGGCGGGCGGCGTGGGGGGGGGTAAAAAATTTAAATCGCAGTCGATCTCGACAGTACCCCCCGAGAGAGTTCAAAGCGATAGTACGTTTTACCTGCCTGAAATAAATACGGGGGGAGGGGGCCCCCAAAGGGTGTAACTTTCCTACGAATGTGAATAAATATCTTAGGCATTTCCCTGGATTAGAATATAGAAGTCCGCACATTTATTGCACAGAAAAAGAAACTCTTTTTGATGGTATAGAAACCCAATATGGCGCCGATAAGAAATAAGAAAGCTAATGATGGCCAGAAATGC
Organism: Dynastes tityus; assembly: GCA_029618875.2. NCBI lineage: Eukaryota > Metazoa > Arthropoda > Insecta > Coleoptera > Scarabaeidae > Dynastes > Dynastes tityus. The sequence continues at coordinate 3,156,228 of JAROYD020000001.1, forward strand.
GATTTCTGTTTTCCTCTGCAAAGAAGAGAATGAACACTTCTCGTTTTTTTTAATCTCGTACATCATTCATCACAAATCCATCTTCTCTTCGGGTTCTTAGCAAACATAAAATTTAGCAACATTACGAAATTTAAACCTGTCCTCTACCTCTAATAATAAGCGAGATCTCCATGATGAAGAGCAAAAATGAATCAGCCTGTACGAGAGTAGATTGAAAAGTTTCCGGAATGACAATGAAAACAAAATAAACCGGATTCAAGTTATACTTTATATTTCAACATAATTCCTTCGAAGCTCAACACACTTGGTCCAACGTTTTTCTAGCTTCTCGTTTTCCTCTCGGAAGTGACTTTCTTCGAGGTTTCCAAAATAATCGTTTACAGACTCTATCAGTTCTTCATTCGACCAAAATCTCTTTCTACCCAGAAATGTTTTGAGTTTCGGGAAGAGGTGGAAGTCCGAAGAAGCCAAATCAGGCGAATACGGCGGATGCGGAAGGATTTCGAACTTCAACTCTGTCAATTTTTGTTGAGCGATTGCACTCGAATGAGAGGGCGCATTGTCGTGGTGAAACAACACTTTTTTTCCTGACTATTCCCGGGCGTTTTTCCTGAATTGCTGCCTTCAGTTTGTCCAAAAGTATTGTGTAATATTGGCCAGTAACAGTTTTTACTTTTTCAAGTTAATCAATTAGCAAAATTCCTTTTGCGTCCCAAAAAAACGATGACATCACCTTTCCAGCCGAGTGAATGGTCTTTGCATTCTTCGGAACCGATTCACTCAATCCACTGTTTTGATTGCATTTTTGTTTCTGGTGTGTAGTCATGAATCCCAGGTCTTATCCATGGTCACGAATCATCTCTTGAAATCCGTTGGATTCCTCGTACACACTTCCAAACAATCGGCCGAGGCTCGAGCTCGAATGCGTTTTTGCTCCGAATTAAACAAAAGCGGCACCTATCTTGCAGAAAGCTTTTCTAAACCCAATTCATTACGTAAAATATGAACTACTCGTTCATGAGAGATGTCCACGGTTTCCTCAATTTTACGCACTTTTATTCGGCGATCTGCCAAATCTATGTCATGGATTTTATCCACAATTCCTGACGTTGTAGCCGTTTTCGGACGTCCTGAACGTGGTTCCTCACTTCTATGCATGCGGCCACGCTTGCATTCCGAAACCCAAAAACGGCATCTAACCTTGATTCGATTTCCGTTGCGGTTTTCCCTTCCAAATAGAAACATTTGATGACCGCTCGAATTTCGTTTTTATCCACAATTGTAAACACAAAAAGGTACTTGCCAAAACCAGATTATTTAACAGATCGATTTGACATTTGCAGTCATTGGATGTGACAACGACATAAAGTATTTGGAAAAAAGCAACCCCTGAGCAGCGATTCCGGAAACTTGTCAATCTACCCTCGCATAGGCTGTTCTTTTTAAAATGAACAAGTTAATCCAATTCTGGAATAACCGGAAATAACATAACGATGCAAATGTTTTTATTCAAAAGATTATTAAAAGCCCTATATGCAAATTTTCCATTTCCACAGGTAATCGTGTTCATCTATCCAGATTCGATTAACCTAATACACTGAAAGGATTTTTCTTTAAACGACCGCCTCGATACCAATTCCATCATTCTGCAGGGCCTTCTCTAATCGATTAATATCGTTTCTCCCTTTTATCACGGTCGGCGATCTTCCAAACCGACCAAGTATACAGTGTACAATGAAACTACATAAAAGCTTTCCTATACCAAGACTCGCACATGACTACAGCTCCCTCTCTCGGCGATCGCTGGCCCTACAGTCGTAATTATAAGCGTTTACCCATTTAATTATCATTATCTTGGTATTACTACTTTAATAGCACGTCAGTTAATGGGAAAACGTTACATTCGTTGACTACTCTCGACTCTTCAGGACTGAGCGTTGTATACGATGTCCAAAAAGAATGTAACAAGGAATAAATAGATGATTTATATAGTCATGTTTATTGAAATATGAACGCGGTGCATTTGAAAGTGGAGAACCACAAATCAGAATCCAAGGTCTTCAAAAAACTTTTTTGAAAAATCCAAATACCAAGTTGAAAACATGGATTAGTAGCCATAACTCAACATTAACTTGTAGTTATTAAACCCGTGATGCATTCACAAATAAAAACAAATTTGTTTAAATGTATAAATGTTTTCATTTGACATAACTTTGTTGTGTCAAACAAATATAACGTAGTGATATTTTTGTGTAGATAGTAGATAAATTGTGATTAAATAAATGAAATGAGTTAAATTTATCTAAATAATCTCAGGGTTAACTTTTTTGTTAATCGTGCATTAGCATTTGAATAGAGAATTAGCAATTGAATAGAGAAATGAAACGATTTTATTATTTTTAAGAGAGACAATGATTTTTATTAGTAATTGTGATATAAATTAATTTCGATAGATTATATTTCCTTCGAACAATGGATGTACAAAAACCTATAACAAATCCTAACCGATAGCTAATTGAAAATTAAATTATTAATTGAAATTTGGATTTTAGAATTAAATGATTAGATTTTTCTTTTGAATTTTTATTTATCTGGGCAAATATTTTTAATTTTTGGTACTTGTGCACTATCGTAACTCGTTGTCCTTTCCTTGAAATCGAAATCAGTCTTCGTAGGTAGCCAGGAAGCTTGGTCTTCGGGACTTGCACCGTGGGTTGATATTTTCAAAGTAAATTGTCGAAAGGGCTTATACGAGGATTGTTCGGAAACTACGTGACCTAACACAGAGATGCCGCGAATTCGTAGGAATTTTCATTACCATTCTGTAGAATCATCTTTTAATAGATTAAATATGACAGCACAGAGCGATCTGTCAATTAGTATATTTTTGACAGTACGCCAAAGTGAACGTCTCGTGTGATTAACACCAACCGAAATTAAAGCAGAGCTGGATTCAACATTATTGGAATCCACTCCTTCGTTTTCAATGGTTAAAAACTGGGTTGCCGAATTTAAGCGTGGTCGTACGAGCACAAATAATGATCGGATATGATTGAAAAAGTCCACCGTATCGTATCGGATGATCTTCGAGTAAAAGCGCGCGAGAGAGCAGACATAGTGGGTATCTCAAATGACAGTGTGCACAGAATTTGAAGTGAAGAATTGGTAATGAAAAAATACTCGGCGCGTTGGGTGCCGCGGTTGCTCACACCGGAGCAAAAACTGAATCGTTTGAGTGTTTTTCGTGACCTTTTGGCACGTTTTAGCCACAATCTGAAGGACCTTTTACGCCGTTTCATAACCGTCGATGAAGCCTGGATCCACTATTATAATCCCGAAACCAAAGAACAGTCTAAACAATGGACACACAAAGGTTCTCCACCACCAAAGAAGGCAAAAACGGTTTTGTCAGCAGGAAAAGTTATGGCAAGTCTTTTGGAATTCTCATGGAATTATCTTGGTCGATTACTTCGAAAAGAGGAAAACAATAAATAGCGAGTATTATGCCACCTTGTTGCAATAACTTAGCGACAACATCAAAGAGAAACGGCCGCATTTGGTAAAGAAGAAAGTGCTTTTCCATGAGGATAATGCACCTGCCCATAAATCTGCGATTGCAATGACCAAAATTCATGAATTGAGATTTAAATTAGTGCCTCATACGGCTTATTCCCCAGATTTGGCTCCCAGCGATTATCATCTGTTCCCAAAGCTGAAAATATGGCTTGGCGGTAAGAGATTTTCGTCTAATTCCGAGGTAATCGCTGCTATTTCGAGGACTCGGATTCATCGACCTACAAGGAAGGTATTGCTAATTTGGAATATCGTTGGAATAAGTGTGTTGAGCGAGCAGGAGACTATATAACATTTTATTGAAAATTAAAATGTTTTTTGTCGAAAAAAGATTGCGTTGTACTGCAGTTTATTCTCAGTAAAGTGTCATGTTTATTTAAATTTTTAAAATTGAAATTATCGGTGAATATGGAAAAATATATGTATATCGAAACTTTGTTTATTATCTCTCTGATTTGTTTTTGTTCAGAATCCCAGTTGACTATTTTTTGATAAATAAACTTTGAAATTCCATTTGCTTCCTTGGTTACGGTGGTGCAATAAGAATGTGGTACTATATAAACGATGTATTTAAATCCATCAATTGTACGTGTTTAGAAATTTGCCTATCCAAATTCAGTACCTTTTGAATAATTTGTTTAAAACGAAATATAATTTAATTTTTTTTTTAACGAAAATATCATGTCTTAATGTGTTGGATAAAGATAAAATAGCGAAGTAGGGGACTTTTGAGGGAAAAGGACAACAACACTGCTTCGCCTCGTTAAAATAATGAACTAAAATAATTCAAATTGACATCTCAACACACTTTCAACAAGGTAAACGAATATCACAACAATACGTTAGAATCGTGCGCTTTGCGCGTTGTCGGCAGTTTCCGTTGCCTGAACGCAGGGCAATCGTAATCCTACTTTATGTGAGGTGGTTGTTCGTAAGCGGTGAGATGTAAATGAAGGAAATGGTAGATAAGTAGGATAATGGATTTATATACTTTTTACCATTGTATAACTAATGTTAACATTTCTGTATAAAGAAATAATAAAATAATTACCACAGAGTGGTGAATACCTGAATTCCGGTTTGTATTAGGGATTAATGAAAATTACAAAAATTTCGCCGATATCGTTTTCAAGGCCAGTAACACCAACGTCAACAGCTTAAATAAATTGTGATTCACTCCACATATAATAATGCTTTTACTTTTTCCTTTTCATATTTTGTGATAGGACATGCTTGGATGCATAAGTTTGTTGAGGTATCTGCTGTTCTATCTCGTACCCTTTTTGTCATAATACCTAGCACCTTTCTAGCACCTAACCATACAGTTATCCGTGTCATTCGTTCGCGATACTCAGGATTCTTACAAGATTAGTGAGGTAATAAATTTTGTAATATTCTTAGCAAACAGAGGTAGTACAAGAATATTATATATTTGAGATCATTTTACATGAAAATTTTTAAAACAGTTTTTAAATTAGGTTAAACATAAAGGTACTTTACACTTTTCACAATGAATTCTTGAACGTCCAGGGCAAGTTTCAAGTTTGCAGCGTTGTTCATGTCCTATTATATGTTCTGGCCAGTGACCAATATTGTCATATCGTACATCATTAATTGATACTGTGTGAGCCTTTTGCCGTTTTATGGTTACAAGAGGACTATTAGAAACAGGCCGAGCTCGTTTTAGCGTATTTATTGAGAAGCCCGGAAAATGCCAGTCCTTTTGCTACTGACACTGTAAATTGTAATAGATCCATTCTGGCTTTCTTTATAACCCCTCCCGTTCCATATCGCACTGATATTCCAGCCAAGCACTGCAAACACCCAAATTGAAATAATGAAAAATAATTCTCAAAATCCATTTTCTTGAACGGATGATAGTGTGGTATAATGCGATGAGGAAATCATTTACCATTGCTGGAAGCTTTGTCATGACGTAACTATGGCTCTCCTTATCCCATCTTCTGATTTCATCCTCTGGTTCAATTACCACAAAGTTGGATGCCAAGAAAACAAAAGTGACCGTCTACAAAACTGTCTCTAGACCCATACTAACATATGGAAGCGAAAGCTGGGTTCTAACGAATAGTATGAGAAGCAGATTACAAGCAATTAATATGAAATATCTAAGAAGAGTCAAGGGAATCACTAGGGCAGACAGAATCAGATATGACATAGTGAGAAACGAACTAGAAATAGAGGCAATTTCAGAAACAATTGAACGAAACCAGACAAAAGAGGGTGGGAGGCAAAGGTTCAGAAGAAAGCTGCACGGGGAAGATCGAAGAAAACCTGGAACGACGAGGTGGCAACCATCTTGAAAAAGAAAAATGTAACATGGAGAGAAGCAAGAACGAAAGCTAGAAATAAAAAAGGATGGACCAAATTTGTACATGCTGTTTTGTAATTTTTTTGGTTTATAGAATAGTTTAAACACTTTACACCTTAGGGTATAAAAGGTTTTGATTATATACACTTTAAACCACAGAAATATTTTGTTAAGCACATACATATTTATCTAACTTTTTAATGAGGAACGTTCCCAAAATGGGAACATAGTAAAAAAATATTTTTTTATTGAATTAATATTATTGCATAAAATGTTTATAATTAATAATCAGAGAAGTTTACATCTATGTATATTTTAAAACATAAAAATTTTATGCAAATAATACGATTAATTTAACAAAAATTAGATTATTTAGTATGTTATCGTTTTGGGAACGTTCGCCATTAAAAGGGGAGGTCAAATAAATGGTAAAGAAACATATATTTGTTCCGAACTGATGAAGTTCTTTAAAAGATATTTTCAAATCACTCTTGAGGTTATTTCTTTCAAGAGAAAATTATTATTTTGTTTAAGTTTATAATATTATTTAGTTATTTCGTCCACGCTCCTGTATACGGTGGTAGTATATTTTCCTTAATAAGAAAACCTTCTCGAAGGCATTTCTTGCCGTAGGTGAAAATATTAATTAAACTTATTTGCTGTATCAATTTACTTATGTAAATTTTACACTTCACAGAAGCGCCAACCTATAAGAGTTCCAGTAGTAACCTCTACGTATATATTATGCTTGTTTATTTGGTCTTGTTTTTCTTTTTTCTTCTTCTATTTTCTTGTTTTGTTTTCGATTTCGATGTAATATAAGAGTGGCTACCGCTTAACACTTGATATTGCATTATATATATATATGTATACTGCATACAGTTACTGAAGCCAGAAAAAAAGGTAGCTGTTTTAATTAAATGAATTAAAAAGTGGGCGTGGCAGGCCAAGAACAATGTTAATGGGTACGCAGACCATATTAGGCAATGGCTGTGAGCTGAATTTTCTATAAAATAAATGATGAAGAAAGTTCTCTTTTTTTGTTTCGGTTTCGGGATTATAGATTTCGATCAAGATTACTCAACTGGATGCAATTTATTTAAAATATCTTAATGGGTGTTTTCACTGAAAAAGAAACAAGTAAAATGTTGTTTATATTCTTCACTTAGCACTTACCTTATATTAATTTTAGTTGGGGTTGATGGAATATTGAAAATAAAAACTAGACTTTTTATTCGATTAAAGTTTAAACAAATTAAAATTTGGTATTATTCAAAATTGTATTTACTAGAAGTCGCAACCAGATCTGTCGTGTATACATGTACGCTGCCGTAAATACTATTTCGTAGTTCTACGTTTGTTTTAAAAGTGGTGCCTACGTCGCGAAAACGACCAATGCTGGACAAAGTTACAGAATTTATAGCAGAAATGCCTGACCTAAATTATGATGGCGTTAAAATTCAATGTGTAGTTTGTAATATCCATTTAATGTGTTGGTCCAAAAGGGATTGTCTACGTCACGTAAAAAGTAGACAGCATTCTTAAAAAAAAATTGCACACGACACTATGACAAATTTAAATTTAATTTATGTGTTACCTTTATTGCATGTAATCTACCGTTTAATTTACTAGACAAGGAAGTATATGTCTTCTTTTGGAATAAATATTCGGACTGCAAATTAGTCGGGCATCGTTACAAAGAATTGTGCCATCTGCTTGTGAACATGTTGAAAAAAGAATTAAATTGGAGTTGATAGATAAAAAACTGTGGTTATTTGTGGACGAAACAACGGATCGTAAAAACATTCTGTGGTTAATGGTACGTACAATGGAACCACATCAATCGTTACCTTCAATTTTATTAGCTTCCAGACGAGTACAACAATGTACTGCCGAAGTAATTTCAAAGTTAATGTTAAATACATTGGAAACTTTCAACAAACCAATTGTTGATGTTTATGAGTGATGGTCCCGCAAACATGCTTTCTGTAGGCTCCCTCTATCTTTTAAAAAACATTGTGCTAATTTGTTACATATTACGTGTAAAATTCATGCTTTCAGCCATGTGGCAGATAGTATTAGAAAATCCTGACGTAGATGCTTTAATAACAGCATACAAAAGCAGTGTTTGTCAAATCCCCAAAGCGTATTCGCAAATTTCATAGTCTGTGCCCCCGTATGCCTGAGCCACGAGAACCTACTCTTACACGTTGGGGAACATGGTTACAGGCCGCGTTTTATTACCATAAATATTTTGAGAATATTAAGAAAGTGATTTTACAATTCGATCCAAAGGAAGCTGCGGCTATCAAGGAAAGCCAGTCGAAATTTCAAGATAGTCAGGTTAAAACGGATTTAAAAATAGTGCAACATGTTCACGCGCAGCTATACGCGGTAGAAGACGAAAAAATTTTGGTGTTCTAGAAAGGTTTGAAAGTGTTTTAGAGAAAGATTCTGATTTTGGCACATTAAGACAAATTTGTGAAGGTGCGTCAACAGAACCGTTAAGTTGATCCAAAGATTATTTTAGTTACGCAAATATAACGTCACTAGCTCTAGAACGTGCGTTTTCTGCATATAAATACACTTTTTCCTCACGCACTCGGTTTGCCGAAACAACTGTGGAAACATATCTACTGTTGCAGGTATTTAACAGACATTATTCACTTTGTGATTTCACGGAAGACTCTTAAGACGGTAAGTATTTGAGCACGTATTATATTTTATTTCTGATCATTTATTTTGTGTAAACTTTTATGCGCCCGCCACTGACTGTTGGCGCAAATTGAGCAACTCTAGTTATCCTTAATGGTAATTTATTTTTTTTTAATATTGGTATCCTTGTGAGAGTGGCTTCTTCTTCAATTGAAGCATAATATTGAAAGCTGTTGTCATGGTTAATATCAGAAAAAAATACAGAATATTTAATAATTTAAATGGATCTTACCTTTTATAGTTCATCCTAGAAGTTTTCCAAATGATTTAGAGGTATACAAAAAAAAATCATTTTCTTTTTCTTAGGCATCCAAATAAAACAACAGAATGAAATCTTATAAAATATTTATTTTTTATTCAAATTTTTTAATCTCATTTTTGCAATTAATTTTATCTATGTATATAACACTGCTTTGTTACATTATAGGACGGATCGGTTTACTTTTATAGTTCATTAGGTAGAATGTTAAGTACAAGTACTAATATAATAATTTATCTACATACAAATATAATATCTTACTTACTAAATAATATACAATTCTCTTGCAAAAAATTAGCTACCTATCTTTTTAAAAGTAAAAACAAACAAGATTTATCGTATAAACTAAAAAAAATCATCTTACAGTTGTGGAAATGTACAGAATACATTAAAAATATTTATTGTATGCATCTTGTTCCGCGAATAAGTACAGGAGGGGGCAGATATTTACAAACATGTATAGTACGATTTTAGACGTTCAAAATCAAGCGTTTGAAATTGAAAAAAAAATATAGAATAAAAATAGTCATAATTGCAAAATAGTAAGTACACAATTCCTGTCTTGGATTTATTTCTTTAAAATTTGATTAGGGTTAACTGGGGTAATAATGAATTTTATGAAAAGTCAAGCCCAATTTGAAAATAATGTTTCCTACAAGGATTTTCCCAATTTAATCAAAATGTATTTCTTTATATTTATTTTTAAACTTTAAAGTTTGAAAACTGGTACAGATAAGGATCAACGCTATCTCTTTCTATTGTCTTTACTGTTGTCAATTGATCACGAGGGGTCGTATTTTTTGAGTTGATTTAGTGACAGGAATAAATTTGAATTTGGAACAGAAGGGAACCATATCTGGAGGAATTATGAATCTATCGTTAATAAACTTTTAATGGTCATCTCTGCTGATTTTAACTTTTTCTATAAAGGACTTACTTTTTTGTCTAATTGAATTTCCCGTTTAAAACTATAGTTACGAGGGTAGACTGACAGGTTTCCGGAGTCGCTAGGAGGGGGTTGCTTTATGTCGTTGTGTTGGCAACTCTTTCGCATCAATTGACTGCAATGTCAAATCGATCTGTCAAACAGTCTGGTTTTGGCAAGCATTGAAGTCAAGTACCTTTTTGTGTTTTCAATTATGGACAAAAACGAAGTTCGAGTGGTCATAAAATTTTTCTATTTGGAAGGGAAAACCGCAACGGAAATCAAATCAAGGTTAGATGCCGTCCTTGGGGATTCATCACCTTAATTTTCCACCGTGAGGTTTTGGGTTTCGGAATTCAAGCGTGGCCGCACGCATACGAGTAATGAACTACGTTTGGGACTTCCGAAAACAGCTGCCACTCCAGGAATTGTGGATAAAATCCATGACATGGTTTTGGCAGATCGCCGAATAACAGTGCGTGAAATTGAGGAAGCCGTGGGTATCACTTGTGAACGAGTAGTTCATATTTTACATAATGAATTTGGTTTAAAGAAGCTTGCTGCAAGATGGGTGCCGCATTTTCTCAATTCGGAGCAAACACGCATTCGAGCTCGAGGCTCAGCCGATTGTTTGGAAATGTTTACGAGGAATCCAACGGATTTCAATAGACGATTCGTGACCATAGATGAGACCTGGATTCATCATTACACACCAGAAATAAATATGCAATCAAAAGAGTGGATTGAACGCGGTGAATCGGTTCCGATGAAGGCAAAGACCATTCACTCGGCTGGAAAGGTGATGGCATCGTTTTTTTGGGACGCAAAAGGAATTTTGCCAATTGATTATATTGAAAAAGGAAAAACTGTTACTGGCCAATATTACACAACACTTTTGGACAAACTGAAAGCAGCAATTCAGGAAAAACGCCCGGGAATGGTCAAGAAGGCGTAAAACCTGTCGAAGAGATATATATGTTATTTCACCAGAGTCCAATGTTTTTCATGTCTGCGAAGATCAGGTGAGGTAAAGTTAGGTGTTGTATCTCATATATTTGATTATCAACCAGACAGAAAAAGAACATCTGTTCAGCCTGCTAGGGTCGCTGCTCTTAAAAGAGCAAAGCGACAACTGGTTCAAGAAGCTGTTGCTTCTACTTCAACTTCTACAATCTATGAAAGACCAGAACATTTCAAGTGTCGAATCCAATATGATTACAGTGAACATTGAAGATAATCAGAAAAAGGAGGTGTTAACGCAAAGCCTTAAGGAGTTTAATAATTTAATAAAGAATAAATTTGGACATTGCATCATGATTTTACATACTGAGAATGGAAAGAAATATTGCAACAGTGACTGTAAGGATTGTTTAGTCAAAAATGGAATTGAGTTGGAAACCACAGCGTATTATACACCTAAACGGAATGGTAGAAGTGAGAGGGAGATGAGAACAGTGATGGAGGGTGTGAAGTCCACATTGTCTTCAAGGAATTTAGTAAGAGGACTCTGGGGTGAAGCAGCCAACACTGCAATTTATCTTTTGGATCCTTCAGCTGTTGCTTGTACCAGTAATTCTCAAGTAAAGCATATAACCCTATTTGAAGCATGGGCAGGGAAGAAAAAATCTTTAAGCCACGTTAGAACATTTGGATGTACCAGCTATGTTTTGACACCGGATGTACATCGTAAGGAATTGTCAGTTGTTTATTGTCAGTTGTCAATCACAAAATAACAGAAAAACACTCAATGCGATATTTATTCTTTTTGACAACATGGAGTTTTGTGAAACGATAACAGAGAAAATTAATAAGAACGAGATAAGATTATTCGATATTTGTTTCAACGATGAATCAACATTCTAAGTGGTTTTGTAAACCTCCATAACTATAGTTATTGGGACATTGAAAATTCTCATTTATTCAAAGAAGTTCACATGCAAAAATCTGGAAAAATTAACGTTTGGGCTGGTATACTTGGAAATGAGGCAATCGATCCTGTTTTCATCGATTCAAATCTTACCGGCGAACAATACCTCGAACTATTACAAAATACAATGAATCCCTTAATAATACAAAGTTTGGAAAACCAGGAAGATCAAATGGGGAACTTGTTAATTAATGAAAATGAGCTGTTCTTCCAACAAAATGGCGTGCCCTCGCGTTGTATCGCGCCCGTTAGAAATTGGTTGGATAATAATTTTCCAAAACATTGGATAAGGCGGCGAGGATCGATTGAATGGTCTGCCTGCTCTCTAATCAAGTGGGGTGAATTTGATTTTTTCTTGTGGGGTCACCTGAAAACAGTTCTGTACCAAACACAACCGCAGAATATTGGCGGACCTAGACTTAGAATTACTGAAGAGTACAGGCGTGTATCACCAGAAACATTTGAAAGGGTCAGAAGAGAATTTGAAAATAGGCTATATTTTAGTTTATGTTTTACAATTTTTGCTTAGCATGATATTTTTTCTGTTATAATCCCCAAAACGACCAAATGTCAAAGTAAGATGAAAATACCTTTGCAACGATGTGTCACAAATGGTATCACCTCACTTAAGATTTTTATGTTGGGGGTAAGTTTAGTATCATGATATATTAATCAAAATGGTTCCTCCTCGAAACAAAAATTGACCTGTCTTTACATTTTTAATAATTTTATCAGTTTCGGATGTAGTTTTCAAATGAACGCACTGTATAATAATAATAGGATTCTCTACTACAAATTAAAAGTTTACTAAATCAACAAATTTTACTGAATTTCGTAAAATATTCCGCAGAACCAAAACTTCACAATTTATTTTCTCCTTATTAAAAAAAAAGAATTGAATAAAAGAAACGATCTTATAAACACCAATAAAATTCAACTAATCATATCACCATTCTGCCTAAGCATCTCCAATCGCATCTCGTGTTCCCTCGCTTTGAGTCTGAGCGTTGCGATACTCGAACTTCTCCGGTCCACGTCAGGGGGCGTCACCGGCGCCGCAGCGTCCCCTGGTGACAGCGGCGGCGACGTCGTGAACTCCTGAGCGGGTAATTTCGGTCTCTGAGCGGCCGAGATGTTCGCCAACAACGTCTGGAATGAACTAGCCGATGGGTACAGCCCTACGGAGGGGGGTAACAGCGGCGGGGCGCCCCGATGGTAGTGCGAGGGTGCCGGAAGGTATCCGGGAAGCATGTGAGGCGGGTAGCGGAAACTCAACGTGTCGAACGGCTTGCGCAGGCCGAAGGGAAGATTGAAAGGATTCGGGAGAGAGGGCGCTACGACTGAAGCAGCGGGACCGCCGGGCGTCTGCGACATGTAAGGGGTGTACGGGTGCGCTTGAGGACCGACCTTCTCTTGTTTCCGCCATTTGGCGCGCCGGTTCTGGAACCACACCTGCAACAAACGAAAGAAATAATTTGAATTAGATGTCAAACATCAATTATAAATGTTTGTACATAAAAGTACAGAAGAAAGGGAAAGGCGTGTCGAAGGACATGTCAAAAGATTTATTGCAAAATTATTACTTTACCGACCCATACATATTAAGCATGTATTTATACATATATATATAGGGTGTTTATTAAACATACGGCAAAAATTCCATGTACTATTCTAAGAATATTTTATACTTTTATGATTTTTGAAAAGCCCCTTTGTTTCGAAGATACAGGACGAGAAAAATTTTCGACAAAACCAATTTTGATATTTTTTAAATTATTAATGTAGCCGAAATAAAAATATGGCGTACAACACTGGACTTACCGAGTATAAACAAATTGTAAAAACGCGTTGTTCTCTTTTAACAACATTCAGATTATAAAGAACGGCTGTTTTACCCACTAACAATAGGCAAGGGCAAACATAGAAAAGTAAATCAGTTAAAACGTGGATTTCATTTGAATAGGTTTCGTGATTGATCATTTTGTATGTGTCAAATTTGTTGAGATTGATTGACGTGTATTTTCTGTCTTTTAATACTTAAACTTTGGTTAGTGAAGTTCTCTATCATGAATCGCTATACGAACGCCGAGATGACTGACATGCATTTCATTTATGGACTTGCTGATGGCAATTCATTAGAAGCTAGACGGTTGTACATTGAACGATTTCCTGACCGTAATGTTCCTGATAGAAAAACCTTCCAAAGTATCCATCAACGCCTTCATGAAACAGACACATTGAAACGAAGTGGAGGACCAGTAAAGCCAATGACAGTAAGAACGGTAGAATTAGAAGAGAATGTGCTGGACATGATAGAGGAAGATCCAGGTACTTCTACTCGAAAAATTGCAAATACTTCGAATGTAAGTAATGGGACTGTTTGGAAAATTCTTAGGGAGTATTTGTTGTACCCATACCACATACAACGCGTTCATGCACTTCTTCCTGCTGATTTTCCTCCACGGATTGCATTCTGTCAGTGGCTTTTGCACACATTGGTTCAAATCCCTCAACTACTGACACTGATTCTTTTTACCGATGAAGCGAATTTCTCAAGAAATGCAATAAGGAATTTTCACAATAACCGTATGTTGGCTGAGGAAAATCCACATGAGGTACTTGAAGATCGTTTTCAACATCAGTTCTCGTTGAACGTTTGGTTAGGAATTGTGGGTGGCTGGCTAATTGGACCGGTATTTCTACCAGGAAGACTTACCGGCGAGGTGTATCGAAACTTTTTGGCAACAAGAAATGCAATGTGGTTTATGTACGATGGTGCACCAGCGCATTTTAGTGTGTTTGCTCGAGTTTTTAACAGCAACATACGGAGATCGTTGGATTGGTCGGAGTGGACCTCACTTATGGCCTGCTCGATCCCCGGACTTAAACCCCCTGGATTATTTCCTATTGGGTCATCTAAAGTCATTAGTTTATTCTACTCCAGTGGAAAATGTGGAAGATTTAAGAAATCGGATAATTGATGGGTGTAATTCAATAAGAAAAGACCCTGGTGTCTTTGAAAGAGTTCGGCAGTCAATGAGGAGAAGATTGGATTCTTGCATCCTAGCTGGAGGTAGTCATTTTCAACAGTTCTTGTAGATTAAGAAACTTTAAATGTAATTTCTGGTAGTAAAATGTTAGTTTTGTCGAAAATTTTTCTGACCCTGTATCTTCGAAACAAAGGGGCTTTTCAAAAATCATCAAAAGACAAAATATTCTTAGAATAGATCATGGAATAACCTCGTGAATTTTTGCCGTATGTATAATAAACACCCTGTATAATCAAAATCCTCCTTGTACCAAACAGTACAGAGGTAATTTACAATTACTTATAGTCTATGTTGTGTACACAAAGTCTTTCCATTGTTTCCTGTTTCTTGCTAGGTTTCTTGCATTCATCACCGTTTGTCCTCTTCTCTGTATTGCCTTCTTTTGATTTTGATTTTCCTCTTCCACACTTTTCTTGCTGGTCAGTCTACTCCCATACTTTGTATATGTCCCAACCAATTTAGTTGTTTCTCCTCTATAAATTCCAGGATGAATTCTACCCTTAGTTCATCTCTTATGTTTGTATTTCTAATTCTATCGCTGCGTGTTATTGGCTTGTATTTTGGTCTTCAATTTGTTTCTGAGCACCCATGTTTCGCTTCCGTGGGCGAGAATAGATCTATATATCATTCTAAACACAGTCATCTTAGTTTTGGTGGTTATTTCTTTCTTTAATTCGTTATTGTCCATATCTTGATTACCTTTTCTTTCGATTGTAACTTCAAAGTATTTATATTTTAAAACTTATTGTATTCTTTTCCCATCAATAAATATTCTTATCTCTTCTTCACCCTTTGCTGTTGTCATAATCACTTGGTATTGATTTTTACATTGTATTTTTTCATGATTTTGTTCCGTAAATCCATGTTTTTCTCAAGATTCTTTTCACTGCTAGACATGATCATTAAATCATTAACAAATATACATTCCGTTATGTCTATTGGTTCTCAGTGTCTATAACCTATATTTAATTTCAGTAATTTCGATTTGCATTCTTTCAAAACTCCGACAATTAATATATTAAACAACACTGGACTTAGTAGTCTTCCTTGTCTCAGGCCTCCATTGGTCTTAAACAGTTAGGACTACCTTTTTTTTACTTATGACATAGTCGGTGTTATCGTTATACACATTTCGGATATCTCTGATCAATTTATTTTCATCTAAAATAAAAGTAACACGATTTCAATGGGTTAAAGAATATAAAAAATCATCTATATTTTTCGTCAAATTCATCATTAATGGTTCTTTATATTTTTTTACTTTTTCCTAGATTATTTATCGCGACAAATCACGGCTAGAAGTGCTAACGGAGAGAAGCCAATTTGTTCGTCGACGTCCTTCAAAGCATGTACGATCAAATCTATTAAACACCCCCCCCCCCATCTCTAATGGTTTGGTCGTATATTACGGTAGAAGGACTGGGACCACTATATTTCGTTAACGGAACAATGGAACAAAAACAATATAAACAAGTTTTACAAAACTATTTAATGCCTTATATTGGTTCATTGGATTCGACTCAAGGACCATATACTTCCATGCAAGACAATACACAGTGTTATAAGGCAAAAGGTGTAATGCGATACACTGAATCTAGAAATCTGCCTTGGCCAGGCATTTCACCAGACATAAACCCAACTGAAAATGTGTGGAATGTCTTGAAAAACATCATAAGTACACGAAACTCAACTACAAAAGAAGAATTACAACGACAGATTGAAGATGTATGGCGTAATAGCGAAGAAATTAAAAAAAAAGCAATAAAAAGCTGCATTGGCAGTATGCCTAAAAGGATTGAGGAAATAATAAAACACAGAGCAGGAGCAACTTGCGTGTTATATGTAATTAAATAAAAATATTGCCAACATTACCAACTGCTTTTTTGAAATTTTGCCCCAACTTCTGCCTCTTCTAAATGCACTTTGTGATTCTTCCATTGTAGGTCCTATAAATTTTCTTAATCTGTTTTCTAATAGACTTTCATATGTCTTTGTTACTGTACTTAATAGTTAATAGTCGCATGTATTTCCCATTTTGTGTGTAGGTACTATTTGTCTTATATTACAATTACTCGGTATTATTTCCTCTTTTCATGTCTTATTGAATATTTTTAGCATTAGTTTTAGACCATTTTTGCCTAAGGCTTTTAGGATTTCTGTAGCTGTCATGTTCTTGAACTCCTTTCTAGCGTCAATTACTTCCTTTTTTGGTTATTGGTTCCAAATCTTCATCATCATTTATTCCAGGCCTTTCTAAATATTAAAGATATGCAGTAATCTGCAATGTCAAACCAACTGTAAAGTTAAATCTGGATTTAACACGGTAATAGAAGCGATAAAACGTTTTGGAACCTTTGATATGAATATAATCAATTTGAATGACCTCCAAATAGCAGTGAAAATGTAGATAAGACCTTATATTGTTTGCAAAAGAAATGAAAAGTAAAAAACCAACATACTGGTTGTTTAGTGTTCATTGTACGAGGACAACGCAATTGTTTTGCATTTTGTTAATTTATTTCTTGACATAATCTCCTTGTAGATCTATATACTTACTCCATAGATGTTCTAACTTTTTTAAACCTTCCAAATAATAGGATTTGTCGAACTCTGCAAAATAGGCTTCCGTACGCCAACCAAGCTCTTCAGATCGAAGATTGTGAACCACCATTTTTTTTTGAGAAGGAGATACTTAACACTTAAGTATATTTACAAGCTAAAAGTTCATAATTTCGAAAGGATATTGGGGAAAATATGTAATGTAGTTAGCGCCGACTTGACACATAAATATTGGTCGAAAAAGAAATCGTCTATCTTGGCCGAGGCTTTTGTCATCTTAGTAGATCTCGATTCACGGATGTACAAACCATTAGATGGTCTACTTTCCTATTTATCGTATTATCAGAGTGCAGATGTTATTTTCCCACCATACATTGGTGCACAACCAAATCTTGATAGTGGAAAATTCGACCAGGGCCAGTTTCCTGCACATTTGCATATGCAGGGTTTGATTGAGTCAGATGAATGCGCTTGTGGTCACCAAGTGGCTGATCTTAATCACATTCTTTTGGCATGTACAACCTACAACAGTATAATTAATTGTTTGTATGGGGCTCTTGTACAGGAAAAGATTCCATTTCCAATTAGTATTATTATTCGACTTAGATTACTAATAGATAATCAATTCCATCTTGACAGTTACCGAGGTATACGGGCTTAGATCCTGAGTGCCAAAAAAGGCCTCTGTTTCGGCAATTACCTCTTCATTTAAGGTGAACCACTTTTCGCCAAGCCACCTTTTCACATTTGGAAAAAGAAAGAAGTTACAGGGGGCCAAATTTGGCGAATATGATAGATGGGGCATCAATTCGTACCGTAGCTGGACTAGTTTTACTGGGGCGTTATCAAGATGGTAGGGCTAGGTGGGGCTAACACGATATCATGAACTTTATTGTTCTTATCGTCCGTAGTCATCTCACAGTCAAGACTTAAATTCATTGAAGCAGTATCTGATGGTAGTTATAAACTGCATTTAACCTTTTTTTTATTTCTGCACGTTTTCCCATTAAAAAAAAAGAAATAGAATCACTGACCGATATTGTTCTTTTTCCATGATTCAACAAATACAGGAACTTGTTCACCTTCAACAGCTCTCCAAACCAACACTACTCAATGAATCTTTCGGAAATTTTGACAGGCGTCGATTAAAAAATAATACTAACAGTCGGTAGTGCAGATTTTGATATAAAGCGCCATCTGTTTTCAAACACGAATACTTCTCGTACCATATTTAAGGCTTAATAATGGAGCTGCTTGTTTTCGTTTACGTTTTGCTTTTGTTCAGAGAGCTCGTTAATGTTACAAGAGATTAATAAATTATTAATTATCGCTATCTTCACAAAATAGTAGATTTATGGACCTATGTTGTTTTCAGGTGTAAGTCGAATCATTTCGTTGTCGTGTTCGTGTCTTCGCACGAATTCTCTCAGGGAAAAAAACGAAAATGTAAAACGAGAGAACACCTAAGCATGGGCTGAGAGCAAAAACCGTGAAAATAATCGCAACAGACAGCAATTAAAACAGCGCATATTATTTAATGCGCAGTACAAACACGATAAATCTTAAGTTATGGTTGAAGTGTGGGGTACGCAAACAGAGGCGGGCTAAAACACAAGTCTCCCGCAGGTTTCGAAATTAGCTCAATGCCGTCCCGCTGGCGGACGTCCCGCGGAGCCTATTACCACAAACTAACATATTGTTTCAAATTCGGTCGGCTGCCTTTTGTCATGCTAATCGAACAGTTCGTTTCTACGTTGTAATTCTTTAATTTAATTAAAAAAACTAAGCGAGATAACCGTGGAAGAGAAGAAGTGAAGCATTTTAATGATCTCCGCGTGTTAGAAAATAGGGCGAAAAGACTTTCGTAGCCCTCTTCTAATGGTCGAAACGTTTGCGTTTTTCTTAAATTAAAACTTCACGGTTTAATTAGATAAATGATGTATTATTTTTAGTCAGAGTTAGTTAGAAGGATACCCTTTTTTTGCCTTTACCATCAACTAGAACGTAAGCAAGCAATTATCGTCTTCAAACATGATCGGATATATTGTAAATATGTAAATTAATTCGTAAGTAATTACTTTTAACGTATAGAGCATGTAATAATATTCGTTTAATGACTCTTATAATTACCCGTTTAATTATAGTAATTCCATTGATTTAATTGTATACAGCTGTACGCCTTTAATCAGCTTATATTAGCCGTAACTGGCGAATTACTACCCATGCGACTGGGCAGTAGTGGTACTAATACACGTAACAGCTGCGCGAACTCTCTTTTGCAATGCCCAGATCGTTATTGTTAATAATCCGATATTTTAAGAAAAGTATATCTAATAATAAGACTATGCGTGCCCACTGTCGGTACACACTTGTATCAAGACCATCCGCCGCAATTCTGTTTCAATTATCCGCAATACAATAACTGTTTAAAGTCAAAAGAAATATTTTCTTAGCGTTCCTTTCTCCGCTTAACAGAAGTGTATACTTATAAATTTAGTCTGGGCAAACAGCGGTAACAGTCAGTGTAGTAGATATGTGGTGCGGAGTCGGCGATTATTTATTTCACGCGTTCACAGCGTCAGTACTAAATCGATGCTGCATGCGAATAGTTCTGTGTGTATGTAGGCTGTCGTAACTTATTTCGTAATTGTACGTTTATGTTTGCTTTAAAAATATCGCAGTTAGGTACGTCGCGAAAACGACCGATGGCAGACACAGTTAAAAACTTTATAGTGGACATGTTGGACTTAATTTTTGATGGCGCTAAAATTCAATGTCTAGTTTGTAAAATCCCTTTAATGTGTTGGTCCAGAAGCCATTGTCAACGTCACATCGAAAGCAAACAGCATCCTTCTCCAAAAAGTGGCATACGAGACCAAGAAAAATTTACATTTGATTTATGTGTTACTCTTATTTTATGTAATCTATCGTTTCGTTTACTAGACAAAGAAGTATTTGTCTCCTTCTAGAATAAATATGCGGACTGTAAATTACCTAGTCGGACATCGATACGAAATGTAGTGCCATTTGCTCGTGAAGATATAGAAAAAAGAATGAAAACGGAATTGAAAGATAAAAAACTGTGGTTGTGTGTGGATGAAACAACGGATCGTCAAAAACATTCTGTGGTTAATGTGATGGTACGTACAATGGAACCACATCGACCGTCATCCTCCTTCTTACTTGCTTCCAAAGGAGTTATAAATTGTACCGCCGATGAGATTTTAACGGTGGTGTTGAACTCATTGAACAAATTTGAAGTTTCAACTAAGCAACTTTTAATGTTTATGGGTGATGGTGCCGCAAACATGCATTCTTTGGGCCGATCTGCTAAAGAACACAGTGGTAACTTCTTACATGTAACGTGTAAAATCCATACCTCTAAATCTTGCGGCACAAACGATTCCTACATGTTTTCCACTAGTAAATGCATTGATCGCTAGTACAAAGACAGTGTTTCTAAAGTCCCCGAAACGTACCCAACTATTTCACGAACTGTGTTCTGATTTACCTGAACCACCACAGCCGATTGTTACACGTTAAGGAACATGGTTGCAGGCTACGTTTTACTACAACAAATATTTTAATCAAGGAAAGAAAGTAGTTTTAAAATTCAATCCGACAAAAGCTGCAGCAATCAAGAAAAGCCAGGAAATATTTCAAGATAGGTTAAAAGAGATTTACAAACTGTTCACAACAATTACTTCGGACTAGCAGAGGGAATAGAAAAATTACAAAATGTTTCGATGTGGCTAGTGGATTCTGTTCAAATTGTGAATGATGTTCACGCACAGTTATGCGCTGTAGAAGGCGAAACAAATTGGTGTGTAATACGAAAATTTGAAAGTGTTTTAGAGAAAGACTCCGATTTTCTTATATTAAGACAAGTTTGTGAAGGTGCGTGTGAAGATGCGTTAAGTTGTTTCAAAGATTATTTTAAATATGCAAATATAACATCGCTAGATGTCGAACGGTCGTTTTCGGCATTAAAAAACATTTATTCCGCACGTCGTACTCACTTGACTGAAATAGCTGTGGAAACATATTTAATGATTCAAATATTTAACGGATGTTACCCAGTTTGTGATTTCACGGAAGACTTTTAAAACGGTAAGTGTTTCAGCACGTTTTATAATTTATTTCTTATCTTCTATTTTATGTGTAAACTTTTATGTGCTCGCCACGCCTCTGGCTGTTACCGCATATTTGCCCAGGTTACTAATCACTAACGCTGGCCACGAGCGGTCCCGCGCGTCGGCGTAGAATCAGTTCGGACCGAGAGGAACGGTAGTATTACTTCGTCTGCGGAGCAGTACGGACATTTTCGCTGCCGGTCATTTGCGCAATTGTTTATCTGTCCTAGAAAAATTATGATTTCGTCAACAAAACGACCGCGGTCGGACAAACTTCGAAAATTTATTGCAGAAATTCCAGACTTAATATATGAAGGTGCTAAAATTAAATGTGTAATCTGTAAAATCCCGTTAATGTGTTGGTCCAGACAACATTGTCTACGACACGTAAATAGTGAAAAGCATGTCTCAAAAAGAAATTGCGCACGAGACAATTCGGGGTGCAAATTACCAAGTCGAACATAGTTACGAAGAATTGTGCCATCTGCGCGCGAACATATTGAACAAAAAATAAAATCGGAGTTGAAAGATCAAAAATTGTGTCGACGAAACAACAGATCGGAAGAAACATTCTGTTCTTAATGTAATGGCACGCAAATTGGAACCTCATCAATCGGCACCTTCAATTCTATTAGTCTCCAAACGAATACAACAGTGTACTGCCGAAGTAATTTCGAAGTTAGTGTTAAATACATTGGACATGTTTGAACTTTCAACAAACCAACTCTTGATGTTAGTGAGTGATGGTGCTGCAAACATGCTTTCTGTAGGCCGGTCTCTTAAAAAGCATTCTGCTAATTTGTTACATATTACGTGAAAAATTCATGCTCTCAATCTTGTCGCGGATAGTATCAGAAAATGTTATCCTGGGGTAGACGCTTTAATAGCGCATACCAAAGCAGTATTCGTCAAATCACCGAAACGTATTCGCGAATTTCACAGACTGTGCTCCCGTATACCAGAGCCACCAGAACCTATTCTAACTCGTTGGGGAACATGGTTGCAGGCCGCGTTTTATTATCATAAATATTTTGACAATATTAAGAACGTGGTTTTACAATTCGATACAAAGGAAGCTGCCGCTATCCAGAAAAGCCAGTCGAAATTTCAAGATAGTCAGGTTAAAATGGATTTAAAAATCATTCACGACAATTACTTCGGGCTAGCAGATGCAATAGAAAAATTACAAAATCCTGCGGTGCCGTTAGAAGAATCTCTACAAATAGTGCAACATGTTCACGCACAGCTATGCGCGGTTGAAGACGCAAAAAATGTTTCTGTTCTAGAAAAATTTGAAATTGTTTTTGAGAAAAATTCTGATTTTGGCACATTAAGACACATTTGTGAAGGTGCGTCAACAGAATCATTAAGTTAGTTGAAAGATTATTTTACTTACGCAAATATTACGTCACTAGATGTAGAACGTTCGTTCCTGCATATAAACGCATTTTTTCCTCATGCCGTACTAGTTTTGCCGAAATATTCACAACACCCTTTTTCCCAGTTTTCCATTGTCAACCGCTATTTGCCTCTCAGTTTATATAATTAATTTCTAAACTAGCCACGGCATGATTGGTATCTCTTAGCGCTAGATGGCGCCAGGAGATATATTCTTTGCTAGTTTGGAAATCAGTGATATAAGTTAAGAGACAAGTAGCGGTGTAAGGTAGTATGTAAGTATTCGGAGCAACGCTGATGACGTCGAGTGGACATAAACATGTCATTGCTTTTCCCTTGAGTGATTCCTTCAATACCATATTAATATTATCTTTGGCTATCGTTTTTATGCACTTTTTATATGTTTTTTAGTAACAAACTTAATCAAAAAAAAATATACAAATATTCAGCGTGTAATCTATATTCGATAACATCTGCTACGTATATAAAATCGAAAGAATAATCATCCATCCTTCTTTTTAATGCGGAAAGTGATCGAAGAACTCGAAGCAGGTGCAAGCGAACGACTACATAACTACAGGCCCATCTGACGTAGCAGCTCGTCAACCCCATCCGAAATTATTCCGCATCGTATCATTATCTGTTTTTAGGACAACACGGCGACTTGATTTTCGCGCAATTTAGGCGATCGACTCGCACAGTCAAGATACTAATTGGATGAAATTGATCGAATGTTGTCGTATTTTAGAAAATCGGATATCTGGTAGTTTTAATGTCGGTTGATTGGCCCAAGCTTAAATAGGTGTAAGGTGAAATTCTGAAGCGTTATTTTTGATGTAGGTTTAATGACTTTATAAGCAGCATGTGCGCAATATTTCAATAATCGCAGTATTACAATAAATTTAAATTGCTGTGACGTTTGAGTGTGAATAGCATAATATTATATACAAGAACATTTTTTGGTTTCTTTCGATTTTCTTGCAAAAATCGTATTAGAAGGTAAGAATGAAGGTTCAGATTTCATAAAGTTCTATTGAGTAATTAGGCGATCGGCTTCGTGTTCATAAAATATATCATCAGACCAGCTACAAGGATATTCAATAAAAGAAAAATTACAATAATAGAAAAAAAAAACCTAAAGTTAATAACTAAAATTAGGAGTAAGTAAACGAGCTAATGAATTTTTTTTACAGTATTATTAAATTATTTGTTTAATGCAGGGATCTGTTTTCCCATTTGAGGCTGTATCTAATGGCGACTGTAACTGCTAGCACTAGGTGGCGCCGGGAAATATTTCAGTTGTTTTTTTAAGATTAGGGCATAAACTAAGATATGTAAGAGGGGTGTGGCCAGGAGCAAGAAGCTTTAAAGCCTTTCTCTTCTCAGATTGTATTTGCCAGTGCAGATTTTGACACAAAGCGTCATCTGTTTCCGAACACGGGTACTTCCCATACCAGCGGTGCATCTACGTTCCTTAAATAAATAATATACGAGGGTAGAATGACAAGTTTCCGGAATCGCTGCTAAGGGGTTGCTTTCTTCCAAATACTTTAAGTCGTTGTGTTGGCAACTCTTTCACATCAATTGATTGCAAATGTAAAATGATCTGCAAACAGTCGGGTTTTGGCAAGCAGTAAGTCCCTTTTTTGGTTTTAATAATAAAGACGAAGTTCGAGGGTCAAAAATTTTTTTTTTGGGAAGGAAAAAACCGAACGGAAAAAATAAAGGTTAGAGGGTTTTTCGGTGATTCATCCCCTTTTTTTCCCCCGGAGTTTTTGGGTTTCGGAATTCAAGCGTTGCCGTACGCGTGCAAGCGATGAACCACGTTTAAGACGTCCGAAAACGGTTACCACCCCAAAAAGGGGATAGAACCAGGGTTTTAGCACATCGAATAAAAGTGCGTGAAATTGAAATTTTAAATTTTATGAACGAGTAGTTCATATTTGACATAATGAATTGGGTTTAAAAAGCTTTCTGCAACATGGGTGACGCATTTGTTCAATTAGGGGCAAATATGCATTCGAGTTCGAACCTCAGCCGATTATTTGGAAGTCTTTACGAGGAATCCAACGGATTTCAACCACCAGAAACAAAAATGTAATCAAAACAGTGGATTGAATGCGGCGAATCGGTTCCGAAGAAGGCAAATACCATTCACTCCTGGGAAAAGGGGATGGCATAGTTTTTTGGGGGAAAAAAATTTTGCTAATTGATTATCGAAAAAGGGAAAAACTGCTACTGGTCAATATCACACAACTCTTTTGGACAAACTGAAAGCAGTAATTCAGGAAAAGTGACCGCGAATGGTTAAGAAAAAGTGTTGACAGAATTGAAATCCTTCCATATTCGCCTGATTTGGCGTCGAACTTCCACCTGTTCCCGGAACTAACATTGCTGAGTGGAAAGAGATTTTGGTCGAATGAAGAACTGATAGAGGCCGTAAACAATTGTTTTGGGAACCTACGAGGGGATTATATTGAAAAATAAAATATAACTTGAATCGGATTTATTTTATTTTCATTGTCATTCCGGAAACTTTTCAATCTACCCTCGTATGTTCATAATGAAGATTGTAAGATCAAAAAAGAACACCGACGCAAATTGTTATTGTTTCTCTCATCCATTTTATTTTCATTTTCCCTTTCTCTCTTAACAAATTTTCCCCAATTGTGAAGAAGGAATATTTTTTGGCTTTCAACTTATTGTAAGATCTAGAAATTGATTATATAAAGATGTTAAAAATAATTAGAAATTGTTGATAAATGTAATATAGAAACAAGTTCTAAATTAAGATTTAGAACTTGACTAATTTTAAAATCTAGAAATTGACAAGTATAAAGATGTGAAAAAAACCAACAAGGGTAAGTTGGAAAAATGCATAACGCGTTTTTGGCCTTTCATTTTATTTGATTTACTTTCTTTTGGACTTACGGATGAAATACCTACCTTGCTTTGAAAGTAACCTACGCATACACTTCATGACGTTGCTGATTTTTACCGTGTATTAGAAACATGAAGTGGCTCATCTTAATCGACTCAATACTATCTTTCTTTTTTTCTTCATCCATACCGTCTCTCTATTCCATTGTTTCTATAGCCGTCTCATTCTATCGCGTATAACTAACGTATTTTCGTTCATCTCTCCAGCTTGCCGATGACGATGTATCGCGATCTTATCGACGTAGATTAATTGGCTGCCGACTACGCAACTTTAGTGTGATTGGTCGATTACCCGAGGCATTACCGGCCGTTATCGCGACAATAGGATCTTGTTTGGAAACCGATTCGTGGATTCGTCGCGGTATTACGCTTTCTTTCTTCTATGGGGTTGATGCGTCCTGGCTTTGTTGGCGCTTTGGAGTTTGGAGGAGTTTCGACCGCGTCCAAACGGTACATCTAGAGTTGCCGATGTTGCCGCTAGAGGGTATTGTTTGAGATTAAGTCGGCAATGACTGGTCGACTAAAAAATGTTTTTCTTTTTCTATAGGTTATTGATGGAAGGGACCGTGACAGATTGGAATGAATACGAGCGTTAAATTAGTTAACTATGCGTATGGGTGAGATTGCAGGAGCTGCGTTGAATCCTTTTTTTAAGTGAAAATTGTAGCTCGCAATAAGTATTCAGCTTCCTTACCTTACTTCTATATAGCAAATATATATACAGACCAGGGCCAAATTACTTGAAACACTCAATATTTTGTAGTTTTTTCATAATAAAATATAAACTATACATGTATTATATTTTTTATTTATAAAATATATTGTAAAAATATGTAAGATATGTAAATATTAAATAAGTAATTAATATCTAGACCATAACCCATGATTTTTAATAACACCCTTAATTCTTCGGGGCATACTTTCAATGCAAGATATGATTGTCTCTTTTATATCTTCATCGTTCTCCCATACATCCTTTATATTCTGCATTAATATTTGATTTCTAGGATTTTCTCTTTCATATACCTTACTTTTTAGTCGATTCCATATGTTCTCGATGGGATCGAGGTCCGGTGAATTTCCGGGCCAACGTAAAAGAGGTATGTGATTGTCTTCAAAGAATTTCTTAACCTTTTTTGCCACATGGCAAGGAGTATTATTTTGCATAAGTATACGCTCTGTCGGTATGCGACGTCCTGGCTTAAAATAACGTGTTTTTTAACACATTTATGTACTGCTCTTGACGCATTGTACCTTCTACAAAATACAAAGGGCCGGGTCCGTCTTCACTAATCACTCCCCAAATCATTACCTGCGGAGGGTGTTTTACAGTTCGAAGAACCGTGGGCTCTGTGAGACGTTCGCCAGGTCGTCTACGAACAAATTGTGCTCGCTGCACTAATACACAGAGCGAGCACTCGTCACTAAAGAAAACCTATTCATTCAGTAAAAATCATGTTGTTAAGTTATTCACCTTTTTCCAATTCTCGTCTGTGAAATGTCGATATTCTCTTGCAAAGTTGAGACGAGCAGATTTCATTTTTTACAGGTCTTCGGCCTATTAGGCGATTTTCGTGCAATCGGCGCCTGATAGTTCTGCTCGAAATCTTTATTCCTCTCTCTTGTAAATTCTTTTGAATCATTTTAATTGTAGGAAATCTATTACTCAAAGCCTGATGAACAATTTCACGGTCAGATCTCTTCGAAGTCTTTCTTTGCCGACCGCACTTTGCCCGTCTTTGTGTCGATGTGCTAGCTCCTTCGTTTACGTTTCTAGCTAAACCGATACAGAAGAAGGAGATACTTTCTGTAATTTTGCAATTTCTCGTTGTGAATGTTTGTTTGATTGTAGAAGAGCTTGTTACGGCTTTTTGTTCACTTGTTAAATCTTTCCCGGGCATTTTCTACAAAAACCCCAAATATTTCAATTTTTTTCAAATTCCAAATAGTTCATTATTAAGGGAGAGATAGAATAACAATTTTATCTTTGCAATAACGATATATCAACACAAAACACTTAACGATACTCCACAACTTAGCTTCTATACGGTTATGACGAAATATTTTAAAAATATCGATGCATTCTCTAAACTGTGAACTCGCTAAATGTAAGTTGATAACTGAAATATTTATATATACGTACTTTACTGTTCTAAATATCATTTCTCTGGTATTTTTATTTATTGATACAATAATCTAGTCCCTCTATAAACAATCGGATAAAAGGGTTGATTTATGACATGTTTCAAGTAATATAGACAGGGACTGTATATTTTATATATATATATATATATAAAATCGAGTTTCGAACCGTCATTAAATTCTTGCATCATTTTCCGCGGTAATATTTTGAGTGGCTGAATTTAAATGTGATCTTGGTTTTCGGGACGACCAAAAACCATTACCGATAACATGGGAAAAGTTAAGCAAATGGTTAGAGAGGTAGCAGATGCTGTATGATATTTACTGAGATATGGGCATGAAAAAGCTAACCACTCGTTGGGTTCCGTGCTTTCTCACTCAGGACCAAAAACGCATCCGAATGAGCATTTCCAAAACCTTACTGAAACAGTTTAAACGAAATAAATCGGAATTTTGGCGTTGATTAATAACTGTAGATGGAACTTGGATGCAGCAGTATACTCCTGAAGCCAAGGTGCAGTCGAAACAGTGGACAAAGGCTAAATCGGTTCCGAAAAAGGCGAAACTATTCCATCGGCCGGGAAAGTGATGGAATCATGTGTTAATCGACTATTTTGAAAAATGAAAAACAATGACAATACATAATAAAAAAAGTTTTGCTTGACCAAGGCAACGTCCCCGTCTCACATTTCAGTGGTAGCCATGGCAAAAAATTATGAATTGAAAGACCAACCATCCTAACGTATGGTCCCAAAGTTTTCGAAAAATCTTTAGATACTAATAACTTGTTTAAAACTTGTTTTACTTTTAAACTAATTGTTACAACAATTAACAATAAATATTTAAAGAAATACTTAATATTCAAATTATTGCTAGCGGGTCATTATCTTCAATGGTCCTCAGTTTTCTTTTGACCTGCCCCATCATCCTCTGGACAATAGCAGGATCGATTTCTCGATGTTTTGAAAAATACGACGTCTTAGTTGGTCTTCGTTTGCAATTTCCTACCCATTGTCGTACACTTTTCTGTCCAATATTGACCAAAAGTCTGCTATTGGCCGAGCATGAGGTATATGGCGAGGATTGTCCAATTTAGGAACAAAGTTTATGTTGTTTGTGTGATACCAGTCTCTAGTTACTCTTGCATAATGACATTAAACTAAATTAGGCCAAAAAATTAGGTCATCATCGGCATGATGTGCATTTAAAAACTGAAGCAGTTTAGAGAGGTATCTTTCAATATGAAGTTCTGTAGTTACGGCTTCTCTTCAAACACAGCCAATGTACGGCTGCGAAATAAATCTGGCCAGATTTGAACCTTTAAACTTGATATTGTTTGGTGTGTTTCCTATGTCGTCGGTATAAGTCGGTATAGTTTATCGACAAGATGGATACGCTTTAGAGCACGATAACACGCCGCGGTATATTTTGGTGTCCTTCTTCGTTTTCGAAACACCGCGTTATTTCGGGAAATTATCGAAAAGCAGTGGTCTTTGAAACATGAAATCTTCGAGTTAATTTTCCCTGTGAAACTTTAACTCTGTCTTTAACGGCTCGGTTGACCATTTTTGTTGAGCAAATTAGGGCACGGTATACCCTCTTCACATTCCTTTATGGTTTGATAAATTATTGATACAGAAATATTTTTTCTCGATAAATGGCCTCTCCCAGCAATAACTTGATTAGATGCCGTTTGGTACAACTATATTTGAAAATTTTGGAAGCATACGTTGTTCACCAGGTCTGGCCCCCAGCGACTGTTTTCTGTTACCTAGGCTCGGAGGACAGAGATTTTCATGGAACGAGGAGCCCATCACATTCGTAAACGCCTATTTTGGCGAACAAGATGCCAATTACTATTTGGACGGATTAAAGAGATAAGAGCATCGCTGGGAAAAGCGTATGGACTTACAAGGAGACTATATTAAGAAATAAAACTGAATTTTACAAAAAATACTTGTAATACTACTTTGCGTGTTGGGGTGGGATGTTTTAGAATTTAAATATACTGTAAATTATACTAACTTTCCAGCCTCTATTTATCCCAAAAACAGTTCAAAACGAGATTTTCTAAAAAAAGTAAATAAATAAATAAAAGACTTCTAGCTCCTGCAATTTACGCATACGTCCGTAGCAATAATTTCCCCATTAAAAGCGTGCAATCTGACACACGTATAAACGTAGTATGGTTTGGTTTACCTATATTTGTGTACTGGTGTATTTATATCATTAACTGGTATTTTCCGAGAAGGATAAGTAATTGTTACCAATTGTTCGCGGATGACACGCGATTCATTCTTCAAAAATTACCCGCCACTTAAAGAATTACGTTCAGAGAAAAAGGAACGAGATGAAAAGTAATAACAACAATAATGATAATGAGAATAAGGTGCACTGCAATGTTTCACTACAAATTAGTTAGATGGAACAAATTGAAAAGAATTGGCGTTTGTCCCGATGTATTGTTGCACTGAAAAGTTAGAACCAACAGGGAAAAAATTACAAAAAACAGGCCTTGACAAAACTACAAAAAAAAGAAACCATATAGCATCGCTAACAGGTAAGGTTGTTACAACAAAATACAAAAATACATTGCAATGACTACGATACTAATTATGGTAAGAATTAGCAACGTATTTAGTGGAAAAACGCATAATACAGTAAAATCTCTGTAAGTGACCATTCCTATAAAGTGACCACCTGCGTATAACGACCGATTCTGAATTCCAGGTATTTACAAATGGAAATCCCCGTTCTTTTATACTCCCTTATACCGACCTATCCCTTACACGACCGCGGACACCTATCATCAGAATTTCCAAGTACACGTCAATGCTAAAAACACCCTCACCAAATATGTAGGTACTGCATATAACTATTTTAAAATATACGGAATAATCACCTTAAATACCTAATTCAATCCAGATTTCATAGAAATCGCACTTAAAATTGTATAAAAGCCGTTACAAAACAATTTCGCAGTATTGTCTTTCCAAGAAAAAATTTTTGTTGTGTTTTGTTTGGGTGCCTATCTTTTATGGCCGCAACTGTATGTAGATACAAATTACTGGCTGAAAAATTTAAAGTAGATAAGACTCTAGTGACCATATTGCTACAAAATAAAAAAGAGGTTCGAAATTTGTTTCAAGAAGGTAGCAACGCTGAACAAAGAAGAAAATTTCCTAACACCGAGGGACTTGCTGTGGACCAAGCCGTATTTAATTGGTATTGTAAGGCTCGAAACCAGCACTTGCCAATATCTGGGCCCATAATTCCAGCAAAAGTCCTCGAAGTTGCACAATGCCTAGGACTAGGTGACTTCAAGGCATCAAATGGGTGGTTAGAAAGATTTCGTCGTCGGCACGATATTACCTTCAAAACAATATGTGGCGAATCCGCCGATGTTAATGTCGAAAACGTGAAATCTTGGAAAGAAAAACTGTTGTTTATTTTAAAGGATTATGCCCCAAAAGATGTTTTTAATGCAGACGAGACGGGTCTCTACTATCGTGCGTTGCCAACAAAGGCATATGTATTGAAGAATGACAAGTGTTGTGGAAGAAAAACTGCAAAACAACGAATTGCAATTTTGTTCTGTACAAATATGAAAGGTGAAAAGGAGGAACCACTTATCATAGGCAAAAGCACAAATCCTCGATATTTTAAGGAGTCACGCATCGATAAGCCTCTCCAATGGGTCTCCAACAAAAAAGCATGGATAACAGCAGACATTATGACTACATGGCTCCACAAATTTGACACAAAGATGAAAAAGCAAAATAGAAAAGTGGTATTATTTCTGGATAATGCTACATCTCACTCCAAAATTCGCACTGGATAATATCTTATTTTTCTCCCATCCAGTAGTACCTTACATTGCCAACCCTTGGACCAAGGCATTATCCAGAATTTTAAAATGCTCTATAGAAGCTACTTTATTATGAGGCTTTTAACATGTATAGACAGTGGTTATCCTCTTTAAGAAATAGAGAAAAACATAACCATAACTAACGCCTTGACATGGGTTACGGTGGCTTGTTTGCTAGTTTGTCGCCGATGACAATAAAGAAATGCTTTGCTGAAGCCGGATTTATGTGTAATACAGATATGGATGGTTTTGAAGAAGAAGATAATATTCCACTCGCACCATAGAAGACACATTTGTGGATTTGAAACAATTTGCATTGATCGATAGTGATGTGCCACCAAAAAGTGCAGAATTGACCATCATCGATTGTATTGAAGAAATACAAGAATTGAATGGAGCCATTCCCAACTCTGAATCTTTCCAGTGTCGAATATATCAAGCCTATCTGAAGCCTGCGTAAGTTTGAGAGATTTAGAAAACTTTAATAAGTACTTTATGGGACTGTTTGTTTTGTATAGTGAGATCGGTTTTTGAGGTTGGTACATAGTATTACTCAATCTGTTGACGCTAAAGGTTATGAGCGCAATATTCCGTGATACGTGAATATTTTGTCGACTATTTCAAACTGTAATTTTAAACAATGCGTGAGTACGTACATAATTGTATTATGTTTCTTTATAGTTCTATTCAGTATGTATATAAAAAATCAAAAACTTGCTGAGAGCATTTGCATATTTTGTAAAAATTTGATTAGGACTGAAAAGTACCCTCAGTTTTATTTTATTGTTTTCTAGTTCAATTATGTCAAATATTTTTAAGACTACTGCTGGAAACAGTAGATGTAGTACCTTGATTCATTTACAATGAAAGGGTTGTTATTGACCATGTAATTGAATGCCAAACACCAACAGACTCTTTGTCAAGATTCAAGAATCAGCCATGAAGAATCCTGTGTTTCAGTCAAACTTATATAGAAGATCAAAGAAGCTCAATATAATTATAAATGAATTATATGCTTTTATTGGGATTAATTTTTTTATTGGGTACCATAGTGTTTCCTCTTGGAAAAACTACTGACCAACATCAGTGGACTTGAGTATTCCTTTTGTTAGCTCAAAACTGAGTAGAAAACGATTCGAGAATACTTTGCAAAACACTCACAACAATGGTACCAGTCTTATACCAGCTAACAACGAAGATAAATTATATAAGACCCCTTATTAAAATCCTTCAATTGAAGAGTCGATGATTTTGTTCAAGGGGCGGTCGAATCTCAAACAGTACAATTCCAAAAGGCCAACAAAGCGCGAATGCAATCTGTGGTGTATGGCTGACCAGAAAAGATGCACAAAAGAAGGGTTACTCCATGTCAAGTGATGAAGTCCCCATGCTCGACCATCTCAGATTTTTTTCAAATTTCAGTAGATTCCACAACCGACTAACGGTAATTCCCCAAATTCTTAACTCCTGATATGCATTACCTGACCTGCAAGAGCCTCTTAAGTGATGACTGGTAAAATGTCGCAGATGCTCATTTGTCGCGACAAATATTCAGCCAAGTTTGAGGACCAAAAGCAAGAGGACTAGTTGACTGTTTTTGTTAAAATTTGGAAGTTTGATCACTACTAAGCAAGCACAGCAATTTCCAGCAAAATATCTTTCTTACTTACAGAATGACAGCTTGACAAAAATGGCAAAAAGTGTCGGGGAGCATCCGCGACATTTTAAGAGGCAGGTCATGTATTGCATATCAGGAGCTAAAAATTTGGGGAATTACTTTTAGTCGGTTGTGGAAACTTGAAAAAAATCTGAGATGGTCGAGCGTGGGGACCTGATTACTTGACATAGAATAACCCAAAAGCTCGATGTTTATCGAGGAAAAGATCAAGAAGCAGAAGTGAGGTATGCAGTATTTGATTTGGGAGAAAGAGTAGTCTTGTGTTTGAGTGAATCAGAGTGGGAAAAAAATAGAATAGTTTGTTTTGACAACTATTTCACTTCTGTTAAATTATTGGAAAAGCTAGAAACAGAAAAGACTTTAGCTCTTTTCTGGCTAGGGGGTCCAACTAACTTGAAATCCAACAAAGCAGTGAAGCGAGAGGAGTTTGATTGTCGGTTTCCAAATACTGGCATTGGTTTCTATAAATGGATAGACAATAAATCTAAATATATAGCTTCCAATTATTATGGAAATGAGAAGACTACTGTAAAAAGAAAAGATAAGAAAGGCACTAAAAGAGATACAGATTCTCCTGTTGTAATAAACAATTACAACAAGTTTATGGACGGTGTCGACCTTGCGGGCCAGCTACGATCATACTATGCTGTCAATTAGACGGTCTAGGAAACGGTGGCACTGCTTAGTTTGGGGGTTGTTAGGTATAACCTTTATCAATGCATATATTCTGTATTGCGAAAAAGAAGAAGAAAAACCCTCTCTATTGCAGTTCAGAAGACAAGTCACGCGAGGTCTTATGACCTTAGGACTGCCGGGTAAGAGACAATCTTCACTGGGGTGTAATACTAATGTAAAAAGAAGAAAGTACAAATACAGTGTACCACCCGATGTACGTTTATCAAATGTAGGAGTGAAATGTGCCCAGTTAAGTCCATTCAATCAAAACCCTACTCAAAATGTAATGCTTATGGTGTGTATTTATGTAGCAATGAAAGAAACAATTGTTTTCTAGAATACTATGAGTTGGAACAATAAAGGTATTTCATAGTACCAGTGTTTTTATTGTCCTAGATTGTAAGCATGTTGATACTTTTCAGTACATACAGACAATGATAAAAACCACATTTTTTTAGAAAGAAAAAAGAAAAAAAAATAGAAAAGTAAACCCATTTTACCCTTAACCACCAAAAATTAACTGCATTTATAAAAAATATTTACTTTTGTCATTAAGAGGTTAAGATGTATTAACTCGAAAACAGGTGAAAATTTGGATCATTTATAAAAACGCTAGTTATATTTTTTAATTACACATTGAACTTGAAAACAAATTAAAATCGAACAACAACACATGAGTTTCTTTACATTATTTTCACCTGTACAATACATTCCTGGAGTTTGGTCCGTTCCTTCCAATTCACCCTATATAATAAAGTTAACTTAGGTACCTCCTATAGAATATCAGCAATAGAATTTTGATGGTAACTAAATACAAATACTTTATTGCGTACAATCCCCGGGATATCCAACTTGGCAACGCTGTACAAACGGTAGTTCCCGAGATAATGCGCCGTGTTACAGGTAATTTCAAGTAATTATTCAGCTACAACCCTATACTACACTCTGAGGCGAAGCAGTTATTACATGTGCGCCATGCATTATTAAATTTAACGAAATTAGAATCTCTTAGGCTGCTTGATGTAGTCGAAGCTGATGGGCCTCAACGTCGTCGGATCTAATTTATTTTATAGTTACTAATAATACGTAATTTTCCAGTTTAATTTGAATCTTACCCCGCAATTGGTGCCATCTAGTGGATTATAAAAGAATATGCGACACTGATGTTGGAAATCGTGTTTCGTAATTAGATTTCGTGGATTAGTGTCGCGTTGTTCTTCTTGCTCGGGTTTCGAATGGAGTCCGCTTGCTTTATGACTTCATTTTCTTGGGTTGGATGCTGCCAGGAACTTCTTTGGGATTTCGTATGTAGAATTTGTGCTTTACACGAAATCAATGTATCCCACTTTCAAGTTTCTGTAAACCAATTGGGCTATTACCAGAAGCAAAGACCAATTCCTTAGATCAACATCTTTAAAAAATCGTCCTCTTACTTCTTACTGTAGCGGCAATCGTAGCGAAGTTGAGTGGATTTCACGCAAAGCCGTTTGGAAACCCCTATTAACAAATGCCGATAAAACGGAGAAGCTTAAATGGGATTAAATACGACGAGAATTTGAGGCAGGGCAAATGGAAGATGGTATAATGGTCCGATGAATCTAAATTTGAGCTTGTTTTGAAGGTGATTGAATTGGCACATAGCTTCAAATCAACAGAGCATTAACAAACGACGTCCACTTGAACATTTTACAAGAACATGGTGTATTCAAAAGATGCGATATAATTGGTTAAAGAGTCGTATTTCAAGAGGACAACGATCTAAGCATGCTGCAAAAGTAGTCAAGAAATTTTGTGATTAACAAACTGAAGTGGGTATTCTTACATTAATGGATAGGTTATCATAACTAGATAGAATTCTCCAGTTCTGAATAAGCAGACTCTATACTTTCCAGCTTTGTTAGTTCGGACCGCGACCACTGAGAAAAAGTGGATGACGCCCAAACAGCGAGCGTATTTGAATATACAGGGTCTTACTCTCTGCTTCGGCGTATCTTTCTTGCAAAGTGGAAAGACCAATTGCGTGCGTTTAGATGTAAATGATACTTGTATATTTGTTCGCTTACTCGGTTGCTCTCTAAATGAAACACAGTACGTAGGTATAGAAATAAATTTAATAGGTAGACATAGAAAACATATTAAAACATGTACTATTTCTGTATTAATTTCATAATCCGATTTCCTTAAACCTATATATAATTTGTGTACGCATTGGTATATATTGCATCCAGGAACGGAAGCTGATTGTTCACTTCTTCTATTATCAATTTAACAGTTTCGAATTTTGAATTTAGTGTCGTGAGGAACTCCGGAATGGTACTTTTCTTCGTATCAAAATACCGCGAAAATGTCTTCTACGTATGTAAGCCAAATTCTAGGGAAATACGCGTTGTCTTTTTTTAAACTGGTTTTCAAACTTACCCATGAACAAGTTGGCTATGAAAGGAGGCAGTGGTTTGCCCATCGCCGTGCCTTCTCGTTGTTTATAATATTTGCTTTGAATAGA
This sequence comes from Dynastes tityus, assembly GCA_029618875.2. Classification (NCBI taxonomy): domain Eukaryota; kingdom Metazoa; phylum Arthropoda; class Insecta; order Coleoptera; family Scarabaeidae; genus Dynastes; species Dynastes tityus. The sequence continues at coordinate 3,192,902 of JAROYD020000001.1, forward strand.
AGGGATGCGAGGGGTTCGTTAGATTTAATATATGTTCTCTCACATCAATCGGTACTTGGCTTGATGATGATAACCCACGTGTCTTCGAAAAGGCCTCCCAGAGTTAATTAATAATTTGTGTGGTGCGGAGTGTGTCGCGAATATTATGTTTAGACAAAAATTTTTTTATATTGCTAGGTATATCTATATTAGTGAGATTAAACAATTTGAGGTTTTTGAAATTTTAAGATGTTATTCTTTTTTATAAGAACAAATTTCTTTTTGTAATTAATATTTAGCCTGTACTTAAATTCGTTAAATTTATAATTTGGAATTAAGGATTCTAACTTAGCTAACATCTGTTCAAAATGTTAAAGTGAATAGGATAAATCATAAAAAGTAATTGGAATTTCAAAGGATAAGATTCGTGACCCCAACCTTAAATTAAAATCCTGAATTTTTCTTGTAATTCGTCCTCTTGCTCCGTCTAGAAGAGAGTTGATATTTGCCGAGTTGTTAGAAATATGTTTGGGTAGTATTCTTTCTTGTCTACAACGAATTAAGAAATGTTTCCTGTTGTGAAGTTTTGCCAGTTTGATGCTGGTATTCGTTAATTCTTTCACCAAGGCACAGGTATGGGGTCCATGAGTGACAGATACCTCATTAAGAAACTCCATTTGTAAGCTTGGTAAAAGCCAGAATGGGTGCATACAAACTGAAAAATACTAGCAACTGGAGATCCCACAGTGGATCTGGGCACACCAGAATAGAAGCAGTAGTAACAAACCCTATCTATGATATGGGTAGTGATACAACAATCTCCAGGATCTCCTATGACAAACCTTTCAAAGTTTGCGTGAATTGGGAAGAATGGAGGGATGGAGAGGCGAGAAAAGCGAAAACCCTAGTCAGGTACACAGATGGGTCCAAAACGGGCACTTCTGGCGTCGGTGTATATGAGGAAAACCAGGGATATAAAGTATGTGTACGACTTGGGCGATACACCATGGTATTTCAAGCAGAAATATATGCTATACAAACCTGCGCGTGGGAGAGTCTGCGTCGGCGATCGCAGGGTGAGACGATTTGCATTCTTCTGACAGTCAGGCACCCTTTAAAAAGGCATTAGCATCTCATCATATAACCTCCAAACTAGTATGGGAGTGCCTAAAAAACCCTAATGGTTCTGTTTTTTAAACACAAGGTCACATTTGTATGGGCGCCAGGGAGGGGGAAGGGGAAAAGAAATTGAAACCAGCTAGCGGGGGAAGGTTAAAAATGAAGATATAGGCCCTGAACCCGATCTAGGTATTAAAAGGGTGCAGGGGTTGCAATTAATGAGTGGATCATAACACAACACCAAAAATTGGAAAGGGCAGCTGGAAAAAAGTACAGCAAACGGATGATGGGAAGCCCGTCGCAACTGCTGACCTGCTTGTATTAAGATACAGTTTAGGGCAGCAACATGTCAAACAGGACATCCCCGTTTGAGAGGCCACTTGCATAAGAGGGGATCACAAAAAATGAGCCCTTATGTAAATTTTAAAAAGGAGGGGGGGAAAAACCCCCCTCATTTATTTTCGAAAATTCAGCGCAAATTAACGCAGATTCGCTATGCAAAAGGCGCAATTGAACTACCATTGGAGAAAGAATTACTACTAGGTCGATTGCGGGAACTAACCTGTTCAAGTAAAACAAAACCGAAGAGTAATAATTAAAATAAAGGGTATTAAGCTTCAGGTTAGGGGGTTTAAAGACCAGCCCTGCTTTGGTAGGAAAATCAATCATCTATCAATCAATCAAGCTTGATAGGAGTACTGCTGTATTCAGGACACAAATCTGGTCAATAATAGGGTTATGTGTCCCGACGGAATACAGCAATACTCCTACCAAGCTTAAATTGAGAGCTTTCTTACATTTTACTGCGATTGAATTGATGTGACTGGTCCACCTTAGCTTATGATCGATGTGTAATTCGATGCCCTTTACGCTGTGTTGAATAGAAACATTCATTGCAGCAAACTTGATTTCTTCTGTGGGGTGATTTCTACATCGTGAAGAGAACATTACCTTTGCTATTTGTTTTGTATTTTTCTAGTACGAAGGCGTTATCAGATAACCATTTATATAATTTCGTTATTAATGTTTAGCATTTTAAACATTTCATTTCCTTTACAATTAAAATGAGGGCCTACATAACCTACCACATCGGCGTAAAACATGTCTCATACGATGAGCAATAACCTATATGTATAAATGCTAGTATATATCCTAATTAAAATGCTATGCAAATGCGGTCACGAATAATTAAAAGGAAACATGTTATTATTGACGATTCAGGTGACTAGGCAGGAAGAATTTCTGTCTATAAGGATACGGGTAGCTAGAACACTTAATCGGCATATTAATTTCCAACATAGAATTGCCGCCGGTGTAAAAGACATCGTTGCAAGGAACATAAAAACACGTGTTCTACGAGCAACTTTTTCATTATCGTTTTTAATGAAATAAACCATAAATTAAACGTGACATTGGTGAGTATTTCGTTATTGGCATGTACTTATATATGTGCCTTTTCTTTAAGGTCAAGTTAATGTTTTGTAACGGAAGAAACGTAATTAAATTGTTACTTTTGATATAATAGATTATTTTTTGTTTGTCAATTAAAATTACCATTACCTTTTATAGGTAAATTAGTATCTTCCTGTTTTAATTAAAGTACTACTGGTGCTTTGCAAAGTGTTTTATAATATGCATATTTAAACGTGAAAAGAAAACAGGAAAGGACTTATTTAGGGGAAAAGAATATGTACGTTAAGTCTAAGCTTTGTATTAAACACAGACATTTAAACAAATCTTAAGCTTGACAAGTAAAAATCTGAAACCTAAGAAATCTCAATAGGAGTTCCACCGGATCCCATCTTAGGACCGCTGTTTGTTCTATGAATAGGTTTATTATAATAATATTATACAGGATGGTTAATAATGATAGTAAGGACTGTGTGGTAGTATGGCAAACAACACAGAGTATCGACACATTCCTCACCACACTAAATATTAATTAATTCGGAACAGCTGTTTCGAAGGCTCGCTGGGCCCCCATTTTCAACCGAGTTACCGAATAAATCTGAACAAAAAAAACTAAAAATTTTTTCTTAATTCTACCATGTTTGTCTATCCCTCCTCTCGAGGATGAAGGTAATCCACTGGCCCCGATCATAGCCAACTTGTTTATGAGTAAATTTCCCTAAAATTTGGATATTTTCGCGGTTTTTGACACTAAGAAAAGTAACACCCCGGGATTTCCCCGCCCACCCAACTCAAAATTCGGATCCATTAAATTTACAGTAAAAGAAGAAGTGAACAATCAACTCCCATTCCTAGATAATTAGAAACAATAAAAAAACTAGACATCTATAGAAAAGAAACAAGCACTAACAGATTCATTATGACCAATTCGAATCACTGCGAACAACATAAAATGGCTGCGATTAGTTTCTTAATTAAGAGACTAGTGAAATTTCCCTTGAAGCAAAGTAGGTACATCAAAGAGCTTAAATTCATAAAAAATGTAGCTATTTACAATCGTTACTCTTCTATAGATGTCGACCGCATTCTTAGGAAAGTCCAATATAGGCATTATGTAACAACCTTGATCCCGGTAGAAACTCGCGACAAGAAATTTGTGAAACTCCCTTTCCACAGAATATCGAAAGGTATCAGTAAAGTTTTTAGGGGACAAAACATGAACGTATGCTTCACTTCACGGAATACATTTAAAAACCTTCTTGGTAATCCAAAAGGCAAGCCGGACATGAAAGAAAGGTCGGGAATTTATAAAATTGCATGCGACGACTGTGATAAAGCCTATATTGGACAAACAAAACGAGCGATAGGCCCAGATTTAATGAACTCATGAGATGCTACAGGTTCGGTCGAACAGGAGCGTCAAGTGTAGCTGAGCACAGGAATGATACGGGACACGTCATCAAATTAGAAAACATGAAATTAATTAAAAGCGTAACCTTGCCTCGGGAATTGGACGCATTTGAGACCATCTACATAAAGACACACCCGAATCTTTTAAACAAAGATAATGTGCCACTTCATTTCTCTTGCCTGTTTGATTTATTAGGGTAAAAGAACTTTTCAGTCCACACTTGACAAAGACCGTGTCGTCGTGTTTTGTAACATACGTATTGATTTGTTTAGTTTCATAGAATGCATAGAGAGAGAATTAGCGGGAAGGAACCTTACTATTTGTTTCGCCCTACTTTGTGAACGCGGGACGAGGCAAGAGACCCTTTTCCGTTCCACATATACTCAGCATGTTAGAGTTAAACGACAAAAAAGTAGGTATTCGTAAATAGATATGCACAGATACATACACATTTAGAGATATATGTACATATATACCTCTTTCCTCGAGAGGAGGGATAGACAAGCATGCTAGAGGCAAATTTTTCGTTCAAATTTATTCGGTAACTCAGTTGAAAATGAAGGCCCATACAGCCTTTGAAACAGCTGTTCCGAATTAATTAATATTTAGTGTGGTGAGGAGTGTGCCCCTACTCTGTGTTGTTTGCTACAGGGTAGTTGGTTCACCGACGTATTTCTGAAAGAAGGTGGAAGGTGAGTCGGCTTGGAACTTATGCAGAGTGACGCACCACATTCTCGTCGGTTTATATACGAAAAAACGGCAAAATATTTTTTGAAATATTTTTGTTAAGAGTTATGTAGGTTAATTGGGAGCAAGTTTTAAAATTATTTTGAAATATACATCACTGTAATAATGAAAATTATGTCTGTTAATTAATCCGTTAAATTGCGGAAAGTTGACTCATCTGAAAAGAGTACAAAATCTAAGAAATGTTCGCCATCTCCTAACTTTTCTAAAATCCTTAAACGAAATTCCAGTCGTCAGTCGTAATCCACTTCCAAAAGTTCCTGATGCAATTGTATGTGGTACGGACACTGCTACATGTGGCGGTACACTATACATCACAGGATCTTGTCCTCCACCAGCTTCAATCCGACCCGCGAGAGAAATTCAAATAACGCGCCAAAAAAATTAAAGATTTAGCACACATAGTTGATTTGTAATTACCGTCAACCAACCTAAAACTGTATTTATTCAAATCATAAAGACTACAATCGATAAATAATATTATTAAGCGTACGCAATGGAACGCCACAGATCGAGTCAGAATAGTCGTTAGAAAGAGACAAACAGATAAACATTCGGGAAGCCGCCCGATGACCTCGAAGCGCTCCAGAGCCGATTGTTATTCATAACGCGGCTAGCATCGCATGTTCGCGTACGATCGAGAGTATTCTAGTTGCTTATTGCGGGTAATATATAAACCGCTCAGCGCGCGTGTCAACTCATTACTTCTTAACAACTGACAAGAAAAGACGCGGGAAATAGTCAAGCAAATTCAGCTCAGAAGAAAAAAAATATATCAAGATGTCTGGTTTAAAAAAGCGCAAAGTGGACACAGAATGTCGTCAATTCCAAAACAAATGGACTGAAGAATACTTTTTATCGTGCACAGTGGTAAACCTATGTGTTTGCTGTGCAATGAAACAATTTCTGTTTTAAAAGAATACAATATGAAGCGGCATTACTCCAGCAAGCATTTCGCTCAATATAAATTACTTACGGGCTAATTAAGAAAGGATAAAATTAAAGAACTCATTACCGATTTAGGGAAACAGCAAGAAATGTTCCATTCACAAAGACAGTGTTGTTAAAGCTAGTTTTATAGTTAGTTCCAAAATAGCGAAAACATCGAAGTCATATTCTGAGGGAGAGTTTGTTAAAGAGTGCCTAGTAGATATTGCAGAACTTTTGTGTCCAGAAAAGAAAAAAGAGTTTGAGAAAGTGAGCTTATCGCGACGTACTATTGTTCGACGTATAGATATGATGGCTAGTGATATCAAAAAAACATTGACTGATAGACTGGCTGGTTTTCAAGCATTTTCGATTGCTTTGGATGAGAGTACAGATTTATCTGACACAGCCCAGTTAGCTATTTTTATACGAGGTGTTGATGAAGAATTTGTAGTGACAGAGGAATTACCGGCTTTACGGCGCACAAGGGACCACTACTGGAAAAGATATTTTTGTCGAGGTGCAAAGTACTTTCGAGCAATATGGTTTGCAGTGGTGTAAATTAGTTGGAGTGTGCACAGATGGTGCGCCTTCAATGGTCGGTCCACGAAAAGGTTTTATCGGAATTCTGAAGGAAAGAGCAACCGCTATGAATGTGCAAGAATGTGATTTAATAATTCTGCATTGCATTATTCACCAACAAAACTTGTGCTCCAGTCCATTCGACTGAAGAACGTTATAGATGTGGTAGTAAATACCATCAAATTTATTAGATCCCGCGGTCTTAGCCATTGCCAGTTTAAAGCATTTTTGGATGAACTCTCTTCAGAACACGATGATGTGACGTACTATTGCGAAGCAAGGTGGCTAAGCAAAGGCAAAATGCTAAAAAGATTTTATGACCTTAGAAAAGAAATAGCTGATTTTATGGAAATGAAAGAGAAAACATTGCCGCAAATTTGTGATCCAACATGGTTTTGTGACTTGGCATTTCTGGTAGACATCACAGGACACTTAAACGACCTGAACTTGAAGCTCCAAAAACAAGGGCAATTGGTAAATCAGCTGTACAGTCATCTTAAACCTTTTCAAAACAAAATTCGCTTGTGGGAAACACAAATGAGAAGTAAGAACTGTTTTCATTTTCTAACATTATCCAGTCACGAAAACATTGATTACGGTCGCTATGCTGAAGAACTGAAACTACTGTCAGAGCAATTCACTGATCGGTTTTCCGATTTTAGGAATATGGATAGCACTTTCAATATTTTTGCAAATCCGTGTAAGTGTAATGTGGAAGATGCTCCGCTTCACCTACAAAGTTGATCAAGCTTCAAGAAGACCCATATTTGAAGTCTAAATTTGATGATGTGCAACCAAGCGAATTTTACAGAACATACCTTTCCGAAGAAAAGTATCCACAGCTGAGAGTTTTCGCAAGAAAAATAATTTGCACATTTGGAAGCACGTATTAATGTGAGCAGTTTTTTTCAATCATGAAAATTAATAAAAATAAGCATCGTACTCGGCTTACAGATGTTAATTTAGAAAACGCTTTGCGCCTATGTACTAGTGATATCGACCCCAATATTGATCATCTTGTTTCTCAGCTTCAAACTCAAGTCTCTCATTGATTTTCATTTGATTTTTTCTATCTTTTTTGTTAATTTGCTTTTTATATGTTTGATTATGCTATTATAATTCTAATAAATAAAAAAATATGTGAATTTTTATCGCATTTTTATTCACTACTACCTACTTATTTCTTACCTACGGCCCGCGACCTGATTAAGTGCCGAAATTACGCCCTCAGCTAAGCAAAGGTTGTCCATACCTGCTATGCATGACGCAAAATATAGTCGCGTTTTTGAAAAGTGTGTTAAAGAAAGATTCCGATTTTATCACATTAAAACAAGTATGTATTTCATCCGTAAATGTCGAACGATTTTTTGAAAATATAAACAATTTTTTTCACCACGGCGAACATCGCATCGTTCAACGAGACAATTGTGGAAACATATCTAATGCTGTCAACTTTTTACGACTCTTATCCAGTGGGTGATAATACTGATGATGGTGCTTTTACTTTTAATGTTCGGTAATTCCTATGCAGCCCGCCAACCTACTTGATAACGCTGCTTAAGAGGGTGAGTGTTCCACAACTTCTCAGATATTATTCTTGATTGGTTCTGTTATTATATATTATTCGATTTATTACTTATTTTTTAGTATTGTACTTACTAAAGGAAACGCACGCCTATGCCGCGCAGAAACATTACCTCGCTTTGATATAAACAACAATGTAAAAAATACATTTCCCAGATATGGCATCGTAAAAACTGCCGAGAGACATAGTCTTTAAAGATGGTCATCTGTTATTGGCATCATATTTAATACATTGTAGGCGCGTATTCATAATTTACAAGCATAATCGCGTGGTTTTTTCCTTTCTAGGAAGCGTGAAAAGTAATTGCTCAGAGACATTAGCTGGGATGCATAAATATGATTAATTAAAGAAGAGATATGTTTTGATAGGCTTGGGTACAGTTGCGTCAACTTAAAAGACAACGTTGTAGAAATAAGCGATGGAAAATGAATAATGAGGACACCTAATAAGGTCTACCACTGCTTATTTTCTTGTAAAATTAAGTGCGACACCTTGTTTTCCAAAACGGCGGATGTTTTTCTTACCAGAAACGCAGACGTCCGGTAAAGAAGCCAATACTAACATCTAAAATGAAAGTGACACGACTAGAATACAGTTGAAGATTGGGGAAAGGTAAATCTTCTTTTATCATTAGTATTTTTGTTCAAATTCATCCTCATAGTTCACTTAATGGTTCTCTATATTGCATGTAGAAAAGCATTAAGCATTAAGAAGCAAGTACGATCAAATCTATTAAACACCCCCCATCTCTAATGGTTTGGTCGTGTATTACGAGAGTACTGGGACCACTATATTTCGTTAGCGGAACAATGGAACAAAAACAATATAAAAAAGTTTAACAAAACTATTGAATACATTATATTGGTTCATTGGATCCAACTTAAGGACCATATACTTCCATGCAAGACAATACATCGTGTCATAAGGCAAAAATCTGCATATACTACCTTGGCCAGGCAATTCACCAGACATAAACCCAATTGAAATGTGTGATATGTCTTGCAAAACATCTAAGTACACGAAACTCAACTACAAAGGAAGAATTACAAGAACATATTGATGATGTATGGCATAATAGCGACGAAATTAAAAATACAAAAAGCTGCATTGGCAGTATGCCAAAAAAGGATAATTAAATAATAATATTGCCAACTGCTTTTTTTAAATTTTACCCCAAAATCATAATATTTTTAAAGTTATCGTAATCCGATGACCAGGAACTGTAATCATTTAAGGATGTTTTTGTTGTGTTAATAAACTTTTCCTAAAAAAACGGCAGACAATTATGCACCAACCCAATACTTTCCTAATGAACAAAAGCAACGGAATGAGGAATGGCCTTCTTGAATTTCTTTGCAAAATATGCCATTGCTGTTTTTAATTCCCCGATTACACGCAACCCTTCTGCTTTAAAGTTCAGGGCCACGCTAGTGTCTACAAGCCGTAAGAAATCTCAAAAGGCAATAACGATAATTAGTCATTATTAGATTTAATCATCGAAGAAGGCCGTTCATCACGAGCAGCGGTGAATTAAAACCGTTGACATTTAATTGATGTATGCAGCTCGATAATGCCTTATGGACGTGTCTGACTTTATCGCAAAATAAAAGATAGGGAGAAAAGAGAGACGGAAATAAATAAATACGCGCGGAGAGAGAGAGCGATACTTGGTTATTATGTTTGTTATTGTGTAGCTTGCTGCGATTTCTACAACTGGAAGGAGTTTTAAATGTTGGAAAATTGGGAAAAATACTGTTTTAGACGTATTTTCTTTATGTAAAAATTACGCTGAGAAAATAAATCTCTTATAGAAATCATTTTATCCTAAGATAAAATACTTTGTGTCTATTGTGCATTTATAGTAAGGCAGGGAAATACGACCAGTGACGTAACAAGTCCAGTATTTTAATTTGCTAATTCGACTCGAACTCGCTTGAATTAATAAGTCGTGACGCGTTGGGCTCATTCGTTATGACTAAAGCTGGCCACGAGCGGTACCGTGCAGTAGCGTAGAGTCGACCAGGCCTCGCGTTCCACTAGAGTTATTCTGCTAATAGAGATGTTTGCTCCGCAAATAATTTCGCTCATCTTTTAAATAAAAAATTTAAATAACACGTGCTCAAACACTTACCATTTTAAGAGTCCTCCGTGAAATCACAAAAGTGAATAATGTCTGTTAAATATCTGCAACATTAGATATGTTTCAACTGTTATTTTGGCAAAACTAGTACGGTATGAGGAAAAAATGCGTTTATATGCAGAGAACGAACGTTCTACATCTAGTGACGTAATATTTGCGTAAGTAAAATAATCTTTCAAATAAAATGTAAAACCACGTTCTTAATATTGTCAAAATATTTATGATAATAAAACGCGGCCTGCAACCATGTTCCCCAACGAGTTAGAATAGGTTCTAGTGGCTCTGGTATAGGGGTGCACAGTCTGTGAAATTCGCGAATACGTTTCGGTGATTTGACAAATACTGCTTTGGTATGCGCTATTAAAGCGTCTACCTCAGGATAACATTTTCTGATACTATCCGCCGCAATATTGAGAGCATGAATTTTACACGTAATGTGTAACAAATTAGCAGAATGCTTTTTAAGAGACCGGCCTACAGAAAGCATGTTTACAGCACCATCACTCACTAACATCAAGAGTTGGTTTGTTGAAAGTTCAAACTTGTCCAATATATTTAACACTAACTTTGAAATTACTTCGGCAGTACACTCCGTTGTATTCGTTTGGAGACTAATAGAATTGAAGGTGGCGATTGATGAGGTTCCAATTTGCGTGCCATTACATTAAGAACAGAATGTTTCTTCCGATCTGTTGTTTCGTCGACACATAACCACAATTTCGATCTTTCAACTCCGATTTTATTTTGTTCAATATGTTCGCGCGCAGATGGCACAATCCTCGTAACGATGCTCGACTTGGTAATCTGCACTCCGAATAGTTATTCCAAAAGCAGATAAATGGTTCCTTTGTCTAGTAAATTAAACGGTATATTACATGCGATAAATCGCAACGCGTAAATTGAATATAAATTTTTCATTGTCTCGTGCGCACTCTTTGAAACATGCTTTTCACTATTTACGTGTCGTAGACAATGTTGTCTGGACCAACACATTAACGGGATTTTACAGATTACACATTTAATTTTAGTACCTTCATATTAAGTCTGGAATTCTGCAATAAATTTTCGAAGTTTGTCCGACCGCGGTCGTTTTGCTGGACGAAATCATAATTTTTCTAGGAGAGATAAACAATTGCGCAAATGACCGGCAGCGAAAATGTCCGTACTACTCCGCAGACGAAGTAATACTACCGTTCCTCTCGGTCCGAACTGATTCTACGCCGATGCGCGGTACCGCTCGTGGCCAGCGTTAGTTATGACAGAAAGAGCCAATTCGCATGCTTTGTGAATTATTTGATTTATTCCTTCTTTAATAGGCGAATACACATACCAAACACCAATTTTCTTGATTGAATGCAGGACAAAAATTAGAGAGCATATTACTTTGCGTAAAAATATGTTCTCTCTACGCTTAAAGAAGAAAAGTGTATAGACTACTTCTCCTGCTTTCCTCTTTGTCTTCAAATTTAGCTTCCATTTGCTGATTCCCTTTAATGATCAGTAATTGAATAACACCAAATTTAAAGTTCTAAAAATCCATTAAATAACAACCTAGTGCAGTCTTGGTCCTCCGCAAAGAACGGTATAATAACAAAGAGGACTAAAAAACGTCCGGCCGGATAGGTAATTCCTTTATTGCGAGAGGAGGACACACCTGTTACGCGCCAAGAGAGAAAATGACAAGCTGGACGTCCACGGGAGGAAGCGAGTCATTTCAGGCTCGATTTTTTCGGGTCCCCGCGTACGAGAGAGCGAATACCAAACTCTCTCTCGACGGTCACGGCGGACTCGGAACGATTAGGCTTAATTAAATAAATTACACGTCTCTATTTCACAAGGACTGCGGTTGCTGAAGGTTAACGTAGCGCGATACATCGTCGCTAGTGTGCGGCGCGCACGGGAGACTCGAGGAATTGCTGAATTGCTTTGAAACGGTACAGAGAGATGATGGACAGGGAGACGATGTGGAGAAGTAGTAATCGTAGGAGTAATAGCGATGTAGGAGGCCAACGGTACCTGGTAATTCTCTCACGGCTTCCATAATTAGTTTTATTAATCGCTAATTGTAAAGAAATAAGAGATTTCAACGAATGCTGAGATTGTTGGAATGAAAACTTCAAGCGACTGTTTGTTATGTTTTGTTTTACTTTGCAGCAAGGATTACATTTTCGAAAAATGGGTTAATCGCCGCAGAAAGATAAACAAGTAGAGTAAGAACATTCCTGTTTTTGTACATGCTGTATATTTCTTTACTTGGCGATATGAATCTGGGTGTGGTGTTTAATTTTCTATAGTTGCTTTTATTATATCTTTCTTTGTGGTTAAAGATAAAAGTTTATACGCTGTTCTGTGAATAACAGGATCCTGTTAACATAGATGTTTTAATAATCAATTCATTTTTCCCACCCTAATATACATTTACAACTTATTTTGGGTGGAAGAGGCTAACAAGGAAATACAGATAAGTGGATCTCACCGAGATGAATGAAAGTTTGTGCGTTTATAGACCGATCTAGTGTAAAAACAACGGCAACTATCTTAGCTGCCCAATCGTCCACTGGCGGGGTGTAAAGCACCCCAAGCATAAGAGAATGAATGTAGTGACGCTACCAGATGACTGAAATTAGATGACTCTATGCTTAAAAGAACCACTGACAATCTAAATGTTCAATATACCCTGTTGTCTGTTTTAGAAGAATTTTACATTAATTTTGGCGGTTTACAAGTGGAGAAATTGCACAGAAGATGGAGTTTTATCTACGTTACTTATATATTTTGTATAATGCACACACTCCAAGACCAGTCGGCCTAGGGGGAAATTGTCACTGCCGAAATGAGCTTTTTCTCCGCTAGAAGGACTTTTCATCACAATTGGGTGGCTATCCTGAACACCCTAAACGTTCTAAATTGACAGCTGATATTCCCGGTGTAAATATTGAACATTACAATATATATTACATCTGCCACGAAATACCTGCCACCTTGACTTCACAAAGAATGTTCCAGACGGTTTTCAAGATCTCTTTCCTTCAAAAAGAAGTATGTAGAAATATCGGCTTCAAAGGAATTTTCTTATATCTACGAAGACGCCTCCAAATTTTATCTTTTGGATAATTTAAAACTAAGATCATCGATTTTAGACTGGACGTAGGATTCTCAGTGAAATAATTCAAAATAATGTCATCTTCTGGATGGCGATAATTTCTTGGAATTGTCACATTCCCAGTACGATTAAATAAATTGTTAATTCTTTGCACAGTCGTATGTGTAATAGGAGGACGGTGGAGGATGTGTAATATTAAATTCACGGACAATTTCTCACCTACTAATCTACGAGGGATGATCGTAAAATAAGGTTTACATATTTTTTAAAAATAGACAGCATTCTTTATTTCCTTAACATTACACATCGTTTTAAAGGTAAAAACTTAAGCTATTTTTCGACATAATCGCCATTTCTATCCAAGCATCTTTGCAGACGGTGCTCCAACTTCTGTATCCCTATGTCGTAAAATTCTGCCGCCAGTCACAATCTTTTCAATTGTAGTGAAATCTCAGGAATCCGAACAGCGAGTTGACGAATGGTGACCCCCCGATCTTCAAGCAGTATGCTCTCGACCTTTTCAACGATTTCTTCTGCTCTTCCGCTCCGCTCTTCATCGTGAATTTCTGTCCGACCTCCAGTGAATTCCCTACACCATTTGCCGACGTGTTGAACAGCTATACACTTTTCTCCATAAACTTCGGTTAATTGACGATGAATGTCTATAGGTGAAACCCCTTTCGCATTTAAAAAACGTATCACAGCGCGAATTTCGCACCTGGGGGTAGCGGCGATCGGGAGATCCATCTCGGACGGTTGCTTAGCCAACGCTGAGCGGCGTAGCGAGACGGGAATGGTACGTATATAGAGTGGGAGAGCTGCTGCGCACGCCAATGTTGTTGGATTTCGCCTAACACGTCTGATTGCTGCTGTAGGGGTTGGGAACTTTATTTTACGATCATCCCTCGTAATTACATATCAGCCAAAATCAAATTTGGACCCCTATTGTCTTTTTAACGATTTTAATTAGTTGCAGACAATTTGATAAATGATATGTGGTTAGATTAACAATATATTGTTTCTGCAAACTTGTGAGATTATCAGAATCTATAGTTTTCCATGGAATTTCCGACGTAATCAGTTAATGAAAAAATCTCGTCCATGGTAAGGAAATTTGCCATGATAACAACTAGGAATTAAAGAGTTGTTCATATGTCTCCGTGGTGTGGTAGTTAGCACGCCCACCCGGCAAGCGGGAGATGTGAGGTTCGATTCTCTACTGTGGACGAGATTTCTTCAGTAATACGTCAGAAATTCCAAGGAAAATTATAAATTTTCATAATTCACTGACAGTAGCCAAAATATATTAATTGTAAGATTATTGTCCGAGTTTTCTGGACTTTGTTGAGAGATTTCTTGCTCTTGAGAGATAAAATCGATAATATATGAAAAACACTGGAGTGGTGCCGTCTAAACCGGGATACACTGTAGAATCTGTAAAATTTCAAAAACGTATCGACCTTGACCTTTTTAACGCCGTCTAAGGAAAAATCACATTACCGCTAGACAATCCTCATATAGCTTAGAGAAATCTACTTGTTAGCGATCATTTTCAAAGAAATCCTAATCTTATCGTCATCATAAAATCTTCACATCGTCTTAGCCTTAAGCGCAGCAATAACAATATTTTAAGTGTCACATTGTTAGGTTTGCAATTTGCTTCATTCGTATGCTTGGGACGTATTTCCCGCGAGCAATAAGATAAATTCAATTACCGCTGAACAGATCGGGCGTATCGTATATTAATGACGGCGTAATTATAAAGCGATTATGATTGTTATTAAAACGCGAGACGGCGCATTGTTCGGATCGTGACCGCAGGTTAATTGAAATCACTAGAATTCAAATTAGAAATCGCCGAAGCAAAAGCTATGTATGTATAAGCAATGTCGAGCCAAACTGAATCGATGGAGAATGAACTTCGCATAATTTGCTTTACGTCATAACGTGAATGTGTCGGGGAAATCTATACAAGCTGTACTAGGATAATCTAAAAAGCTTCCAGTCTAACACAGAAGGTGTTTTTTTTTTGCAAAATTTAGTTTTACTCCCCAACATAATCTCTTTACAAGTTGAAGGATGTAATCGTCTCTGTGACACATAGGCGTTTCACCGGAGGAGCGAACTGCGTGCAAAAATCGATTCTCGCTTTGTCAGCGTCCGCTTGCCTATGTTTCGTTCAGTTTAGGAAACGAGAGCGTATTTGCATGCATATTTTGAAGTTTTTTAGTGCATTATTATTAGAGCTGCTAGCTAGCGCCAACGGGCAGTGGCGGAGGTTCGATACAAGCCTCAGTATAACTGCGAGTTTCAACCAGATCTGTTGTGTATACATGTACGCTGCCGTAAATACTATTTCGTAGTTCTACGTTTGTTTTAAAAATGTTGCCTACGTCGCGAAAAGGACCAATGTTGGACAAAGTTACAGAATTTATAGCAGAAATGCCTGACCTAAATTATGATGGTGTTAAAATTCAATGTGTAGTTTGTAATATCACTTTAATGTGTTGGTCTAAAAGGAATTGTCTACGTCACGTAAATAGTAAACAGCATTCTTCAAAAAAAAAATTGCACGTGACACTATGACAAAATTAAATTAAATTTATGTGTTACCTTTATTGTATGTAATCTACCGTTTAATTTACTAGATAAGGAAGCATGTTCTGGAATAAATATTCGGACTGCAAATTACCAAGTCGGGCATCGTTACAAAGAATTGTGCCATCTGCTCGTGAACATGTTGAAAAAAGAATTAAATCCGAGTTGAAAGATAAAAAACTGTGGTTATGTGTGGACGAAACAACAGATCGCAAAAAACATTCTGTGGTTAATGTAATGGTACGTACAATGGAACCACATCAATCGTCACCTTCAATTCTATTAGCTTCCAGACGAGTACAACAGTGTACTGCCGAAGTAATTTCAAAGTTAGTGTTAAATACATTGGAAAAGTTTGAACTTCCAACAAACCAACTGTTAATCTTTATGAGTGATGGTGCCGCAAACATGCTTTCTGTAGGCCGGTCTCTTAAAAAACATTGTGCTAACTTGTTACATATTACGTGTAAAATTCATGCTTTCAGTCATGTGGCAGATAGTATTAGAAAATGTTATACTGAGGTAGACGCTTTAATAGCGCATACAAAAGCAGTGTTTGTCAAATCCCCAAAACGTATTCGCAAATTTCACAGACTGTGCCCCCGTATGCCTGAGCCACCGGAACCTATTCTTACACGTTGGGTAACATGGTTAGAGGCCGCGTTTTATTATCATAAATATTTTGAGAATATTAAGAAAGTAGTTTTACTATTCGATCCAAAGGAAGCTGCGACTATCCAAAAAAAGCCAGTCGCAATTTCAAGATAGTCAGGTTAAAACGGATTAAAAAACTATTCAGAACAATTACTTCGGAGTAGTGGAGGCAATAGAAAAATTACAAAATCCTTCGGTGTCGTTAGTGGAATCTCTGCAAATAGTGCAACATGTTCACGCACAGCTATGCGCGGTAGAAGACGCAAAAAATATTTGTGTTCTAGAAAGGTTTGAAAGTGTTTTAGAGAAAGATTCTGATTTTGGCACATTAAGACAAATTTGTGAAGGTGCGTCAACAGAACCGTTAAGTTGTTCCAGAGATTATTTTAATTACGCAAATATAACGTCACTAGATGTAGAACGATGCTGGTATTCGTTAATTCTTTCACCAAGGCACAGGTATGCGGTCCATGAGTGGTAGATACCTCATTAAGAAACCCCATCTGTAAGTAAACTTGATAGAAGCCAGAATGGGTGCATACAGACTGAAAAATACTAGGAACTGGAGATCCCACAGTGGATCTGGGCACACCAGAATAGAAGCAGTAGTAACAAACCCTATCTATGATATGGGTAGTGATACAACAATCTCCAGGATCTCCTATGACAGATCTTTCAAAGTTTTCGTGAATTGGGAAGAATGGAGGGATGCAGAGGCGAGAAAACCGAAAACCCTAGTCTGGTACACAGATGGGTCCAAAACGGGCACTTCTAGCGTCGGTGTATATGAGGAAAACCAGCGATACAAAGTATGTGTACGACTTGGGCGATACACCACGGTATTTCAAACAGAAATATATGCTATACAAACCTGCGCGTGGGAGAGTCTGCGTTGGCGATCGCAGGGTGAGACGATTTGCATTCTCTCTGACAGTCAGGCAGCCTTAGAGGCATTAGCATCTCATCAAATAACCTCCAAACTAGTATGGGAGTGCCTGCAAACCCTAATGGTTCTGTCTAAACACAACAAGGTCACACTTGTATGGGTGCCAGGGCACAGGGGCATAGCGGGCAATAAAATTGCAGGCCAGCTAGCGAGGGAAGGCTCAAAACTGAATTATACAGGCCCTGAACCGGGTCTAGGTATTACCAAGAGTGCAGTGCGTGGTACAATTAATGAGTGGATCATAACACAACACCAACTAAATTGGAAACATGCAGCTGGACAAAAGTACAGCAAACGGGTGATGGGAAGACCGTCGCAACATCTGACTGCTGACCTGCTTGAATTAAGCAAGATACAGCTTAGGGCAGTAACATGTCTATTAACAGGACATGGCTGTTTGAGAGGCCACTTGCATAAAATGGGGATCTACAAAGACGAAGCCCTATGTAGACTTTGCAATGAGGAGGAGGAAACAGCCTCTCATATTATTTTCGAATCTGCAGCGTTAGCTCAACGCAGATTCGCTATGCGAAGCGCAATTGAACTACCATTGGAGAAAGATTTACTGCATAGGCTCTTAAACCTGATTGCAGCTGTTGAAATGTCGCTCTCATAGTAGATCGTTTCTTTATGAATCCATTTTGATTTGAATGCAGGACGTCGTGTTTGATCATAAATTTTGTCATTCTGTCATATAAAACTGTTTCTATAACCTTGGAGATGTTCGACACCAGTACAATAGGTCTATAATTACCAATGTCATCCCTATCTCCTTTCTTGTGAATAGGTCTAACAACAGAGTATTTTGACCTTTCAGGAAACTTGCCAGTTTGGAATGCTGTATTTATGATGATATAGTAGACTATATTTATGTTTCTCTGCATTTTTCGTTTAAAATTGTGTGTTGGACAGACTACGGTGGGGTTGGTTCAACTTGGCTAATCTGTCTCATATTTTCATTCCCCCTTCCAAATATTTTCCCCTTTTACAGGTGATGATTTCTTTAAGATCCTACTGTACATGGTAAACGATATCTTAACAATCGTGTGGCACGGTGTATAATTATTCTATCAGAAAACGACATTATTACTCATAAAGGCAATAGCCTATATATCGACGACGATAATTTAAAATTAATTATCTCAATTACCGTTGATTGCACGGTAGTATCTGTATGTGTATAGTAATTCCCCCCTGACAATGGTACGGGACGTAGCCTGGCTGCTTCCGTTTGGAATAATTTATGATCGGGTTGAATTCATGGGAGCATCTAACCTAAGCGTATTGCGATATGAATTATATATTTATCTCCATATACCTACATGTATTTATATATACATATATATGAATATATATATATATAAATATAGACACGTACGTTTTATAGAGATAATAAAGAATGTCGTCGATAAATATTCGCGATAAAAAATATACGGATAAATTACGATGACGCTTACAATAATGCATTATTTATTAATGCCCCGGTTGATATGTTTAATTGCGGAAGTAATTTCGCCAATACGATGGAGCAATCAAGGTAAATTTAATACCTAGTCGCTTGAAGGCAACGCTTACATTTATGAAGTTAGTGTTTAGTGTATTTCACGTGTATAGATTGCTTTTCCGTACATAGTTTCTTTAATTCATTCTTAGCTGTATATACTGTAGCGTTTTAAACCAGGGAAAAATTAAAAAGAAATAAGTTTTCGAAATTAATTAATTAATTGTGCGGTCTGAAGGTCCGGGAGTGTTCCTAGACGCTCTTTTGGCAATTTAAATTAAACTAGATATCAACTAATGAAATATTACGAGTATTAAAACTTGAAAACTTATTTTTAAAAATAGCATAATGCATGCCATGCAGGGACGCAACTGGAAGACTGAATCTAAGTTATCAATTGTTGTAGGAAAATATTCCATTAAAATTGAAGATTTAGAATGTGAAGAAAATGAAGAGAAGACAGATTGCTTATCCGTTTCACTATGAATGTTATTGACTGGACTTACAGTAATCACTTCCAGCACCTCCGTTCCAATAATAGGATGCCATAAAAGGAGTTGGAGCCACTGCCGACAAGAGCCGATTTCGCAAACGCAGCGTGGTCCTGGTCGCAACTCATTCCTATAAACAAATGTTTGTGGCTTCCTTAGTAGTCACAAGAGTGATCACTTTGTATTATTGTTTCTAAAGAAAGAGTTTAAATTTTTCTTAGCACTATTTTTATGCAAAACCGAAAGTAACTTCTCTCTCTGCTTTAATTTAAAATGACATGACAAACAGATAGCGCGAGGAGCAACGATAGGCCGCATAAATGAATTTATAACCCTATACCACAATAATGGCAAATTACCCAGTTTTTTGAACTACCACTGCACAATACACCAAGAGTTGTTAGCCAGCAAATGATTAAATATAAAAGAAATAATAGATACAGAGTTGAAAATTGTTAATTCCATTCTAGGAAGTTCCTTCAAATACCGGCTCCTCCAATTGCAACTTCATGAAGGACATCCCAGTAACATCTGCAGAGAAAGTGTTGCGCTGTCTTGTCTTCTGCTTGACAGTCTTGAGATGACAGGTTCCTGGTTAAATTCATTACGTCACCGCCATTAGTTTTCAGGTATATAAGATTGTAAAACTCTGATTCAATTTTCTATTTATTGTAATATTAATTCTACAGCTTATTTCATTGGTTTGAACCGCCAAAATTACTATTTTTATTGGTCAAAATGAAATTCATACTATTAAACTATCAGTTGATGTAAAAAAAGCTTAATAAAGAATATTTGGGCATATCCTTAGCGGGATTCAGAAATGCAGTTATGTCAGAAGAAAGGTTTTCAAGTTCTGGTTTTGAAACGCGATGTCCTTCTATAATACCGCTACAAATTCTACACTTACAAGAGAAGGCACATATTGTAAACTTTTGCCCTAAAATGGTTTCGCGGCAGAAACGTCTCAATGCATACCAGATAAAGGAGCTAAGGTTATCAACTTCTCCACCAATGCATAAAGTAAGCAAAAAGGTTAAAGCAACATAAATTAAGTAATAAACAAAAAAATTACTCCCAAAATAAGAGACATCCATCTAATTATATAATCCTTCATAATTTTTTTAGTATACCTAACATATAACAATTATATTAGAATTAATTCTGCTCATTTCTTTAATGTTTTGATATCATTTTATGGCTTCCTAACAAGTTCGATGATTTATACATCCGTTTCCATGTCAGTAATTCGATTACCGGCGAACACGCATCAGAATCTTCGACGTTTTCAGATTACTTAGATAATTACAACGTTGTTCATCATGGTAACCGAGAATGAGCGGAAATTAAATTAATATTACGTTTAACGGTTAACTAAGGCCAACAGTTAATTAAATTTGCTAGGAGGAAGACTTGCTTCACCTAGATAATAAGCGCTGTCTATAAATGATCTTATATTAACTGTATTTACAATGTACAACATTCAGGGTTTCGAGATTGTTATTAATAAGCATTGAAATAGGTGTTAGAAAGAAAGTGAAACGATGTTACTTCAGTTTCTAACATTCTGCGGCGAAGAAGTCATTCAAATAAGTGATCAATACAGTTGCTCAATTTGCGCCAACAGCCATTGGCGGGCGCATAAAAGTTTACACAAAATAAATGGTCAGAAATAAAATATAATGCGTGCTCAAATACTTACCGTCTTAAGAGTCTTCCGTGAAATCACAAAGTGAATAATGTCTGTTAAATATCTGCAACATTAGATATGTTTCCATAGTTGTTTCGGCAAACCGAGTACGGCGTGAGGAAAGAGTGTGTTTATATGCAGAAAACGAACGTTCTACGTCTAGTGATGTTTAGAGCGGGCCAAGAGCGCCACGCGCCAGGTTCGCAATCAGGCTGCCGGGCGCATATATGTATGTAAACATAGGTAATTTAAATATGTAATTATTAGGACGAGGACCAAAACCACTGTCTATTACGTCGTGAAGACGCGCAAATATACACCTGCAGTTTGGGTGTTCGTTGATAAATAGGGCGTTGTTCACAGTGGGCCACTACAAAAAAAGTTCATTCATCGACGGCTACGAACTAACAGCGCGCTTATTCATTTACGGATGATGCGCTCTATTCATCAACAAATGACGAGTCTGCAGATGTTACGTTTGCACCACTTCGTGGCATACTAGAAACAAGCGTCGGTGTGCTCGCTTTAGTGATTATGTCTAACGTAACTATTAAAAATAAACGGCCATTACCTACGAAAGTTAATAAATTTCTCAGTGAATTTGTGGATTTACACGACAATGGGAGTACAATTTTCTGTAAAGTTTGTAAAAAGAAACTACTGTGCTGGAGCAAACGTGATTGTGAAAGACATATAAATAGCGCACACCACAGAAATAAAAGAAATGGTGTGTCACAACAACGTCAATTTCAATTAGAATTGCTTTTAACGTTTATGGTATGTGGTCTACCACTTCGTATACTTGATAAAAAAGCATTTCGAAAATTCTGGGGTACATACAATACCGAGTGGATACTACCATCTCGGACAGCGTTACGGAGAGATATTCCACGAATACGTGAGGACATTGAAAATCGAATTAAAGCCGAATTAAAAGATAAACAGCTGTGGCTATGTCTTGATGAGACGACAGATTGCAAAAAAATTCTATTTTGAATATAATAGTACGCGTATTAGATCCTATTAAACCAAATTTTGCAATTCTATTAGCCAGCAGAAGATTAAAACAGTGTACTAGTAAAGCAATTACGGCCGTAGTTTCGAAACGTTACAAAAATTTCAAGTGTCAACCAGTCAACTGTTGTTGTTCATGAGCGATGGTGCAGCAACAATGTGTGTGTAGGTCGTTCCCTTAAAGAAAAGTGTGAAGGACTTTTACATGTTACGTGTAAAGTCCATGCTTTACATGTTGTGGCACAAACTATTCGAGAGTGTTACCGGAGGTGGATGCATTAATAGCAAACACAAAAAAAGTGTTTCTCAAAAGTCCTAAGAGGACTAGGGCATTCCACAGGTTATGCCCTGGTATTCGAGAACCACCACAGCCCATTCTTACGCGTTGGGGAACGTGGTTAAAAGCCGCTTTTTATTATAATGAACATTTTCAAGAAGTCAAATCCGTTATTTTGCAATTCGTCCCTGCCGAAGCTAGAGCTATTAGGATGAGCCGGAAGGGATTTCTCGATATTTCTGTTGAAACACATCTAAAGAATATTAGCAACAATTACAAAGGGTTAGTAGACACGATAGAAAATTTGCAAAATTCTGGATTGTCGTTGGTAGAATCAGTGCAAGTCGTGGACGAAGTTAGTACATTGTTACACAGTATAAACGATGCGACAAGTGGACGAGTTTTAGCTAAGTTCGATAGTGTTTTAAAAAAGAATCCGGACTACACGAGATTAAGACAAATGTGCGATGGGGCATCTGCAGATTCCTTGACTAAGTCTAAAGATTATTTTAATTACGCCTGTCTTACTGCGGTAGACGTGGAACGGTCGTTTTCGAAATATAAGAACATTTTTTCGTCTCGGCGAACATCCTTCACCGAGGCAAATGTGGAAACTTATCTGATGGTACAACTTTTTAAACAAGCCTATCCGCATTATTAAGAAGGATAGAATTTATTTATTATATCTTTATTTACAGTTACATTATTAAGTACAACAGAATAAAAAAAGCGTTCAGTTTCTCAGTTATTTCCTTATTACATCCCATTTACAACGCATACCGTTTTCAATCAAATAAAAAATCATAATGAAAATAAAAACACCTCACGTATATATATACATATATATATATCTATATATCTCTAATTACTAAACATTATTATTGCGTCAGCTTTTATTTTTTTACTCTTGTGTATTAATTTCGAAATATCACATATCTGCTGTGACTCACATATACGCTATTTACAATAAGCGGCCGTTCCGCCTGATTCCGATTCTGTTGGATGGCGCAATTTGGCCCGCTCTAGTGATGTTATATTTGCATAATCAAAATAACGATGAAATACGTCAGGGAGCATGGATACATACATTGTTTACATACATTATATTATTTCTTCTTGAAAGAAGTCTCTTATATCGTATAAATATTTTTTGATTAAATATAATTTCAAGTTATACTTAAACGTCTTCAAGTTTCGAGTTTTATAGTACTGAGGAAGGCGATTGTATATTTTTAAAGTTTGGGTAACCGCACTTTTGTACACTGTCGCGAAACTTGTTTGCGGAATTCGAAGACTTCCTTTTAAACACTCGCGGGTGCTATATCCGTGATTAGTCTCGTATGATCTAATTAAGTCATTGTAGTGCTTTTTAGCAAAATATGCGCATTCATATATATAAATACTAGGCAAGGTAAGTATGTGGAATGTTTCGAAAATTCCTGTGCATGTTTCTCTTTTCTTCAGATGGAACATGCTTCGTAAACACGATTTTTGAAGAGTAAAAATGCATTTGACGTCTACAGAATTCCCCCAAAATACGATTCCGTACGCTGCCAAGGCCGCTTCAATATGGACCTCAGAAGAGATCACCCTAAGAGCGTATATCATTCCGGCAATCTTTTTGGTAAGTACATTGACATGTTCTTTCCAGTTTTGTGTGCTGTCCAATTGTAAGCCTAAAAACTTTACGTACGATACAGATGCAACTTGTGCATTCTCATATTTTAGTGTTATGTTTTCAAATTCTCTAAGCCCAAATTTCAATATATTTGTTTTTTCTATATTTAATTTGAGGTTATTAGCACTAAACCAATCTTCCATTGAGCGTAATACATTAATTACCTCTTCCTCAATGTTTGTGTTCTTCGTTATGAAACAGTTCACTAAAACCCTTACCACAACACTTAATTCGTACTGGACGCACGTTTCGATAGCCAAGCTATCATCATCAGCAGCAAGACTGAACTAACAAGCTAAGTGAAAAACTAACCTTAGGAAAATAAATTATGCAATATGTGTTTCCAAATTAACAACACTTTTTATCAACAAACGAAAGGAACAGCAATGGGTAACAGCTTATCTCCGTTTATGGCTAACCTCTTTATGGGTAAATTTGAAACTGACCTGAAGAATACTTTCGCTTATTTCCCTCGGCTTTGGATCAGATACGTCGATGACATTTTTTGCATCTTTGACATCAGTAAATGTTCAATAACGGATTTCATAGAACAACTTAACTCAAAATTTCCCTCTATCAAATTTACCCACGAAGAAGAAAAAGACAACAGGATTCCTTTCCTCGACATGTTAGTAATAAGAAATAAAAATAAGTTAGAAATAGACGTATATAGGAAACCTACTAGTATTAATAGATTCATCTTACAGGATTCTAATCACTCATATGAACACAAACTTTGGGCTACTAACTTTTTGGTGCACCGGTTACTCAATTTTCCTTTAACGAAAGATAGATATCAAAATGAACTAAGAGAAATCATCAATATTTCTAACTTTAACGGATTCTGTGAAGATGTCGTCTATAATACTATTAGGAAACATAAGAATAGATTAAGAATTAGAAATGTAAGCACATTAGAACGCATTGACGGCCGTAATAATAAGAAATATGTTAAATTACCCTTTTATCCATGTTACACCAAGGGTCTTCAAAAAAACTTTTCTAAGATTGACCGCAAGATTGTTTTCTCTTCGAGCAATAACCTTAAAAACCTTTTAGGAAATTCCAAAGACCCAGTGGATAACATGGATAAATCAGGAATTTACAAAATTTCATGTAAAGATTGTGATCAAGTGTATATTGGGCAGACAAAAAGATCAATCAAAATTAGGTACAAAGAACATTTGGCTCATCTCAAATTCAGAAGGTTTGATAAATCTAGCGTTGCCCTACATATGCTTGAAAATAACCATAATGTTGATAATATAAAGTTAATTAAAAACGTAAGGAGTACTTCTCAATTAAATTGTTATGAAGGTATGGAAATTTACAAAAACAAAATTCACTTAATGAATTCAGATTTAGGACCACTAAATTCCAGCCTTTATCCTTTGTTACATCATGTTTAATCATTTATAGTTGTAATTTTAACCATGTGCAATGAACCGCTTCATTGTAATCTAGGATTTATTAACTCACGTCATTCGGCTCATTTACCTTTAGGATATTTTTAGTCCTGTGCAATGAAGCGGCTCATTAAATTTTACGATTTTAAATTTACATTTTGCATAATTTCTTTTCCTTATAAGGTTAGTTTTTCACTTAGCTTGTTAGTTCAGTCTTGCTGCTGATGATGATAGCTTGGCTATCGAAACGTGCGTCCAGTACGAATTAAGTGTTGTAGTAAGGGTTTTAGTGAACTGTTTCAGTGTTCCAGTGCCACAGTTTTAGAGTATCCGTTCTTCGTTATGACTATCGAGGTGTCACCTGCGAACATATTGACACTGTGCTGCGTTACGTTTGGTAAGTCATTCGTGTATAAGAGAAAAAGGAATGGCCCTAGAATGGAACCCCTCTCTGATTTTAATCACGTTGACCGAATAAACTCATTATTGTCGGCTGCCCTTACAGCTTGCAACCGATCTGTTAGATATGATTTCAAGAGGTCATGTATCTTACCTCTGAATCCCATAAGCCACAGTTTCGTCAGTAGAACTGAACGGTCAACACGGTCAAATGCTTTTGAAAGATCTAAGAAAACACCCACCGCGTGTTCTTTTCGAGAAAGTGCTTCATTTATTTTACATAGTGCCATATATATTGCTCGCATGGTTGAACGTCCCTCCAGATACACATTTTGCCGCTCTGTAAGTATATTACTATCCGCAGCAAATTGTACTAGTCTTTTCAGAATTACTTTCTCAACTACCTTTGCTATAATAGACGTTAAAGCAATTGGTCTGTAATTCTCTATATCGTTTTTGTCTCCGGCTTTATAAATTGGTTTAATAATAGTAGTTTTTAGGAGTTCCGGAAATTTACCAGTTGTAAAACACAGATTTATGATACATGACAATGGTTGACATAATACATCGGCGCAGTATTTAACTAGTTTTGTGGGCAAACCATCAGCACCTATAGCCATAGTGTTTTCGAGTAAGCATTAAAATTTTCAACCGGTTCAGTATCATAGAGAAACATGGATGTATTGTTTGTCCTAACATTTTTATAGGCATAATCACTGGTTCTGACGCTACCTTTGCCTACTTCTACATAGAATGAGTTCATGTTGTTCAGAACTTCAGTTTTTGTTGTATTATAATGAAAAGACAAATTTCGGAGGTTTATGTTAGCCCTATCTTGTTTGCCGGTGATATTACTGACAAGTTTTCATGTCGCTTTTATCTTATTAGCACAATTTAGAATTAAGTCAGTGTTATATCTTCTTTTTGCTTCTTGAATAACAGCATGCAAGTGAGAGCAATACCCTTTGTAATCATGTCTGGTAATTCTTCCGCGTAACATTTCTTCCTATATTTGACGTTTTATCTGGCACTTATTCCTGATCTCATTGTTTAACCAAGGGGTTTGAACGAGTTTTGTGTGACTGCTTTTTCTCTCCTCAGGACATATTTGTTTATAAAGCTTATCTAAAATCGAGATTAGTAAGTGTGTACACTTGTTTAGGTCTTCTCCCTGAAACATATTCTCCCAATCAAGCTCTTGTAGATGTTCTCTAATTTTAGTCACTCTTTGCTCTGTAAGTACTCTGCGTGGCATCCTGTTTCTTATCTGTTGTATAGCGATAGGAATTTCGAAGTACGCTTCCTGTCCGTAATGATCCGAGAAGCATGTTTTAACTATTTGACTTTCAAAACATAGAGTTGAGTTGATGAATATATTATCTATTAGCGATGCTCCGGTTTTACACACCCTTGTCGGTGCCAAGATCGTCTGTTTTAGATTAAAAGGCTGGAAAAGATCTAAAAATTCTTTTACTTTTCTATCATTTTGATGTAAAAGATTTATATTAAAATCACCGCAGACTACCGTAGAGTGATTTTTCATTTTTGTATTTAACGATAGAAGTAAATCCTCCATAATGTTCATAAATAAATCGAAATCTGCTGATGGTGGTCGATATAGATTTAGAATCACAAATTTAATTTTTGATATTAGTATAGCTGAACATTCTACTACAGACTCAGTGCTTTTTTGTTTTAGGTTTTCTATCTCTACTGCATCTATTCCATCCCGCACGAAAATACAGGAACCTCCATGCAAAGACATCTTTCGAAAGTATACCGAAGATAATCTATAGTTTTGAATGTTAACGCAGTTTAATTGTGTACCATTTAACCAATAAATGCCAATATATTATATTTGTAGTTCTCTCTATTTAAGAATTCCTCAATTAAGTCCAATTTGTTGGTTATACACTGCATGTTTTGGTGAAAAATTTATTTAAATCCGTTCTAACCTGACTATCTTGAAATTTCGACTGGCTTTCCTTGATAGCCGCAGCTTCCTTTGGAACGAATTGTAAAACCACGTTCTTAATATTCTCAAAATATTTATGATAATAAAACGCGGCCTGTAACCATGTTCCCCAACGTGTAAGAATAGGTTCTGGTGGCTCCGGCATACGGGAGCACAGTCGCGTGCGAATACGTTTTGGGGATTTGACAAACACTGCTTTTGTAAAGCGTTTACCTCAGGATAACATTTTCTAATACTATCTGCCACCTGACTGAAAGCATGAATTTTACACGTAATATGTAACAAGTTAGTACAATGTCTTTTAAGAGACCGACCTACAGAAAGCATGTTTGCGGCACCGTCACTCATAAACGTCAACAGTTGGTTTGTTGAATGTTCAAACTTTTCAAATGTATTTAACACTAACTTTGAAATTACTTCGGCAGTACATTGTTGTACTCGTCTGGAAGCTAATAGAATTGAAGGTGACGATTGATGTGGTTCCATTGTACGTGCCATTACATTAACCACGGAATGTTTTTTACGATCTGTTGTTTCGTCCACACATAACCATAGTTTTTTTTCTTTCAACTCCGATTTAATTCTTTTTCAACATGTTCACGAGCAGATAGCACAATTCTTTGTAACGATGCCCGACTTGGTAATTTGCAGTCCGAATATTTATTCCGAAAGGAGACATATGCTTCCTTGTCTAGTAAATTAAACGGTAGATTATATGCAATAAAGGTAACACATAAATTAAATTTAAATTTGTCATAGTGACATGTGCAATTTTTTTTTTTTTCGAAGAATGCTGTTTACTATTTACGTGACGTATACAATCCCTTTTGGACCAACACATTAAAGGGATATTACAAACTACACATTGAATTTTACCGCCATCATAATTGAGGTCAGGCATTTTTGCTATAAATTCTGTAACTTTGTCCAACATAGGACGTTTTCGCGACGTAGGCAACATTTTTAAAACAAACGTAGAACTACGAAATAGTATTTACGGCAGCGTACATGTATACACAACAGATCTGGTTGAGACACACCTAACTTTTATACATATATATATAAAAAAAAAACCGTTAATCAAATTTGCGGCTATTATCGAGAATTAATAATTACTACGTCGTTCATCTTTCATAGGAAGAAATATTGCGGATTATTAATGTGTAAGTTCTTTTTTGCTTTTCAAGTATGCAATTTCAATTTCCTAGGCTAACACGTCGTGTGTAACTGGTATTATTTTTCCCATAGCGTAACGTCTAATTTGATATTCTAATCGATCGCTTAACGCTGTTTTACTACGTCTTGTTTGAATGCCAAGGTTGAGGAAGGTAACCAACTCTAATAACTACACGTATATACATGCAAACATATGATCAGGCAAATAAATTAATTATATCTGTGTTTGAGCTTGGCAGCGAGCTCAATCTCAATGTGTGCAAGCGAGGATATAATTCCAATTGCAGTAGAGATGCTTTTTGTTCGAAATTACTGTTTACGGAATGTTCACAATGTAAGGTCTCCGTAATTTATACCTTATTTTTAATATAGAAGGAATAAAGCGCAGAGGTGTAAGATAATTACTGTTTCTGGTAAAATGAGCATGAGAAATATTAGCGGAAAGTTCAGATTTTTGTTTAAAAACAAAGTATAGAATTTCTAGAATGCAGGCTTCATGAAAAGTCTACATTGAGGAAAAAATATTTTTTTCTGATGGTGTCAAAATCTGGTAAGAAAAGTAAACGGTTTTAGGGCGCCCGCTACTAGAGCAGCGCCCGCTTTGTTTCAGTGTGTCGCTTTGTATTTTCGTAAAGTCGTAGGAAAATGGAAAGGTTTTTATTAAATAAGCAAGTCGACAGATCAAGTGAGAGTGATCAAGTATCGACAAGTGGCGGGGTAGCAAAGAAACCGAAATATCGTAAATACGATGATAACCATTTGAATTTTAGCTTTACTTCAGTGGAAGTAAACAATGAAGAGATACGACTGTTTGTGCTCTATTTAAAAGTAAGCTAAAGATCTCGAGACTAATCACTAACCTGGGCAAATATGCGGTAACAGCCAGAGGCGTGGCGAGCGCATAAAAGTTTACACATAAAATAGAAGGTAAGAAATAAATTATAAAACGTGCTGAAACACTTACCGTTTTAAAAGTCTTCCGTGAAATCACAAACTGGGCAACATCTGTTAAATATTTGAATCATTAGATATGTTTCCACAGCTGTTTCAGTCAAGTGAGTACGACGTGCGGAATAAATGTTTTTTAATGTCGAAAACGCCCGTTCGACATCTAGCGATGCTATATTTGCATATTTAAAATAATCTTTGAAACAACTTAACGCATCTTCACACGCACCTTCACAAATTTGTCTTAATATAAGAAAATCGGAGTCTTTCTCTAAAACACTTTCAAATTTTCGTATTACACACCAATTTGTTTCGCCTTCTACAGCGCATAACTGTGCGTCATTCACAATTTTAACAAAATCCACTAGCGACATCGAAACATTTTGTAATTTTTCTATTCTCTCCGCTAGTGCGAAGTAATTGTTGTGAATAGTTTGTAAATCTCTTTTAACCTGACCATCTTGAAGTATTTCCTGGCTTTTCTTGATTGCTGCAGCTTCTGTCGGATTGGATTTCAAAACTACCTTCTTTACTTGATCAAAATATTTGTTGTAGTAAAACGCAGCCTGCAACCATGTTTCTCAACGTATAACAATAGGCTGTGGTGGTTCAGGTAAATCAGGACACAGTTTATGAAATAATCGGGTACGTTTCGGGCACTTTAGAAACACTGCCTTTGTACTAGCAATCAATGCATTTCCTAGTGGAAAACATGTAGGAATCGTTTGTGCCGCAAGATTTAGAGTATGGATTTTACACGCTACATGTAAGAAGTTACCACTGGGTTCTTTAAGAGATCGGCCCAAAGAACGCATGTTTGCGCCACCATCACTCATAAACATTAAAAGTTCCTTAGTTGAAACTTCAAATTTGTTTAATGAGTTCTACACCACCTTTAAAATCTCATCGGCAGTACAATTTATAACTCTTTTGGAAGCAAGTAAGAAGGAGGATGACAGTCGATGTGGCTCCATTGTACGTACCATAACATTAACCACAGAATGTTTTTGACGATCTGTTGTTTCGTCCACACACAACCACAGTTTTTTATCTTTCAATTCCGTTTTCATTCTTTTTTCTATATGTTCACGAGCAAATAGCACTACATTTCGTATCGATGTCCGACTAGGTAATTTACAATCCGCATATTTATTCCAGAAGGAGACAAATGCTTCTTTGTCTAGTAAACGAAACGATAGATTACATAAAATAAGAGTAACACATAAATCAAATGTAAATTTTTCTTGGTCTCGTATGCCACTTTTTGCAGAAGGATGCTGTTTGCTTTCGATGTGACGTTGACAATGGCTTTTGGACCAACACATTATAGGGATTTTACAAACTAGACATTGAATTTTAGCGCCATCAACAATGAAGTCCGGCATGTCCACTATAAAGTTTTTAACTGTGTCTGCCATTGGTCGTTTTCGCGACGTACCTAACTGCGATATTTTTAAAGCAAACATAAGCGACGACTCCACACCACATATCCACTACACTGACTGTTACCGCTGTTTGCGCAGACTACTAATCACTCTAACATGGTTGAAAAATCTCTCGAATTCTTTAGTAGCAAGTTGCAAGCGTCAGTACCAAGCAACGCACTCCTGGCGTCTTTTAAAGTCGCATACAGAGTGGTGAAGTGTAAAAAACCTCACATCATCGCTGAAGAGCTTATTCTAATAATTTGCTGAGAGAATCGGCGGGAAAATTAATGTCAAAGGTACCTTTGTCTAACAACACTATTAGTCGAAGAATCCATCATATAGCTCTTGATTTCAATGATCAATTAATAGACAATAAAGTCATTTATTATTATACATTTTACAAACCATTAAAATTGCTGACATCGAAAGCATCGTCCATTTTTATGGCTAATTGAATTGGCGCCAAAAATTAATCTTGAATTATATTGAAAGGGCAGGTAAATTATGACAGACGACAGGCTTTCTTATTTAAGTGACGTCAATTGTCGTAGTTGTTTCAGAATTCAACTCAAATCCATTACAAACATAAGATTTATCAACGCACCTACGTCACAGATGTGACAGATGCTACCAAAAGCAATTTGTTGAATTTTGAAACTTACGTAATGTCTTTTATTGTTAATCTGCATTTTGCAATTGATATAAAAATATCATGAAACAAATCATTTACCTGTATTCTGGCTTCCGTCAATCCGATTTTCATCGCTAATTCTTCTCTGAAACAAAAAGAGTAGCATCAAAGACATCGTATACTTAATGCATAATTAATCTACATTTAATTCAAGAGAAAAAACAAAAAAAATCGAACGGAAATTAACAGTAATTAATCGTACGTCCCAAAGCGGCTTTATTACACTAATTGTACACGCGTCGTAAAGTGTTTTCTACGAAATCTCGAGCACAGAAAACATCTCAGATATGTTCCACGACCGGCGATTAGCAGCCGGGCAAAATGCACCGTCTCCCTTCCTCTTGATACCTTCTCTGCGCGCTTTATACTTCTTACAAACGTAGAGACCACGTTTTAAGTTTGGTAGTAGCCTTCGGTTTCAATAAAGCTTATCGCTAATTGATAGATTACGATGTCCACCTCGTATAAGGTCCCAGTTTTATCGTCACACCATGTCTAGACGCAGTAAAACCCGTTCGTATCGGATATTTGTCTCTAGTACTAAGATCCAGTGTCTTTTTTCGGCCGCTCTGTGTAGGTATATGGTTTTCTGCGATATGCGACTGGCAGATGGAATGGATGAGGTAGGACTCGTAGGATAGGTACCAGGAAGCTTTTTAGCTGGTGCCCACCTAGAAATTATTCAAGATAAGCTGGTAAATGAAAGAATAGTTTGCTAGGATGGAAAAAGATTGTAGAATACCTTGTAAGTGAGGGACAGGGAATCTACTAATAATAATAGTAATAATTGTATATTCCCAATAGGATAAACCAAAGGTATAGTATTTTGTCCCGGCGCTCTTTTCAAAATATGTGTACAATTACATAAATCAGGCACAGAAATGGAAACAACTCTTAAGGTAAACCTCACATTTATTAAAATTGAATCACAAGAACCATCAAACTAAATATATGAAATAAATGGTGAAAACCTTCAACGACAAGTAAGTTAATGTGGCGGGTGAGCTTGCCGATCGCCACACATTTTTTCAAAGCGCGGAATAAAGTTTGATACTGCCACTCTCATTTCTTGCTCCACATCGATTTCTGAGCGGCGCATAAATAGGTTGTCGCAAAGGGAATGGGGATCCTTACAGCTTTTGAACTCAGAGCTTTTGATTGATATCCAAAACTCCATTAAATCGGAAGAAGCAAATTTTGTTTACAGGCTGCTGTCGCAGGAGGGTTCAATGAGACCCTCTTCTTCCTGCGAAGTGAATTCTGGTGGAGCTTGAGCACGGAGAGGATCTCGAATCCACGCAAATTTCTCGAAATTATCTTCCTCAAAGTATTTGGAAACCAATCAGTGAGCTTTGAGAGGTGTTTCTTGAAAAGTGACAGCAAGTCTTGCGAAACAAGGACTTTATTACGGGCCACGTATTTGTGCAATTCAGGGAAACAATGTTGACCGCCATCCTTATTGACTTTTCTTATCCACAGCTGCAGCTTTTTCCTAAACGCCGCAATCTTCTCCAAAACTTTCAAAATGTGCATGTTATTGCCTTGCAGAAACAGATTGAAGGCATTCAGCTTATCAAATATATCGCACAAATACGCTAGTTTCAGCAAAAAGTCGGGTTCGGCAAAGTACTTGGAGTTTTCATGACCTTCCTCTTGTAGAAAAGTGTGAATTTCTTGACATAGCTCGAATGCACGGGATAAAATGTTGCCACGTGAAAGCCGTCGTGAACTACAGTATTATAACAAGGTCGTGTGTTCAGCTCCCATGTAAATATAAATCAGCACTACAGGCCTTAGAGGTCCTTGGCTTTAATCTTCTTTACTATTTGCTTCCACTTTTTTCGATCCTTTGCTATTTCTTCCCAATTATTTACACATATCTCCCTTATATTAGCTTTCACTTCTTTGAGCCAGTTTTTCTTCCTTCCTCTTCTCTTTTTCGATCCTTCTCCTTCATATAATACTTTCCTAGGAACTCTTTTCTCAAGCATTCGAGTAATATGCCCTAACCACCTCATTCTTTGTGCTCGAATCTTTTGTATTATTCTTGGTTTTTTGTACAAATCCATTACTTCTATGTTTATGCGTCTTCTCCATTCGTCTTCCGTTGTTCTTACGCCTTCCAATATTTTCCTAAAAATTTTCGTTTCCCAAATTTCCAGTTTTTGTTCGTCTTTTCTTGTCATTATCCAGGCTTCGCTTGCATATAGGACAACCGGTCTGATGATTGTTTCGTAAGGTCTAAATTTGACTGCCCTCGATAGGTTTTTTGTTCTCAGTATTCTTAATAAAGACCCTGCCGCTTTATTTCCTTTATAGATTCTCTTATCGATTTCGTTCTCTTCTTGGTTGTTAACTGTTATTATTACTCCTAGATATTCGAACTGGCTATCTCTTTCAAAATCGCAAACCTCTCCCTCTGCATTAAATTTAACATAGTATCTGTTACGCCTATTTCCATGTATTTTTTTCTCTGTTTATCTGTAGTCCGAATTTGTTTGCTTATTCTCCAAATTTCCAGAAACTCTTCTTGTGTTCTCTTTTGGATCTTGTTAATAAAACTTTGTGATGGTATCGTAATCGTACCTGTTGTTTGCATCTTACTTTCTCTTATTAATTCCAGTACCAAGTTGAACAAGTTCGTCAAGAGCCTTGTCTTAATCCTCTTCCAACTCTGAATTGATCTGAACAATTGCCATCTATTAAAATTTTATTTTTTGTGTTCGCTGATGCCATTTTCACCAGATTTACTAACTTTTTTGGAATTTCTAATTTTGCAAGCGCTTCATATAATTTTTCCCTGGAAATTGTATCATATGCCTGTTTAAAATCGATAAAAAGCTTATGCAGGCCTAAATTTTGCTAAATAGCTATGATTTTGGATCTGTTTTAGAGTGAATATTTGGTCAACAGTCGATCTTCCATGTCTAAATCCTCCTTGATATTCACCCGCCACTTCATCCTCATATTTCTTTAGTCTATTCCGTATAATTTTGACCATAATTTTATACACTATGTCTAGCAGTGCAATTCCTCTATAATTTTCGCACCGTGTCTTATCACCTTTCTTGAAAATTGCACAAATGAGTGCATTATTCCATTCATCTGGCATTCTTTCTTCATTCCACACTTTTCGTATCCATTGCGCTAATTTCTTTTGCAGTTTGTCTCCTGCTTGCTTTAATACCTGTGCAGGAATTCCACTTTCTCCAGCACTTTTATTATTCTTTTGTTCTTTAATAACTTCATACACTTCTTGTTCTGTAGGTTCTTCTATTTCTTCCTCATTTCCTTCTACCAGTTCTGTAGGTCCTTATTCACATTTTCGTTCCTGTTCTTCTACGCCATTTAGCAACTGGTTAAAGTATTTTGCCCATACGTCCAATTTTCCTTTTACTTTTCCCACTAGCCCTCCTTCTTCATCTCTACAATAAATTGTTCTGGTGGCCGAACTTTGTCTGGACTTCTTTATTGGTGTAATGTTCTCCTATTTTTTCTAATTGTTTTTCTAGTTGCTCTCTCTTTTTTGTCCTACATATTTTTTTTGCCCTCCTTCTCGCCTGTTCATAATTTTTCTTTGTTTCTTCTGTTCCCTTTCGGTCATTTTCTATTTTCGCATTATTTCTCTCGTTTAAAAGTCTCTTGCACTCTTCGTCGAACCATTCTTCTTTCCTTGTAAGTTTTCTCTTTCCTACGCAGACATTCATTGCTTCTTTTACTCCGTTCTGAATTGATGTCCGTTCATCTTCTATTGTTTGGTTCATTTCAATGCCGTCCACCAGCCTCAACTGTCCATGTATAGCTTTGTGAAAAATCTGGCTTTCATTGACCTAGTTATTATGTACGACACATTCTAACACGGAATTCAATTGGGAATTCATTGACTTTGATGCAAGTGCTTCCCTACGGATGATGCAATGAGTCCACGTGCTTTGCTGCGAATAAGTGCCTGCAATTTTCCATAACGACCAGACATTAATCGAGCTCCATCAATATACATACCGATGCACTTTTCCCAATCCAAATCATTTTCGGTTATAAACTTGTCAAGCATCTCAAATAAGTCTTGAGCCTTTGCGCTTCCAATGATGCTTTTGCAGAACAGAAGATCTTCATCACGTTGCAGACCAAATTTCGTGCCTTCCATTTTTTCTATTAATTGATCATTGAGATCCAGAGCTATATGATGGATTTTTCGACTAACAGTATTGTTGGATACAGGAACCTTTGAAATTAACTTTCCCACCGATTCTTCCAGCATAATATTAACCACGTCAAAAGCAGCCGGTAGAATAAGCTTTTCTGCGATGGTGTGGGGGTTTTTGCACTTCGCTACTTTGTATGCGAGCTTAAAAAATGCTAGCAATGCGTTGCTTGGTACTGAGGCTTCTTTAGTAAACACACCTTTTTGCTTTTGTCAATCTTGTAACTTGCTACTAAAGAATGCGCGAGATTTTTCAACCATGTTAGAATGATTGATCTCGAAATAACGCTTTAGCTAACTTGGAACATTCGGTCGCTAGAACTTTTAAACAGAGCACACGCTACGGCCTCTCTTCATTGTTTACTTCTATTGAAGTAAGGCCAAAATTCAAATAGTTATCACCATATTTGCGATATTTCCGTTTCTTTGCTACCCCTACTACTTGTCAATGCTTGATCACACCCACTTGAACTGTCGACTTGCTTATTTAGTAAAATATCAAGTAAAAAAAATACATAGTCGATATATATTACGCGAAGTTTTCTGTTAAATAAGAAGGAGCCAAGAAGACGTAGTAGTAATTCGGAACACCCGAAGGACGTAATGGTAAAATCAACCTGACTATTATCATCAATCACTTCTAATACGTATCGAGTAAAACAGGCTAGATTTGTAAGTTGTAGAACGTTGTCGTACAAATCAATCTTGGTAAGGAGATTGCAACTGGTGAACAAACATTTGTGTACATGCTCGAATGGTTTGGAATTGCGCAGAGGCGTGGAATGTTTTAAGATCAAATTGATAATTAAGCAATATATGTTTATATTTCTTTTTCGATAATCCAATGATAGAACAATATCACAATTCAACACAAAAAGAATCCAAATACAAAATAGGTTTTTCTGACGTTTGTTTGGTCATAAAACCAGCAGTATTTCTTTCGGGTTCCATCAAGCAATGTCATTTTAATGGATTTTGATATATCGGGGGACCCGTCGTTGAGCACAAAGAAGACAACTGTTACTTTTGCCTGGTAGATGTGACAAGACACATTTTAAAAACGAAATCTATCATAACCCAAACTTGGCAACAATTATGTTTGCCGAATATTACTGAAGTCTGTACCTTGGACTGTTCTAGTTTAGACGAAATATTTCTCCCTTTATGGCAATATCATCAAATCTTTCTTTGTGTAACTTTGTATATTGCGCAAAATTGGTGCAGCATCGATGGAATGCACGTAAAAAAAAACAGAAAATAAACGTTAATTTTCTTTAATACACAGTTCACTTGTTCACGTAATATCGCCGAAAAAACCGGTCTCCTCTTTCTCTCTACAAAAACCAAATTAATTGCCATTACCGGCTACCTTTGCTTTATAGAAATTACATTGGATTAATCACCCTTTCGAATTTTGGACAACGATTATATTACATTACATTACTATATTACGCCGGGTATTATCGAGCTGCATCTTTTTTTCTTCTTGCCATCTCAAGCCCGGATAAATCGTGTAGCTGTTCGTTATTCTGTAATAAGTATAACGTGTAAGGTCGTCTTCGGAACAATTATTAGCTAGGTTCACGGATATATATATACAGGGTGAACCGTTTTACTTGGGAGATATGTATACCGGTTGTCAATTAATACGTATCTAATACTGAAGAAGACGTTTCATTGGCAGTATCATCTAACATTACTATGAGAATGGTATTTTCTCTGTTAAATACATAGCTATTCGATCAGTTTTGCTTGACAACTAGTATGTGCTAATCAGGTGTTTGTCAAAAATATTTTTGTGTGGTTCTTTTTAAACGTTGTGGTTGAAACAGGTGGCATTTATGGTAAAAGATCTGTTCCTAAGATAATAGTCTATGTGCCATTTAATTTTTAGTCACTGAAAGGTGTTAACCAATGGAAATTTGTATGGTAACAAAAGCTACATCGGCTTAGAAATACTGCTTCAATATTCTTCCGCAAAAGGTGGAAAGTCACCGTCAAAGCTGACAGTTGCAGTTCAAGGCCAGGAAAACCATAAGTTTTAATTAAAATTTTATCACATTGGTCTCAGAGATCCTTGCCCATCTCTGATTGGTATGCACAAAATGTGATTCCTTGCGTATTCAGAACTCATTTAATCACAAAAAATGACCTGTCTTTGTTGATTTTCATAGTTTGAGTTTGTAAGGAATTTACCAACACAGAATCACATCAGTATACACTGAGGTATTTACATTTTTAGATTATCTATAATGGGCAAAAATAATAATAATTAACAATGTTTTAACTTTAACCCTATCTCTAACATTGAAAGATATCGACGTTTTTTATGGTATCGTTCTCTTGTCTTATTTGCATTCTTGTTTATTTCGTTCTTAACGTGTAGCCCGTTGACAAAATCAAAGACAGTTCAGCCTTTGTTGGAAATACTGCTTATCCACCATAAACTAATTCAAATGAGAAGTATTTTGTACTCTGGAAGAATTGACGCTACATGGGGAAGGAATTGAATCCTATCGGTAATTGTTTTACTTTAGTTTTATTTCAATAATCTTAATAATTCAATTACAATTCCCAAGTGAAATCCAGCCTTCTTGCCACCCTATATTTACTTAGGCGATTGGCGTATGCAAATCATTTGTTCTAACAAAAAAAATTACCACATTTTCTATCTTTTCATTAAATAATGCCTTTGTTATGGGCCAGCACATTGTATACTCGGCTACTCCGACAATAAGTGTCTTCCTTTTATTTTTCTAAAAAGTGCAAGCAAATCTTTATCGATCATCTTAAATCGAGTTTCCACCCGAATAGTTCCTGCTGGTATATTCTCCTTCGAGCATGACAATCTTGGCATCATCTTACGAATTTTCTCAATTCCTTCATCCCATCAGAAGACCATTCCTTGACCTTATTCAAAGTTTTTGTGAAACAAAAACGACGATAGGCTGTGTCATATTGGAGGAGGTTCTGTTAAAATATCTCACAACATTTAAACCGGTTTAAAAATATACAAATTAAAAGATAAGGAAATAAGAATGAGTTATGAAGAAGAAATTGAGAAATCCTTTAGAGAAATAGAGATGGACAAACTACAAAAATGTCATAGTAACAGCAGCAAAGAAAGTATGTGGAACAACAAAAATTAAGGAACATGGTGCCGAAGGAACGGAATGGTGGAATTCTAATATATAGAAACTAGGCAAAGAAGACAAAAAAGGAAAAAGAGTAACGGAAGAAATAAGAAAGGGGAAAGAACTAGTATGAGAAAAATTTGGCTATAGACTAAACGAATCCTAGAAACGAAATAAAAAAACAATTCTGTGATATTGAAAAGAGCTTAGGAAACACCATGTCCCATATTCAATATAGCACTAAAAGAAAGTCAAGTGACTGGATACCATGACATACTAGTACACAAGAAAGGAGACAGCAGAAACTAGAATAACACCCTCGGAATAACGTTGAGCAGTGTTCTATGAAAATTCTAAAAAAAAATACTGGACAAAAGCACACAAGATAGAGCACACAAATGAAGAGGCACTGTGTGAATCTATAAAACACAGAAGGACACAGGGCTTAATTTTTACAATAAGACAATCAGGCAGAACAATACGGAACAATAAACATTCGATAAATCAAAAAGAGAAGAAATCTAGAAAAGTCTAGAAGAAAGAGACATCCAACAGAAAACAATACAGTCAGTAAAAAGCCTTTACCAAGAAAGCAGTTGTCTAGTAAAAATGTAACATGAAACATCAGAAATTTTCAAAATTAATGAGGGAGTTAGGCAAGGATGCAATCTTGCTCCACTACTATGCAGCCTTGTACGCAGGATATAGGAAGTTTCAAGCAATTAAAGCGTATGAGATAGTTTTCGCCCAGCGGAAAGTGAACAGGCCGTGCAGAATCATTTGAATACATATGTGAAAGAGAAATATTAAAAAAACGATAATAGTATCCAAAGAAAAAAGAGGATGCCAAATAGAAGTGAAAGGAACCAAGTTAGAACATGTGGAACAACAAATACTTATAGGAGTGAATGAATGAAGAAAGTAAAATAGAAAATTAAATCAACAGGGGCAGCAATAGGAAGACAAGGCAATAAAAACAACACTGTGAATCAAGAAGGAAATAACCGTGAAAATTAAAAAGAGAAATCAAATGAGATGTTAAAGAACCGAGTAGCCTTATGTCTAGAGACAGATAGATCCACCCAAGGGGTAAACCAAAACTACACTTTTGTACAAGGAGGTCTCCACAGAGGCAAATGGTGGTTCCGGAGGTTCCTTGATGGTCCTTGGAGGTTCCCAAAGGTCCTCGGACTCTATTTAGGCGGAGGAATATCGAGATGGATTCAATAAACGCTATTGATTTGAAGGTAGAGCAAATCGAAAGGTTGTGAAATAAAATTACACATTTAGGTAGAAGGTTTATTTATTTATTTTTTAATAACAGCTTTTTATTCTAAACAAATTTTTTATTTTCACTTTATCGTATCTTCTGAGATGGAACTTGTTTTCCCCTTGAAGGTTTTATCAACTGATTTGTCAATGTCGACACTATTTGGCCAGATGCAGGCAACTATTTGTTTTATATCTTCTCGATATTTAATTGTAACTTTGTTGTATTTCAACTTAATAACCTTACTAATCTACCAAAGCTTTTTTGGCAATTCATAGTAGACAGTATCAATGCTTATATCATCTTTTGCATCAGTTGAATATATTTTGTCATACGCATTGTCGCAATCCTATTCATTACCACTGCTGCTGCTGAATTCTGGAGTACTAGACATTTCAACTTTAATTTCTTTAATTTTTCTAGATTTATTAATTTTAATGTCATCTTTTTTTCATATTCAGTTTTAATTATATTCATATTCAAGTTGTTTATATCCGAGAATTTTTTCTCACTTATTATTTTCAATCTGTCACTGCTTAAACGTCCATTAAACTTATCGAGAAGTTAGCATAAAGTCGATTTTTTTTATAAAATGATTTTCATTTTCTGACTGAATTTCAAAAGAAGAAATTTGTTTTTTAATCATCCTTTAAAAGCTCTATATTGTTATGAATGTTTTTTTCATAAGAAGTTAAATCGGTGGTTGTTTCTCCTATTTGTTCTTCATCTTCAAGAGCAATATCTTCGACAATAACAATAAGTCATTCTGATCAATTTCCTTAAATTCTATTTGTAATATTTGTTGTTAACTTGTACAATTGCAGTAGATTTTTTTTTAATCTTTGACTTCCTCCCACTGATTAACGAATTGTAAGTATAACATTTTTCCTTAAATCAATATGTTCATTTTATAAGATCACAATAGGAGGAGGCAATTTCACTTTTTTGAACATAAAACATAAGTAGATGTCTACATGTACGCATGAGGAAATCTAATTAGATATCCTCATTTGTACATTTTTGTCGAGTAAATTACTGCAAACGCCTCTACAGAACTGAACAAATCGTATTGTTACAAATTCTGACGCGCCAGTAGCCCCAACTATTGGCTTAAAGCGCCATAGGTTAATTAATTAATTGAAACGTAATGCCATTGACGCATGAGGAAATCTAATTAGATATCCTCATTTGTACATTTTTGTCGAGTAAATTACTGCAAACGCCTCTACAGAACTGAACAAATCGTATTGTTACAAATTCTGACGCGACAGTAGCCCCAACTACTGGCTTAGAGGCATAGGTTAATTAATTAATTGAAACGTAATGCATTGACGCAGAGGAAATCAAATTAGATATCCTCAGGGTATTATATATACGTTTTAAAAATATTGAAATGCCATTATTTCCCAAAAAGCTATGCTGACGAGATGTATAACATCGAAACGCGCGTCCATAGATGGTGGATAGGTGATGGCATTACGTTTCAATTAATTAATAAAACATAAAACAATAAAATGTAAAAAATTTATTTTTTTCTTTTATTATATTTTAGAATAGTTTACAATTGATTAGTTTTTTTTATAATATACTACAAAACGTATTTTAATTGGTTGACATGTCACTATGGTGCAATTTTACAATTATCTTTACAATTTTCTGGTCACTTATGTATATTTGCTTGTTTTCTTTCATGGTGGTCCCCGTAGCTGGCTTGATCATGTGTTTTTGAACACGAAACCGGTCGCCTTATAGTTGATAGAATTTGTGAGAAAATTGGACCTGCTTTTTATTTCCCTTCATTAATTTTATTTGTATTTCATAGACAGATTCGTCTTCCTTCTCAGCATCTATCTCTACTTGTTGAAAGTCACATATGTTATCTGTTAAAGCTTGATTTATAATATTTTCTATTTCTTGGCCAGTTAAATGAGCGTTGTGTGTGCTTTTGTTATTTTTTTTAGGTTATGAGAACAACCCCCGCTACTGAAAAGTATATATATATATATTAATAATAACTAAACGATAACTTTACATGTAATAAACATTGGGGGTCCCCGGTGGTATTTGGAGGTCCTCCGGAGGTCCTCTCAAAGTGCACAAAGAGGTCCTCTCGTGGTTTACCCCCCAAACCCACCGTTTCAGTTTGATAGTAAGGTATTGTAGCCATATTACAACACATTGCTTAACTAAAAATATATTTTTCTCTCAGTGTACCAGTTGAACTTATTAGTTAAGACCTATTAATGCCATTTGAATCAAAATTACTTTACAATCTTCAAACTAGTTCCTACTCAACAAACTACAAAATGCATCATTTTCGAGATATGCAGCTGCATTTGTCTTATCTTATAAGCTCCAAACGGTCCACCCTGTACAGTACAATAATAGCGGCTTTCACGACGGCATCGTACCATCTTTTTCCACGGACGGCGCGGCGTTCGTTACCGTTTGGTAGCGGCGTAATGGCCGGAAATTACCGGTTACACCGAACGTCCAATTAGCTGGGACACTATGTCGAAGGTGCGGCACACACATGTTGCTGTACGGTGGTAAACGGTGGTGAGCCAAGCGGCCTCTCATTCCGCGCTTAATTACGTCCGACCGTCATTAACTAAGAAAATAATACACGAAGGCTGATGATCGGGGCCCGTCGGAAGACCCTCCATTACCTTTTTCCCCGGTGTCTGCGTATAATCTTACGTAATTTTCGTTGTGTATACACGGGTAATTGGTATCGAATGATGAGATGGGAGATGAAGCGAGATGCGGGGGAGGTGGGACATGAAATGAAGAAGAAAAACGAAGATAAGATGAGGTACCTGATGATGATGGAGTATTCTTGAATTTGATTCTATGGTGAATTTGGTCTGATGTTACGCTTATCAATAGAATATTTATGACTTTTGGTCCGTGGTTACAAACATCTGATAACACCCAATGTGCACACCCCAAGCAAGATTAAAAAGACGTTTATTAATCTCTAAGGAATATAAAATGGTTGTTTTACTCTCTGCGGTATAATGAAATAATTGACTACATTTTATTTATTTTTTATGTAATGTCAACATTACTGAAATTTGAAATATTAGCTTTAGATCATTGGGTCGTGTAATGAAGACGTTTAGAAGCAGACCAACAAAAACGGTTTTGAAGAGAAGCCCAGCCAGGAAGAAGAGGGGGTAAAAGCCGAAAAGAACGTGGATTTCAGCAGTAGAAGAATATTTAAATTTAAGCTACATGACTGCGGGGTTAATAGGAGAGCAAACTGCGGTTCTGACCATTATCTGGTAACTGCAAAGCCTATATTTCCGTATTCAAACTTTCAGGGTCCTACCACGGACTCGGGCGATACATTGACAACGAATAGGATTGTAGAAACAAGAAAAATAAGATCGATCTTCTCTGGGGCGATAGCATACCAACAAAGATCAAAGATGACGTTCAATGATTACAGTGTGAGTAATAATATAGAGGAAGAACATGAAAACATTAAAAAAGCCATATATAAAGCAGCGTTCGAAGCCTTGGGTGAGAGACTCTCTGATCAGAAACCAATGGAACCAATATGGCTAACCGTTGAAATCAAAGAGATGATTAAAGAGAAAAACATCCAATAAATGGCTCACAGACAAAAATGTAGAAAACCGAAGGGAATGCAAAATTAGGACCAATGAAGTAAGAAGCACAATAAGAGAAGAGGAAAATGCTTATGGGAAAAAATGTATCGACATTGAAAATATGATTGGAGGAGCTCAGAGTACGAAGGCCTGGCGAGTGGTAGGAGAACTTAAGACAGAAACTAAAAATAAAATAAATCAATCGATAGATATGAACACCTGGCATACGAATTACTATTTACCGATACAAGGAATGAATTTATTCAAGGAACCGAAATAAGTCCAGAAAATCAATATTCGACAATCATCCTGGATGATGTGAAATCTCATGAACTCCTGCTGTGAGCAAAATCGAGTACCCCAAGAATGGAAAGTATCACACATTGTTTCTATTTTCAAAAAAAGGAAATAAAAGAGATCCTGGAT
Source organism: Dynastes tityus (assembly GCA_029618875.2). NCBI lineage: Eukaryota > Metazoa > Arthropoda > Insecta > Coleoptera > Scarabaeidae > Dynastes > Dynastes tityus. Next base: position 3,237,427 of record JAROYD020000001.1, read on the forward strand.
GTTACAAGGGTTTGAGTGTCACATCTTCAATGAGTAGACTCTTTGGCAGGAGGAACGATGTTGGTCATAAAACCGGTGAAGATCTTGTGTGGATAATCTTTTCTCCCTTCAATAATTACTTGAGAGGTATATATCTGTAGGACAATAAGTCCACCTTGCCTTTATAGACCTGGAAAAGGCTTATGACTCAATTCCTCGCTCTAAACTGTGGAAAGCCCTCGCCCTCTTAGATGTAGAAAGGGGATTATACAACATCATCTCTCGTATATTAAACTGGGAAAACATCTATCAAAATCCATAACCACCACAAACGGTCTGAGACAGGGATGTGGTATTTCGTCGCTGCGATTCAACCTATACGTTGAGGTTGCATTCAATGATTGGAAAAGAAGATGTCAACCTATGAGTATCCCGGTAGAAAATAAAAAGAATCCCAAAAAAGTTTTCGGTTACCCTCTTAAACGCGGACAATGCAGAAGAGAGTTCTCGTATTTGTGGTCCATCAAAAACTACGGCTTTCAGTTTCGCATCATTTTTATTTGGAAATTTGGTCTGGAGGTATAAAGAAATATTGCTTTCATAGCTTAAGCTTGTCACGAACTGCTTCATAAGTCCAAGTTTTATATGAAGAGGGGGCAACAGAACTTTTTCTCTAGAAATCAGGGGTTCAGACAGTACATTTTTTCTTCTCCTGATACAAGATTTGTTCTTAGGGGCAGTGTTTTCTTTCCCAGTGCTCAGATCGTGCCCTGCTATCCCACTCGTAAAGAAAACAGGGATATTTAGTGAAACCGGATTGTTGGCCAAGAAGAGTCGTCAGTACTTTAAAATCCCCACACACTGTCCAGGAATACTTACCATACTCAATTTTATCTAGGATCAGCTTAAGGTTATTATAAGCTTCTTTTAAATCAACAGAGCATGCAAGAGGTAATGAGGGAAGTAAATTTCTATTATGAAGCAAGACTCCTTTCATGCTTCTCAATGAACTGTCAACAAGGAAAATAAACATTAAAGGGACGATGCGATGTCTACATCAATCCTGGAAATATTTTATATTGCCTGAATGTTACTGCTGATAAAGTAGGGGGAAATATTAATTAGAACTGAATGTATTTTGTATATACAGAACCGAAATAAGTACGTGTGTAGTGTATATCAACACTAGAAAATCCATCATAAATTTGCATAAACGCAAGAATTTTGGAATATCTTTTCTTACAAATTAAAAAAAAAACAAACTAAAAACAGGTCTGAATTCAGGGCATCTCAATTGACCAAAATCAGGTCTTTCCACTCTTGAAGCAATTTTGCTTTTTAAAAATGCATACCAGTGAATCTACCGTTTGCCACTGACAAAAATAAGACATATAGTAATTGTAACGTAACTAAAACCTGATAGGGCTGTTAGTGCACACTGAATGTGCAGTAACAGCCCTGAAGATGTCCCATAAGAGTGTGGACGAAACGTTAGCAAAAGCTATCATAATGACGAGGGCCCAACCCGGAAACCAAGAGTATAGTAGTTGCCTTGGCTCTTTAGCTTATCACTAGTTTCTGATATACATACGTAGTTGGTTAACTTCCGAATTTGTCCTCCCATCTATCTTGCTAATCTAATATTGATATAAAATTTAGCAAATTTTCGAAAAGATCAAGTATTTTCTTACCTGTCTAAGGCAATGAAACAATAAATTTCCTTCTACAACCAAACCATTTGTTAGATCATTACATTGTTTTCTTTAATAGCTAATTTACACCGTCGAAAACACAACATAACTTGCTCCCAATTAAATTAGCATAAATGTTACAGTTCGCGCCGCGGCTTGAAATAATAAAAAGTATCCAGAAAGAAGCCGTATAACCATCTAAGAAGTCTCTATCTCCCTCTATCTCTCTCTCGCTCGCCGAAAAGCAAACCGGTCTTCGACCACGGACCTCGATCTTCTTCTTACCGCTCTCCGGGGAGATCCTAAATTAGAAGATCGTGTTCCTTTTGCGCAAATTAAATAAAGCAATTTCAGAACGCACCCTGCAGCCGAATACCTGTAATTTGTACGCTCGAGGTTCGGTGACATCTTCGGCTCGCCGAAGAAACCACCAATTAACTCCGGGTAGCGGCCTGCTTTTTTTTTAAGGACTGCGACGCACAGAAGAACCATATAACATCTATGTATGCGGGATTACTACCAAATTCAATTTGTACGATTCCCAAGTGAAGGAAGGGACAAGTCTTTGGGTGGCTGTTGATGCCGTTTTGACGAAATTATTACCTGGAAAAATTGCCGACAAATTGGCTGCAAGGGAAGGACTATATGAGATTCAAGAAAGGGGCGATAAGAGCAGGATATTCGAGTCTATTATATGAATGTACGATTGTCAGAGGGAGAATTTATTAAAACCAATAAATCGTTAGTGTTTTGAAGCTTTTGCGTGATAATGTGAATATATACATTAACATTAAAATGGCAATTTTGAAAAGATCCAGTGTTAGATGGTGTGCCAGACAGCATCTTTGAAGCATCATCTTTCAACGTGGTTATACAGTGGTCCGCATAGTCATTGAAAGTCATTGAACATCCACCCTATTCGCCTGATTTGGCCATGTGTGATTTCTGGTTGTACTTCAACCTAAAGAAACATTTACGTGGTCGACGTTTCACGACGGAGGATGAGATAGATGAAGCAATTCATCTATTTTTGAGAGCATTCCAAGAGATGACTGGCTTCACGCTTTTACGTTGTGGAAACTTCGGTTACAAAAGTGCATTGATGCAGGAGGAGATTATTTTGAACATAAATAAAATCATTTTCGTAAAAAGACTTGTAGTTTTCTTGTATCTCAAAATATATAGCGTGACCCTCGTAATAAAGAACTAGTATTCTTTCACAAGTATATATGAAGCTTTTCTTTTAAACATAGGTTCGTTTCGTATTGCTTACGATATTCTCGTAAGCTTCGGAAAAAATGGTTTAGGAAGATACCAGCAAGGGCGATGATTGCAGCATTTTCGAAATTGCCCAGTTCTAAGTTGTATACAGGCCAATGTTTGAAATGTATTTCGATCACAATCATAGTTAAATGCAGTTTAATTTCTCTCCTTTTTTTTATTTTTTCCCATGTATTATCACTTATCCATTTGGGGTTAGGAGTTTTCTTTGTAGTTGTAACTTGTTTGCAGTTTTCCACGTATACGTTTTTACATCTCTGCCATACTTCTTCAATACTTGAAGTGTAGTCTATCTCTGCTGAGTTCATTAAGCTATTTACTATTTGTTGTTTTTTTTTTTGCTCTAATTTATTTGGATCTATCACTCTTTTCTTGTTTCTTGAGTTTTCTTCAGTTCTCTTGAGTTTCTGTAATTTCATTTTTCTTTGGTTCTGCCACGTCCCTGCATAATTTGGATTTTAGCTGTCGGCAAGTAATGATCTGGCCCAATATCTGCACCTCTCATGTTTCTAATATTCAGCAGGTCATCGCACCATTCTTTTTTAAACAGATGTAATCAATTTGGTTTTTAGTTTTTCCATCTGGAGAAACCCATGTAACCTTGTGGCATCTTTTGTGCTCAAACGTACCGCCTATTTTTAGATCAAAATTTCCACATAGTTCTAGTAATATTTTTCCATTTTCATTCCGCTCACCTATGCCATGTGCTCCCATTATTTCTTCAAAATTCTTTATATTGAGTCCTACTTTCGCATTAATTTTGTTTGCTTTTGATGCAACTCCCATTTAAATCACATATATTACTCGTTTTTTTATTAAATTATTACCTAGGTACCCGTATTAGACAAGAAAGAAGATCAGAAATGCATTTACCTGGTAAAGACGTCGGGATAATGAGTTCTGGAAAAGGCTTTCTCTAGCTCCTCTAACTGATAACTCGTGAAAGTCGTCCTGTATCGTCTTTGCTTCCGTTTCGGTGCGAATTCATCCTGTTCTGGGTCACTACCATCGCTTTGATCGGCGATTACCGGGGGTCTAGGTTCTGATCCGGCGTTTGGAGTTATCTCTTCCGATACGCCCATGCCTTCAGGGTTGCCGTCAGACTTGGTTGGTTCTGAAACAATAAATTATGCGTTCGTAATTTCTCCCTCCAAACTATTCGTACTTCAATCGTAAAGTCAAGAAGATGAGGGGTGCAATCTAAAAAGATTGATTTGAGGGAGGTTTCTTGGAGCGGTAGTTTTAAGAAGTATATCTTTTAATATTCTGCAAACCATTTTTGACGACACCTTGCTCGATTTTATATCTCTACAAATAGGGAAGATATTGCTTTTAAGATTGAATCTGGGAATCTAAATTTTCTAAATCTAACAACGCTCTCTTGCCTACTCTTCCTCCTGAAGCTTCATTACAACCAAAAGATAGCTGGAATGGAAATACTTGGATTCTTACCTATAACTTCGGTCAAATGTTGTGGCTTGTTCTGTGCGATACAATCCTGAATTTTAAAAAGGAACAATTGATTGCTTTTCAAAATATCTAAACGTAAATCTTTTTAAGGAGAGGAGGTGCTATGTAAGGGTGTTAGCAATGTGTTTCAAACAAGCAGGTCTCTTGATGTTCATTCCTTAAATGAATAATTCAATCTAATCTTACGCATTTTTCTTTTCTTATGTAACATGTAAGATATATACCTAATAATTATCTCATGTGGAAAAGAATTTTGTTTGAAATGTATTTTTGGGCATACATAATAATAATACTGTAATATCAGAAATCCTGAAGAATTCCTGAAAAATAGATCTTAAGGTTAGTAAAGCTATATTCTGTAGAATTTCTTAAGGAAATTATTAAATTGTAACTTGACAAGATTACCTACTAATTACGATTTTTGATCGCTAAAATACGTTAATCTAATTCAAATTACCAAGGAGTTCCTCAGGGCCAAAATGGAGCTCCCTTATTCTTTCTTAAACACAAAAAATTCCTTATAATTAATTCCCGTTTCGCCCGTGAGATTTCCTATCGAGATCTGCGGGTGGAAAACAACGTTTCTTTTCTATTTACGCGGGTACCGTTGTTGGCATCGTGCCGTTGTCATTTCGAATTAACTTTTTAGTGTTGCTTGGGTTGAACAATTAGATGCCATTAGGGACGCACCTCCGCGGAACGCGAAAGATAAAATAATTGCTGTAATTACGGAGAACAAACGGAACCGACTCCGTGTGAGAGCGATTCTGGTTCTTTTTTATTCCGATGGTAGTGCAGTAAACTCGGCGAGTAACTGGCTGGAAAGCGAACGATGTAGATGTTTGGAAATAGTGGAAGGGTTCTCCAAATATAAGAATTGAAATGTTGAACGCAAAATATTTATTGAAGAAATATTTGCAAAATAATTTCGCATACACTCACATTCAATGACAATGCGCAATTATCTGGTAAAAGGAACTTCGGAAGCATTTGGTGCGGGTGTTAACCTTGTTATCAAACAATCGAGAATTTCATACATCCATCGTATAGTTATTGCCAAGAAGGAGGATGATTCAGTCTGGTTGTTTCTAGATGCTCGAGTCTTGAACAACATTACTAGGCAAGAACATGAAAGATCTGAAAACATCGATACATTACTAACAAATTTCTCTGGTGTTCGGAGTTAGATCCCACTCCTCGAGTCAAACCTAAAATTCCGCAGATTCTCTATTAATTAAACAACTCATCAATTCTATCAACAAGCACCTTAACATATGCCATGAAACACATTCTGGATCTCCATTTTCCATTATTTATCCACTACATCGACGTACTAATTTCTGAAGATGAACATGTCGATTATCATCATTTCACTCAAGTAATCTCCAGTTTGGTCAACATAGGAATGAAATTAAATTTAAAAAAGTTTAGAAGCAATTCAAGGTTTCCCAATGCCATGCAAAGTCTCCAAATTCTTTGGGAACCAAAAACTAGAACTATCAACTTGTCAAAAATGAAACAAAACTCATATGAGCAGGGCTTTTTTTTTTAATAATTTATTTTGAGAACCGATGGGGTAATTTCAAAATCATAATGATGGAGAATATTCATCATGGTCACGTTCCAACCAAAATACAACTACCAAACTATTACGCGTATGCTTGTATTTTAATTAGCATTTTAGAATCTTTTCATTAGCAACTTACTCAAATTTTATAAAAGAATTGTTAAATACTTATGGTTAATGAACGCAATGTGTCAACTGACAACGATTGCTACACTGATGATTAACGCTGGCCACGAGCGGTACCGCGCATCGGCGTAGAATCAGTTCGGACCGAGAGGAACGGTAGTATTACTTCATCTGCGGAGCAGTACGGACATTTTCGCTGCCGGTTATTTGCGCAATTGTTTATCTGTCCTAGAAAAATTATGATTTCGTCAGCAAAACGACCGCGGTCGGACAAACTTCGAAAATTTATTGCAGAAATTCTAGACTTAATATATGAAGGTGCTAAAATTAAATGTGTAATCTGTAAAATCCCGTTAATGTGTTGGTCCAGACAACATTGTCTACGACACGTAAATAGTGAAAAGCATGTTTCAAAAAGAAATTGCGCACGAGACAATGAAAAATTTATATTCAATTTACGCGTTACGTTTATCGCATGTAATATACCGTTTAATTTACTAGACAAGGAACCATTTATCTGCCTTTGGAATAACTATTCGGAGTGCAAATTAACAAGTCGAACATCGTTACGAAGATTTGTGTCATTTGCGCGCGAACATATTGAACAAAAAATAAAATCGGGGTTGAAAGATCAAAAATTGTGGTTATGTGTCGACGAAACAACAGATCGGAAGAAACATTCTGTTCTTAATGTAATGGCACGCAAATTGGAACCTCATCAATCGGCACCTTCAATTCTATTAGTCTCCAAACGAATACAACAGTGTACTGCCGAAGTAATTTCAAAGTTAGTGTTAAATACATTGGACAAGTTTGAACTTTCAACAAACCAACTCTTGATGTTAGTGAGTGATGGTGCTGCAAACATGCTTTCTGTAGGCCGGTCTCTTAAAAAGCATTCTGCTAATTTGTTACACATTACGTGTAAAATTCATGCTCTCAATCTTGTGGCGGATAGTATCAGAAAATGTTATCCTGAGGTAGACGCTTTAATAGCGCATACCAAAGCAGTATTTGTCAAATCACCGAAACGTATTCGCGAATTTCACAGACTGTGCCCCCGTATACCAGAGCCACCAGAACCTATTCTAACTCGTTGGGGAACATGGTTGCAGACCGCGTTTTATTATCATAAATATTTTGACAATATTAAGAACGTGGTTTTACAATTCGATACAAAGGAAGCTGCCGCTATCCAGAAAAGCCAGTCGAAATTTCAAGATAGTCAGGTTAAAATGGATTTAAAAATCATTCACGACAATTACTTCGGGCTAGCAGATGCAATATATAAATTTCAAAATCCTGCGGTGCCGTTAGAAGAATCTCTACAAATAGTACAACATGTTCACGCACAGCTATGCGCGATTGAAGACGCAAAAAATGTTTCTGTTCTAGAAAAATTTGAAATTGTTTTTGAGAAAAATTCTGATTTTGGCACATTAAGACACATTTCTGAAGGTGCGTCAACAGAATCGTTAAGTTATTTGAAAGATTATTTTACTTACGCAAATATTACGTCACTAGATGTAGAACGTTCGTTCTCTGCATATAAACGCATTTTTTCCTCATGCCGTACTAGTTTTGCCGAAACAACATTGAAACATATCTAATGTTGCAGATATTTAACAGACATTATTCACTTTGTGATTTCACGGAGGACTCTTAAAATGGTAAGTGTTTGAGCACGTGTTATTTAATTTTTATTTAAAAGATGAGCGAAATTATTTGCGGCAGCAAACATCTCTATTAGCAGAATAACTCTAGTGGAACGCGAGGCCTGGTCGACTCTACGCTACTGCGCGGTACCGCTCGTGGCCAGCTTTACTGATGATTGTTTGCGTGCATGCAGATTTGTGCTAAAAGTATCCAATTAATTGTTTTTCTGAATGTAGCCATTAGGAAGTCACTCAAAAACAAAGTAGCTTACATTACATTGGTGACTATTTGTCATAGTGGCTTCGCTGGTAACAAGGTATTTGATGTTCTTCTCTTTGATGCAGATGAACAGATTCCAGCAGGACCAGAGTCTTTGGTTTCTACGAGGCACGCCCAGGAAATAAATTTCGTTTGTATTTATTGTCGCGACAATGCTGCAATCGCAGTTCGACGCATGCGCGGTAATTGCTCTGAGTTAAGGAGAAGGAGATGACGCCATTTCGAGTTCGCTGTTTGTTATTTACAGTGCTTGGTTAGAATGGCGAAATTGATTGAAAATCCCGCTTATGAGATTAGATCTGTAATTCGTTTTCTGAATGCGAATAACATTAAAGCAGTCGATTTTCATCGACAAATTTGCAAGGTTTACGGAGGAAATGCGATGAGTGATTCAATGGCAAGGAGATGGGACCGACAGTTCAATAAAGGACGTGATCAAGTGCACGATAACGAACGAAGTGGGCGTCCAAGTTTGGTTAATGAAGAGTTGGTTCGTGCAGTTGAAGAACTCGTAAAGAGAAACCGTAAGATTACAATATCTGATCTTTCTACGAAATTTCAGCAAATTTCAAGAGCACTTCTTCATGAAATTGTTTGTGAAAAACTGAATTTTCGAATACTGTATGCTCGTTGGGTGCCGAAAACTCTTACAGAGTAATACAAAAAAAACAGCATCATGGCAGTGCTCTTGATTCTTTGACACGTTCCAAGAAAGATGGTGATGATTTTCTAAGCAAGATAGTGACCGGGGATGAGACTTGGGTCGTTTATGAAGCCCCTGAATCGAAATGAAACAATCAATAGGAATGTTTACTGTGAGACGCTTAGGAAACAGCGTCGCGCAATACAGAATAAGCGCCGAGGAATACTCATAAACGGTATTGTTTTGATTCATATGCCCGACCTCACACTGCGAATAAGACGCAACAACTCTTACAGGGCTTTGGTTGGACCCAGTTTGACCAGCCTCCGTACAGCCCTGATCTCGCCCCTAGTGACTTCCATCTCTTTTTGCACCTGGAGACGTTCCTTGGTGGTCAAAAGTTCAACAACGATGAGGAGCTCAAAGAACATGTTACCACATTGTTGACAACATAGGCGGCAACGTTTTATGAGGAAGGCATACAAAAACTTGTGCCACGCTATGACAAGTGACTATGCAAAAATGGTTTAAGGTTTGTATTTTTGTTTGCAATAAAGATTTCTGTATTCGTTTTGTTTTTATTACCAAACGAAGTTTCTGGACGTACCTCGTATATTACCTAATGCTACCAAAATGCAGGTTACTATCTGGGCCGAATGACCTATCCACTAGAATGGCATTTAAGTTGCCTAGGCGAGATATAGGCTAAAGGTTTAGAATTAGACAAGAGGTTTGTCAAGATTTTAGGCTATTGGCGATTAAAGAAATGGCTACACAATATGGAGTTCGTCCATGATGAGGACTGCCTTTTGTGTTTGGGGGAGGAGGATACGTACGTACATATATTTTGCCACTTCTTTTCCTATTTAGGGATGTTAACATCAGAGAGTGTGAAAACGATTTCACTGAACAAACTTCTGGAGTAAATGGAAATCACATGACTGGTTTGCAATAGACCCTACTAATCGAAATGGATGAATCAACGTTACCAATGTAATATCATACAACGTTTTATAGTTTGATAAAGCACATCTTCAATTGAAGGATGGTATTAACATCTATAATGGTGAGATTTGGCTTGTAAACAATTCCCATGCAGTTATTTAGCAAGTACATTTTAAATATTCACAATATAATGTTCATGCTAAAATTAATAGTTTTCTTGGAATTCAGCTACTCTCTCACTTTCCTGTACAACTACCGTAGACTTCTGCTGAAGGGTCCGTATTAGAAGCGCCGCAGAAAATAAGTAGCAGCAGCAGAAGCAGCCTTTTAATGTGTTAGCTACATTGTATTCCGCGAAACCGACAATACAACCATACGTGGAAGACATCTAACCGTATAATTAAGAGTACTGTTGCTGTATTACTGTTGAAAAGCTTATAGCTATATGAATAGTAGCATTAAATGCGTTTGTATGTATCTATGTATGATTAACGAGGCGCAGTTCTTTTATTATTGCTCAGATTCTCCCATCGCATCGCCTTTTAGGATCTGGCTTCATTGTATTAAGCTGCCGCATCATAAGCTAACGTTAATTCATTAATGATTACGAGATTTATTTTTTGCTATAATTAAGAGATGAAATCAAAAAGAAGTAATTAACAATGTGGTGATAGAATCTAAATGTACAAATATAAAATGTATATGTTTTATATACTTGAAACAGCACGTTTTTCATTTAGTTTCATCATTAGAGCGGGCCAAATTGCGCCATCCAACAGAATCGGAATCAGGCGCAACGGCCGCTTATTGTAAATAGCGTATATGTGAGTCACAGCAGATATGTGATATTTCGAAATTAATACACAAGAGTAAAAAAATAAAAGCTGACGCAATAATAATGTTTAGTAATTAGAGCGGATATATATATATATATATAGACTGAGGTGTTTTTATTTTCATTATGATTTTTTATTTGATTGAAAACGGTATGCGTTGTAAATGGGATGTAATAAGGAAATAACTGAGAAACTGAACGCTTTTTTATTCTGTTGTACTTAATAATGTAACTGTAAATAAAGATATAATAAATAAATTCTATCCTTCTTAATAATGCGGATAGGCTTGTTTAAAAAGTTGCACCATCAGATAAGTTTCCACATTTGCCTCGGTGAAGGATGTTCGCCGAGACGAAAAAATGTTCTTATATTTCGAAAACGACCGTTCCACGTCTACCGAAGTAAGACAGGCGTAATTAAAATAATCTTTAGACTTAGTCAAGGAATCTGCAGATGCCCCATCGCACATTTGTCTTAATCTCGTGTAGTCCGGATTCTTTTTTAAAACACTATCGAACTTAGCTAAAACTCGTCCACTTGTTGCATCGTTTATACTGTGTAACAATGTACTAACTTCGTCCACGACTTGCACTGATTCTACCAACGACAATCCAGAATTTTGCAAATTTTCTATCGCGTCTACTAACCCTTTGTAATTGTTGCTAATATTCTTTAGATGTGTTTCAACAGAAATATCGAGAAATCCCTTCTGGCTCATCCTAATAGCTCTAGCTTCGGCAGGGACGAATTGCAAAATAACGGATTTGACTTCTTGAAAATGTTCATTATAATAAAAAGCGGCTTTTAACCACGTTCCCCAACGCGTAAGAATGGGCTGTGGTGGTTCTCGAATACCAGGGCATAACCTGTGGAATGCCCTAGTCCTCTTAGGACTTTTGAGAAACACTTTTTTTGTGTTTGCTATTAATGCATCCACCTCCGGGTAACACTCTCGAATAGTTTGTGCCACAAGATGTAAAGCATGGACTTTACACGTAACATGTAAAAGTCCTTCACACTTTTCTTTAAGGGAACGGCCTACACTACACATTGTTGCTGCACCATCGCTCATGAACAACAACAGTTGACTGGTTGACACTTGAAATTTTTGTAAGGTTTCGAGAACTACGGCCGTAATTGCTTTACTAGTACACTGTTTTAATCTTCTGCTGGCTAATAGAATTGCAAAATTTGGTTTAATAGGATCTAATACGCGCACTATTATATTCAAAATAGAATTTTTTTGCAATCTGTCGTCTCATCAAGACATAGCCACAGCTGTTTATCTTTTAATTCGGCTTTAATTCGATTTTCAATGTCCTCACGTATTCGTGGAATATCTCTCCGTAACGCTGTCCGAGATGGTAGTATCCACTCGGTATTGTATGTACCCCAGAATTTTCGAAATGCTTTTTTATCAAGTATACGAAGTGGTAGACCACATACCATAAACGTTAAAAGCAATTCTAATTGAAATTGACGTTGTTGTGACACACCATTTCTTTTATTTCTGTGGTGTGCGCTATTTATATGTCTTTCACAATCACGTTTGCTCCAGCACAGTAGTTTCTTTTTACAAACTTTACAGAAAATTGTACTCCCATTGTCGTGTAAATCCACAAATTCACTAAGAAATTTATTAACTTTCGTAGGTAATGGCCGTTTATTTTTAATAGTTACGTTAGACATAATCACTAAAGCGAGCACACCGACGCTTGTTTCTAGTATGCCACGAAGTGGTGCAAACGTAACATCTGCAGACTCGTCATTTGTTGATGAATAGAGCGCGTCATCCGTAAATGAATAAGCGCGCTGTTAGTTCGTAGCCGTCGATGAATGAACTTTTTTTTGTAGTGGCCCACTGTGAACAACGCCCTATTTATCAACGAACACCCAAACTGCAGGTGTATATTTGCGCGTCTTCACGACGTAATAGACAGTGGTTTTGGTCCTCGTCCTAATAATTACATATTTAAATTACCTATGTTTACATACATATATGCGCCCGGCAGCCTGATTGCGAACCTGGCGCGTGGCGCTCTTGGCCCGCTCTATTCATCATTTATTGCAAAATTTAGATAAAGTTGTCAAATCTCCATTATATGTTAATATAATGACGAATGTAAAAGTAAACAAAAAAAACTACCAGGTATCTCATTGGCAAAGATTAAATCAGGATTTCCAATAATTTTGTAAAACTGCATTTCTCAAAGAACCATGTAGTTTCAGCATCTTCATTGGTAGCAGAGTTGATGATCCATCAATGCTATTTACCTAATGAACCCTTAAGCACAATTTTTACAACATTAACCATTTAACTTTCCACCATCTCAAACGAACTCCTTTCAAATGCTACCACAGAGCATTTTGCTAGAAGTAAAACTAGTTGTAACTTGAATATGGATTTGGTGTGGTATCCAAATTATGTACTTACTTGAAAAACACAAGTTTCTCAGTTAGTTTCATCATTTATTGCAAATTTTAGATAAAGTTGTCAAACCGCCATTAGATGTTAATACAATGAAAAATGTAAAAGTAAACAGAAAAAAAACTACTTGGCATCTCATTGGCAAATTTTGTAGAACCGCATTCGAATTTTCTTAAAGAATCATGAAGTTTCAGCATCTTCATTGGAAACAGAGCCGATGATCCATCAATTCTGCTTACCTAATGAACCCTTAGGCACAATTTTTTTTATTTTGCTAGAAGTAAAACTGGAATATGGATTTGGATACCACAACCGGTACGAATGAAATATTTCAATAACTTAAGTGAGAAAAATCGAAGAGAATATACGAGAACCTCTTCATCAGCTTTTGACAACATCAATATCTTAAAAATTGTGAAAGATATGATTAGGGGTAGGGTCTGTATGTTCTGCAAGTCAAAATTTATAAGTTGGAACATTTCCAAAGTTGTTTGTTTAATTGGAACCTCGTTGCGTGTACGTGTTCATTGTCCAATTTTCTAAAAAAAAATCTTACTTCTTCTGTTTAGTAGGTTAGTAAAATGTTGCAGGAGAAGCCACAAATATTTTAATACAATACAGAAGTTTGAAACGCTTTGGGGAATTGCCATAACAATTCCTGGTACATTTGTGTACACATTAGACTATAGCAGCGAAAGCCTGCACTAAGCATAAACACTATCATCAAAGATATAATCTTGTCTTTGACAGAATCCGCCCAAAAAGCACTACATATTTGTATGTTATTTTTCATAAAACATTTTGCACTTTGACCCATAAGTAACATACACTGTTTTTGAGAATGCCAATACACGCCCTTAGTTCTCAAGATTCCAAATCGTTTGCGTTCAAAATTTGCTGCGTGGTGAATCTCCAACCTCTTAGCTATAGCATGGTAACTTAACATGTCCTCTGCCAATGTGATCAATTTCACACATTCATTACTGGTGTTGTTATTTAGAAGCTAAAATTTAACAGCAGCCTTACAAGCTGTATACTAGTTAATTAGGTTAATTAGGTAATTCTTCCAAGAAAAAACATGGATTGTCAATCAACTCAAATTGGTAGCTTCTCCAACACAAGAGAGCACAGCTCAAATTCATTTTCATTGCTGCAGTCTGGGTATGCTAAAAATAAAAATTTAGATAAGAATTTCAACCACAACTGTGTTGTTACAGAAGTTAACCTATCGAGGGTAGTCTGAAAAGCCTTAACCTGAGGACAGTGTTACTCGTCAAAAATATTCTGGCAAGTCACAGAAATATTTTGTTAAGCAGATACGAGGGGATGATCGTAAAATAAGGTTCCCATATTTTTTAAAAATAGACAACATTCTTTATTTCCTTAACATTGCACATCGTTTTAAAGGTAAAAACTTAAGCTATTTTTTGACATAATCGCCATTTCTATCCAAGCATTTTTGCAGACGGTGCTCCAACTTCTGTATCCCCATGTCGTAAAATTCTGCCGCCAGTCAAAATCTTTTCAATTGTGGTGTTGGAAATCTCAGGAATCCGAAGAACGAGTTGACGAATGGTGACCCCCCGATCTTCAAGCAGTATCCTCTCGACCTTTTCAACGATTTCCTTTGAAACTGATGGTCCTCCACTCCGCTCTTCATCGTGAATTTCCCTCCGACCTCCAGTGAATTCCCTACACCATTTGCCGACGTGTTGAACAGCTGTACACTTTTCTCCATAAACTTCGGTTAATTGACGATGAATTTCTATAGGTGAAACCCCTTTCGCGTTTAAAAACGTATCACAGCGCGAGTTTCGCATCTGGCGGTAGCGGCGATCGGGAATTCCATCTCGGACGGCTGCTTAGCCAACACTGAGCGGCGTAGCGAGACAGGAGTGGTACGTATATAGAGTGGGAGAGCTGCTGCACACGCCAATGTTGTCGGATTTCGCCCAACACGTCTTATTGCTGCTGTAGGGCTTTGGGAACCTTATTTTACGATCATCCCTCGTACATTAAAAGGTTAGATAAATCTTTTAATGGCGAACGTTTCCAAAATGGGAACATATTAAAAAATTCAATTTTTTTATTGAATTAACCATATTATTTGCATAACATTTTTATAATTAGCAATCACAATAGTTTGCATCTATGTATGTATATTTTAAAATATATAAAAATTTTATGCAAATAATATGATTAATTCAATAAAGTATGTTCTCATTTTGGGAGCGTTCGCCATTAAAAGGTTAAGTCAAATAAATGGTAAAGAGAAGTATATTTGTGTCAAACTGACGAAGTTCTTTAATTGAATTGTTGAATCAAACATATTACGTATATTAAATCAAGCGGATATATTTTCAAATGAGTCAAAAACTTTTTTTTCTCTATGTACGGAAATTGCACCATCATTTGACTCAGTGACGTTTTGGACAGCGTGGTCTTTCCAGCTTGGTTGACGATGAATATTTGAGAAGGCCAAAAACCATGACCAAACACATCGGAAAAGTTCACCAAATAGTGCCAGCAGACCGTCGAATTAAGGTTGGGGGCATCTTGAAAGAGTCTGTTTGTCATATATTGGACGAAGATTTGAGCATGAAAAAGTTAACCACGCGTTGGGTGCCGCGCTTGCTCACTCAAGACCAAGAACGCATTCGGATGAACATTTCCAAAGCCTTGCTGAAACAAATCGGAGTTTTGGCATCAATTAATGACTGTGGACGAAATTCCTGAAGCCAAGGCACAGTCGGAACAGTGGACTACAAAGGGTAAATCGGTTCCGAAAAAGGCGAAGGCTGTTCCATCAGCTGGAAAATGGATGGCGACTGTTTTTTTTTGATAGTTATGGAATTGCGTTAATCGACTATCTTGAAAAAAGGAAACTTTTCAGAGTACCCTCGTAGTTTATTAAAAAAAAATCCTCAACAACCTTGAAATTGTACCCAATTCCCAGCAATGTATTAATTTTGATGGATAGCAGATAGGTATTCAACTGTAAAGTATGGCAATTTAAAAAAAAAAAGATTACTAGAAAAAGTTTTTCTTTTTAACATTCTCTCTCATTCCTCAAAGTTTTCCAGAAACCTTTAGATACATCCTGTATACATATCTCCTCCTATATTTCGCGCTTCGCTGCGTGCAATTAATTGAGACTTATAAATATTATCTCCAATAACATATGTTCCATTTCGACAAAACGCAACAGAAGTCAACAATACAAAAAAGAAGCAGAGATAAAGAACGTAAAACGTAGAACATGACAACAACGTTTCTCTAGTCAACCGACACACACGGAACGTTAATTAATTAGATTTTTCGTTTAATTTATAATGTGCATACGTTAGTTATTTCCTAAATTATTATACGACTCAGTCATGCGAAAAGAAAATATAATAAACACTTCATATCGACCGCATAAAATTTCGAACTTACGACTGCCTCTTTATTATAGGTTACGTACTCGTTTGTGTGTTCGTAACAATCCGTCTCTCTCCTTCATCAGCTCTAAATTAAAATCGTATTTTACGGATGTGTCGGTATACGTGTATATAAAAGGAGTTACGAACTGGTAGGCTTCGTACATAAATAGATGTAGTTGAACGCCAAAAGTCGATCAAGTTGGCTGAACTCGTTCATCTGGCACCTGCCTATTGCGATCACGCATAGGGTAGTACGTTCCCGTAATCTACAGTATTATGCAAAAGTTATTCACCATAGTGAACAATTTTATTACTGGAAGCGAAGAAAAACATAAAAGTGACAATGGTGGAGTGTTTTGTAATAATTAAATGGAAGATTTTCTTTGAAATAAGGAAATAATACATCAAACAACAATTTCATATAATCTACAACAAAATGGTACGACGTAAACGCCATAAATTCTCGGTCTGACAGGCTTATATAGGTTCTAGCTTGTTCAATCTCCGTTGCGTCATAATTGCTCATTTGCGATGCCTACACTGTATATATTACGGCTCGAAGAGTAGTAGCTTTTAGTAGCCAGCCAGACAACGTGACTAGTGCATGAAAATGTCTTAGATAACGAAAATTTAGTACCGTGCGATCATAAAATATTTAACAAAAGAATGGTGATTTATCTCGTTTATATTCCACAGTAAAAAAATGGACAAAATGTTTCCGTTTGGAGCAAGAATCCCTTGAAGATGATGAGCGCCCTGGTCGGCCAAATGAACTGATAACGCCTCAAAACATTTTAAGGAATTAGCAATGATGTCTAACATTTTTGAAACAAGTATTTGCCGAATTCTCCATAACCATTTGGGTATGAATAAGATTCGAGCAAGGTGGGTACCGCATCCTCTTTCTGTTCTCCAACATGAACGTCGGGTGGGAAGTGCGCGTTCGTCTTCAAACATGTGCTGGGACGACCCGAAACCGATTTTGGAGTCCGTTGTCACAGGAGATGAAGCAATGGTTCTGTATTATGATCCTTTACCCAAAAAAGAAACGATGGAATAGCGCCGACCCGATGAATCTCATTCCAGAAAGCCTTTGAGGGAAAAACTTTAGATTATTTTTACAAGGGAATTATTAATTGATCGTTGTAATAAATGTATTGAAGTTAGGGGAGGTTATATTGAAAAATAAAATTGTTATATTTTACCAAATTGATTTTTTCTATATCAGGCCAAGAATTTATGGCGCCACCTCGTACGTCAGAAAGGATGAACCGGACCATAGTAGAAAAGGCTACCTGCATGCTGATCAATGCCAATTTAGGGAAGTAATTTTGGGCAGAAGCTGTTAACACTGCAGTTTATATTGAAAATCGCAACACCAGATATTTCGTATCTAAAAATATTTGGCTCCAAGGTTTCAATGTACATTCCGAAGAATAGACGAAGAAAATTTGACCCTCGATCAGTGGGCTACTGTCAAGAGCAGAAAGGATACAGAATCTATAACCCAACTCCCAATTAAGTTACTTATTCCAGAGACGTTGTAGTTTTGGTGCAAGATCAAGTAAGATCTACTATAGACCTCATTAACGCGGACTTCATATTTCTAGACCACAACCAACCTAAACAAGATCCGGCTGAAATGGGAGTAGCTGAGGAAGAAGAAGATGTCCAAGTACAAGTCGACAGTGGACCAGAGGATAACTCAGACAGCGAAATAAGAATAGAACAAGATAATAATAATACCATTAAAGAAATACAACCAAATTTAAAACTGTCGGACGATTTTGTCTCTTTCACTAATGAATTTCCTGAAGATCCTATTACAGTGGAAGAAGCCTTAAACAGACTAGACAGCCATCTACGGAGAAGAGCCATAGATGAAGAATACAATGCACAATTTAAATCAAAGTGGGTGTTCAAAACTTAGAGTATGCTGGATGGATCATCGCAATACAAAGCTAGGGTTGTTATTGGTTGTAACTGTATCTAGTTGTCAATAAGATTTGCACAAAGCTGCCTGTATATCCTTATATTCTTTATGTATATCTCGTCTGAGTAATCCTTGCTCGGCAAGATTTCAAGTCCTTTCACAGTGGGGATCCTTGTTTTCGTGTCAACTCTGAGTGTCAAATAAAACAATAGAAACACAAAGCGTAACACTTGGAAAAAGGCATAAGAATAAACTCTGGACGCCCATATCATATTAATTATCATATGAATAGCAAGTATTCAATATTTAAATTAGTGTACGACAAAGGAGCGTTTTGACTGTTGATGACGATGGCATTATTGCATTTGATAGAAACGCCGCTATTAAAAGTTTTTCTGATTCCTACCTAAATTCTGTAGCATCGATAATTTTATCTTTAATAATCAAACAATCTCCATCTATAAACAATGTAAATTATTGGGTACCTTTCTTAGTTGTAAGCACCTTTCCTGTTCGATGTGGGAGTCCACTTTTCCTTGGGCGCCGCATCTGTTATGGAATCCCGCAGGAATTACTATTGGGATCAGATTTTTTCTTGTTGCATATGGCTGATGTGCCAAGAAGTCATGGCTGCGTATAAACGTAATGAGTCGGTTATGTTGAGGAATCTCCAGTACGAGTTTGATTGAGCCGACAGGAGGTTAAAAATTATTGAGACGAAGAGCGTGGCTATATGATTTACTCGACAACGTTTATCAATAGTATCCGTTTTCTGTGGCCATTCACTATGAAATACTTGGGAGTAACCTTGGATTAAAAATTTACTTGGGGATGCCATGTTGAGACCGTTAGGACAAAGTTCCCTAAGGCTAGGAGCATCCTTTTTCTCCTCATTTGCAAAAGTAGCATCCCGGCAATCGAAACGAAATTTCTGCTATACAAGCAGTAATTTAGACTGATATTGACCTAATGGGCGTTGATCTAGCGTATCACCGCAAAATCACATTTTCAACAGCTGGAGGTCCTCCAAAACCAAACATTGAGGCAGTGGCGTAACTACCAAATTTGGGCCCCCACGCAAGATTTTTCAAAGATTTATTTATCATAACAGGAGTAAAAATATAGAAGATCGGAAGGCCCTTTGGACCCCCTTGCGTCTAGGGCCCCTACGCATTGCGTGGGCTTGCGTGGGTGTAGCTACGCCACTACATTGAGGACACTCGTCGGCATTTGGTGGTTCGCCTAGAATGCTTTGATAAGGGAAAACCTCAGAGTCTTCAAGGTAACTGAGTACTCCAAGACCGTCCACCGACAGAAGACAACAACCTGGGAGAACAGAAGTAATGCAAAAGACAACCCTTTATGACGATGATCAACATCCCAAACTCTTGGAGCATGGAATTGCTGCCAACCTGTGTTAAGAGAGTTTATAGATTACATTTTTACTTTAGCAAGAAGATGCAAATCCCGGTATCATTAATTCTTATCTGTGTATGTATTTATACTCTATATAGTTTCTCAGAGATCAACGTTATTTTCTAAAACGTAAATCTTATTAACTTTACTGCTGTATATCAAAACCATTTCCTAATAGTTTCTCTGCTATAACTACGCAGCAATAACCATTTGCATCTTAACTTAATCTTGTAAGTGATGCAGAGAATGTAGATAGAATAGCTACTAGGTGTATTTGTATGATCAAACAGTGAACATAGCAACAAACACCCGTAACATTGTATACGGTTTTACGGGCAAGTTTTATACTGGCAATAAAGATATAAAACGTTCGCATTAAATAATTAATTAAACGATAGTGTTAATGACTTCGTAAGTACGAGCAAAATGTATCGAACTTTAACGACTACCGGTACTGTGGTATTGCCAACATAAATGTATTATTGTTACTAATGAAAATGATAATTCGCAACATATAAGAGAGATGAAAAGCAGAAGTATGAGCTAAATATTATTACGGATATTAGTGCACGTAGAGATTACATTTTAATTTCGGGAAGTATATGCATGTTATGTTTTTCAAATGATCTTTTTGTTAAGAGACTGAATTAATATGTTTTTTTGTTATTGTTGCAAGATTTCACGCGTTAAAACTATTACCTGCAGACCATGCAGAAAACGAACGTTCTACATCTAATGACGTTATATTTGCGTAAGTAAAATAACCTTTCAAATAACTTAACGGTTCTGTTGACGCACCTTCACAAATTTGTCTTAATGTGCCAAAATCAGAGTCTTTATCTAAAACACTTTCAAACCTTTCTAAAAAACAAACATTTCTTGCGTCTTCTATCGCGCATAGCTGCGCGTGAACATGTTGCACTATTTGCAAAGATTCCACTAACGACGCCGAAGAATTTTGTAGTTTTCCTATCGCATCCGCTAGTCCCACGTAATTGTTCTGAATAATTTCCAAATCTGTTTTAACTTGACTATCCTGAAATTTCAGGCGGCTTACCTTGACAGCCGCAGCTTCCTTTGGATCGAATTCTAAAATCACGTTCTTTATATTCTCAAAATATTTAAGATAATAAAATGCAGCCTCTAACCATGTTCCCCAACGAGTAAGAATAGGTTGTGGTGGTTCAGGATACCGGGGCATAGTCTATGAAATTCCCGAATACGTTTTGGGGATTTTACAAACACTTTGTATGTGCTATTAGAGCGTCTACCTCGGGATAACATTTTCTGATACTATCTGCTACGAGACTGAGAGTATGAATTTTACATGTAATATGCAACAAGTTAGCACAATGTTTTTTAAGAAATCGACCTACAGCAAGTATGTTTGCGGCACCAACACTCATAAATATCAATAGTTGATTTGTTGAAAGTTCAAACTTTTCAATGTATTTAACACCAACATTAAAATTACTTCGGCAGTGCATTGTTGTATTCGTTTGGAAGCTAGTAAAATTGAGGGTGACGGTCGATGTGGTTCCATTATGCTACCATTACATTAACCACAGAATGTTTTTTACGATCTGTTGTTTCGTCCACACATAACCACAGTTTTTTATCTTGCAACTCCGATTTATTTCTTTTCTCGACATGCTCACGAGCAGACGGCACAACTCTCTGTAATGTTCTCTCACTTGGTAACTTAAAGTCCGAATATTCATTCCAAAACGAGACGTATGCTTTCTTCCTTAGTAAATGAAATGGTAAATTACATACAATAAAGGTAACACATAAATTAAATTTAAATTTGTCATAATCTCGTGTGGAATTTTTTTGAAACATGCCCTGCACTATTTACGTGCCGTAGACAATCACTTTTTGACCAACACATTAAATCTATTTTACGCACTACACATTGAATTTTAGCGCCATCACACTTTAAATCAAGCATTTCTGCAATAAATTCTCTTATTGTGTCCAACTTTGGTCGTTTTCGCGACGTAGGAAACATTTTCAAAACAAACGTAAACTACGATATAGTATACGACAGCGTAGATGCATACACAACAGATCGGCTTTCGAGTCGCAGTTATACTGACGCTTATACCGAATTGTCCCGGCCGTGTTTATTTTGTGTAAACTTTTATGCGTCAGCCACTGGCTTTCAGCGCAATTTGCGTTGCTCTAGTGATAACATTCAAAAGATACGTAACCAGACGGGTTTGTGGTTCTGTTCATGTGTTTCACAACTTTATCAAACAGTTAAAAAAACTATATCATTCCATTAAAAAAAAATTATGCTATGACATCATACATCAAAACTGACAAACAACATTTTTTCTTGCGTAGCCCAAAACAACCTTTTTGTATATAACATTTTTTTTCGTATAACGCGCTATAGCGGTTGTAAAAGGATTATTTTCAAATTTAATCAATAATTTAACTTAAGTAAAAGCAAATTAAAATCATTCACTGAGGAATTCGACTCAGCTATGATATACATAACACAGACACCTCAACGTAACATCCATTCCAATTACCAATACAAATTCCCCGTTAAATCGATCGACCTTGCAGAATGAGATGCATTAATGAGTCTCTTAAATGGATCTAGGCACAGATACGGGTATCAGATGAGCGGATCGCCGCGTTAATGCCTTCTTTCATTTTTTTTTTCTAATTACAGCCTTGAAGAACGATGGAAATTTAATTAAAATATCCTTATTTATTTAGTTAATGGCGAATTCTTTGGGTATTTTTTTCTCTGATAGACGTAAGAGTTAATGGGTTATACGATATACTATGTTGACTGGTTGTTACGAGCAATAGCTCCTTAATATAAGTATTTTCATTGTGCTAAATCAGATTGAAAAAACGGCGATCAACGTTCACGGTGTAATAGCTTAATCTCGTTATAAAAACTTTTTTTGTTCCATGGCTAGTACGTTTCATTTTGTAAATAAATGAAACGCGAAACAGAACTGTTATGACTCGAAGCGATTTGTAGAATGAAAAACACGATCTAGAGTGCGTTGGTTGATTGTGTTCTTGGATTTTTGTTTTCCTCATTTCTTAAAGCTTCTGTGTACCGTGTACGACATCTAGACATTACAATGTTCGTTGTTTAGTGTAGTCGATACTTAATAAATTAGGACTATTTGGAAAAATTTAGAAAATCTAAATTAAGAAATTTTATTATAAATAAATAAATGCCAAATACTTTTAATTTTTTCATATGGATTACTACTTAAGATTCTATACTATAATTAAACCGGTTTATAACAATATATACAGCCTGTCCCAACGTTCTGAAATATTTAACCCAAATAGCTACTCGCAGTTAAAGGCTGCTTTTACTTTAAAAATTACATCGAAATGGTTTCTGATGTTAATATTGTTTGGTTACCGTAACAACAGTGAACAAAACATACCGACATTGACGATCTTAAATTGTTTATTCAAAATTTCAAGCTTAAGTAAAAAAGAGTTACTCCAAGTCTCTGGAGTTTTTTTGAAAACTTTGAAAACAGTTCTAACTATTATTCTCTTAATAAATGTTATTTTATACTTGTGTGAAAGATGGAAATAAATTGCTTTTCAATTATTTTCTTCCAATGTAAAGTACCCTTCTTTTGTCAAATGGTAACAGGGAATATAGATGAAGATAATTGTGCATCTTTCTCCGTACAAAAGGAAGAGATGAATTTACAAGCTTTAGTTCAAGCGTCGTTCACGGCCATGCTTACTAAAACAGCTGAAGTTAGTACGGAAGCAGTAAGAAATATTCCACAATTGCCTGCATATGCCGACTACCTATGAGGTACTTCTCGGACTTAACTCAGCTTTTAGCCAGCTTTGAAAGCCGACTTGCCACGCAAAGGTGAACTTCTATTGCTTAGCTTCTAGCCAGCTTAAAGTGGCGACTTGCCGCGCAGAAGTTCTCCGAAATTAAGATCTGAGGGGTTTATAACCAAAATTTTGCGTGACGTTGCATTTCTTGCCCATGACGAATCGCAACCTTGTACGTGACGCGTACAAGCAAAACAGTCTCAAAATTATACAAGCTCTAGTTTAATTGATTAATTCCTTATTGCATGATTTTTTATTTTTGGACGCAAAAAATCACTAGGATAAAATAAATTATGGTGGTAATAGAAAAAAATAGTTAAAAAAATGTTGTTTTTAGGATTTTTTTTTGGAAAAATGACACTTTGCATCATATATAAATCACTGCTCAAGCAAAATTTCGAAAACTTTATTCAGAATGAAATCTAAGAAAACAATTACGATCTTTGTTTAAACAAAGAAGGATTTATAGAATAAATAAAAGACTGCAATCAGGATATTTACAACGGTTTCTCGCGTTTTCCCGCCATTCCGGCAAATGATCCATGCCGTCTTTGCGAACTTCTTTTTGTGGAATTGGGGCGGCTGCACCACGCTTCTTTTTCTGTCATATGCAGCATCAATATCGCCACTTGGTCTACTTCTTTTTCGAGTAAGGGTGGATTTCTATGCGAAGCACAATTGAACTACCAATGGAGAAAGATTTACTACATAGGCCCTTAAACCTGATTGCTGTTCGAGTAAAACAAAACCGAAGCAGGAATAATACAATAAGCTACTAAGCTTCAGTGTTAGGGATGTAAAGACCAGCCCTGCTTTGGTAGAAAAATCAATAAATCAATCAATCAAGGGTGGATTTGCCGGCTTTGCAAAGCCCATCTGCTATGGCAACTTTGAAACCTGCAAGGGGCATATATTCATTATTTTGCCTCCTCCGGAGAAGCCAACTGTTGACGACAAACATATCGATTAAGTGAAAGAAAATACGCAAACACCATCTTCTGGACCTTAGCCTTATTCGATAATACCCCAACATAGAGTCCAGAAGATCTACACCTCCCATGTATTCGTTGTATTTGAAGACAGTTTGAGGACACGGGATCACTTTGTGACAGTTTTCGCTCTTGAAGAACCGTTTTTGGAGACCCGTTGGTTTACTTCCAACGTAAGTAGAGTTGTCACAATTTTATTGTCAAACCATGATACACAACTGAGTTTTACGATTTCTTTCCTAATAATTTTCTCTTCCAGGTTTCTTCATTTCTTTTTCTGTAGGCATCACACAACCTGCCAGTCGATTTAGTCGAGCGGTTTCCAAAGGTAAAATACCGTCCTTAGTCAAATAAACCATGAGAGGAACACTTGTAAACCAAATGCCAAAAAAAAATTTGCGATTCTGATGTTTGGGTATTATTTTAGCCAACCTGACAACAACGTTACTACTCACGCCTAAGTCAGGCGTTCCAGGAGTGACAACGTTGCTCTGGGCATCGGCAAAAATGTCAAAGGCATAACTGAAGCCAGAAATTCCACTTAAGACAAATACTTTGTACCCCCACTTACGTGGTTTTTTTTGCTTTATATTGTTTGAGAGACGATCTAGCTTTAGTGGGAATTATCTGCTCATCCACGGCTACATTTTCCTCCAGTGGAATCAATTGTAAACGGTTTTGTAAGTCTTGAAGCAGTGGCCTTATTTTAAATAATTTGTCATGCCTAGGGTTAACTTTTGGAATAAAGTCATCGTTGTTATTGAAGCGGAGAAACCGTTTTATCTCTTCCTACCTATTACATGACATAACTGAAGAGACGGCGGGGTGACCTATCTCTGGAGACCAATAATGCCGTCCTTGAGGTAGTTGAATAATTGACATATATAGACATACGCCAATAAATTGTTCTATCTCATTTGTTGTAATATTTGCTGGTCGATTTGGACGCTTTTGGATGCAGTACAGATTAGACTGATGGGTTATTCGATTCAGAATTGTTTTGGTAAAGAAGAACCGAAAGTAGTCCAAAGGTGATTCTAACTCAGTTGAATTTTACCTCGTCTGGATCCCTTATGAGATTCCCAGTTCTCCAAGTATTAGGATATAGCATTTCCGCTAAGTCAGCTAGAGGAATGTCGTCATCTAAATCATCAAAAGATGATAATTCCGCATCAAAATTAGAATCTGAATCTAAGTCAGTTTGTGGTATAGTACTATCAGGAATGTCTGCAACTTCTTCTTCTTTACCTTCAGAACGCTCGAAATTCCTTCCTTTAGCCTCGTTACATTTACTCAATCGTTTGTAAAAGCTGTTCTGCACTTTTTTAGCACACAATATTGCACTCCGGAATACCAGAGTTATCCTTAACTTCATCCCGTAAGTAGCTACTTAAGCTTAAAAGTTTGATTCAACAGATAAAAACAGCAATGTCAGTATGTTTTGTTTACTGTCGTCATGGTAACCAAACATTATTAACACCAGAAACCAAAAAATACGTTTCTGATGTTCGAAATCGATAAAATTTGGTGTTCAATAGGGAACAGCCTGTATATTTCGCAAATATAATATCTAGATAGAGTCAAATACATAATTTAATCTTATAAAATTTACGCTAAAATGTTAGACTTTTGGAAGGAAATAGATGTATCTAAATTTAGCCGATTGAGGTCAAAATTATAAATACCTCGAAATCTGTCAGAAGCATATAGATCAAATCCATATTACATTGGTCTATTTCTAGATGGGAAGTATGTAATAATATACAGGATGTTCCACTTAAAATAACAAGGTAAGTTTTCAGTTCGTTTCTTATCAAGCACCCTTTGGAAGGTTGGGACAGCTTGTATACTTGAAAATTATAATTTCTGAACATACAGGTGTTCCAACCTTCCGCAATTGTAAAATAATGACTTTATCGCCCAGTGTGTTCGCAAAAAACCTTCAATAGTAAGGACTCTCCATCGTAACACTCGTATTTCGCGCACGGTATACCTACACCGTACCTAGATTTCAGATGATAGATAACGATGTGGATATGAGCACGCACGCAGAGCATATGGTCGCGGTAGATTGGTTGGTAGAAGCAAAACGAAGAAAAAGAAAAAGAAACCGCTTATTTGCCTCTCCTTCCATACGCGCCATGAAGTAAATTGGTTGTAGATTGGACCCAGATACAATGAAGTTTAATTAAGTAATGATAATGCGGCCCATTAATTACACCTAGATATGGACTTGTTAAATATTAAAATTAGATCGAAGCTGTTGGGGCAAATACGGGTGGAAAATGCTTTTATATAAGTTGTTCAACGTTAGATCAAGCTCAAATCGAAATTAATTAACTACAATCGCGCCTTTTTTTACTGTTAAGTCATATTGTGGTAAACACTCAAATATTAATAGAGCCCGGTAACAGGGAGCCGTGCCATAGCCGTACCTGCCTAGTATACAAAAACAGTAGTAAGAAAATAGAAAAAAAATAACAGAACTAATACAGTAAAACTAGAAGCACCATTATCAGTATTAACATCATGTGGATAAGAGTGGCAAAAAGTTGACACCATTAGATATGTTTCCACAGTTGTATCAGTAAGCTATGTTCGCCGTGGTGAGAAAATGAGTTTATATTTTGAAAAACAGCGTTCAACATCTACCGATGTTATACATGCGTGATTAAAATACCCTTTGTACTTAGTCAGTGGATTATTCGATACACCATCACAAATTTGTTTTAGTGTGCTAAAATCGGGATCTTTCTGCAGCACACTCTCGAACTTTTCTAAAACGCGATTATATTTTGCGTCATGTATAGTCAGTGGCTGTGTATGCACTCCGTCCATAATTTGCAGAGACTCCAATAATGATAACGATCTATTTTGTAATTGGTCTATTGCGTCAGCTAATCCTTTATAGTAGCTACGAATATTTTTTAAATCTGTTTCAACGAAAATATCTTGAAATTTCGACTGGCTCTCCTTAATAGCTGCAGCTTCGGCAGGATTGAATTGTGCAACAACAGCTTTTACTATTTTGAAATGTTCAGCATAATAAAAGCTGCCTGCAACCATGTTCCCCAACGTGTAAGAATTGGCTCCGGTGGTTGACGAATACCAGGACACTCTGTGTGAAATGATGGTAGGCGTTTGGGGGATTTCAAAAATCCTTTTTTTGTGCTTGCTATTAATGCACTTACTTCGGGAGAGTGTCGAGTGGCTTCTGCCACAAGATGTAAAGCATGCACTTTACACGTAACATGTAAACACTTGTAACCATGTTCAAGAAGAGAACGGCCTACCGAACGCATTATCGCTGCGCCATCGCTCATAAGCATCAACACTTTACCTTTTGAAATTTGAAATGTTTCCAACGTACTAAGTACAACCTTCGTAATTGCTGCAGCAGTACACTCTTGTAGTCTTCGGCTAGCTAGTAACAGTGGTAATGTAGGTTTACTGGAGTCTAGTATGCGTACCATAATATTTACAATTGAATTTTTTTTACGAAAACTTATGGCAGTTCGTCACAGCATCCTATATTTTGTATAAATATACAGGGTGTTCTATTAAAAAAAATTGAAATAGCATGACTCAAACATGGCAACAATTTCGATAGCCATCTTGTAACTCCAGTTGATATAAAGAACTTTTCGATGTATTGCCTGAAACTCCTAGAAATAACCAATCGAATAAAATTTGAATCACCACCCTAGCGCGTAAAGCATTTAAGTTGTCGGCAGAAACAGCATTTCGCCAAATTCTCAAAGTATGTCAATTATCTCAAGAACTCAGATAGATAGGTATAGGGAATATTGATGAAAGTTGCCATGAATTGAAGAGAGGTATCTAAAATCGTAATAATATACAGAATGTTCCGTTTCAAAACCCAATCATGTATCGTGCGCAGCGGAAACTGAACATCCAGTATACTTGAGTATAATTTTATATTGTGCAGCGTGTGTCTCCGAATATTTTTTATTTGAAAACATTTTCTCTAAATTGCTCAGGAAAAGAATTATCTTCCGTTCTACGTCAGGTGGACACGCTGTATATAGATTTATAGATTAATGTTTTGCATTCTACATGTAATGGCAGGTCAGAATGGTTGCTTCTGTTCTGCAGTAATTGAATTATATCTGTTTTTTCTTAGCATTACATTGTTTTAAACGGGGCAAATTACAAGAGAAAGAGTCGTTACGCAGAATTACGCCAGCAATGCCGCTCAAAAACTCGTTCGTCGCCGTTGCCGTAGCAGCCGGTACGTCTTTCCCGTATCATAAAAGTATCTCTATTTGTTGTATAATGTAAGACTTCTTAAGTGGGAAATCTTTTTTAATATGATGAGACTGATGAGTGATGACGTTTGAAAGTGTTCATCGAAATTGTAAATTATGTATGGCTTCGCTGGTAATCAGCAATCGCTCTTATCGCTCAAAATCTTTATATTATGCTGTGTACTGAGCGATAAGAAGAGAATCGCTTCAGTCTGGCGACTTTGAGCGTATTGCTCATTCGCCTACATTTTTAAACGGTTTTCTCACAATACGTGACGCAAGAAAGTAATACGTCAGCCGATTTTTTAAGTATAAAGGTGTTTGATTCATCGACGTATATCGGAAAGGTCAGTTTAGAACTCGTTTAACCAAAAATACCGTTATACAAAGTGTCTCGGTTTCTGAGATAAAACCACTTTAGTGATTTAGTTCAATTAGACGATTTTTCCTACTATGAATTATAATTAGAGGCTATTGCAAGTTTCTAATTGCTTGTAACTTTCATCGTATTAATCTTTGATATCTATTCTAGCAAATAAAATCATTTCATACACTGTAGATGTGATGAACAAAATTTGTGTCGATTAAAGTTTAAAAATGTATTTTTTGATATCAAACTTTGATTTAGTAAGCCATTAAATGGATACTCTAAAACTGTGGCACTGGAACACTGAAACAGTTCACTAAAACCCTTACCACAACACTTAATTCGCACTGGACGCACGTTTCGATAGCCAAGCTATCATCATCAGCAGCAAGACTGAACTAACAAGCTAAGTGAAAAACTAACCTTAAAGGAAAATAAATTATGCAATATGTAAATTTAAAATCGTAAAATTTAATGAACCGCTGCAATTGCACAGGACTATAAATAGCCTAAAGGTAAATGAGCCGAATGACGTGAGTTAATAAATCCTGGATTACAATGAAGCGGTTCATTACACATAGTAAATTACAGCTATAAAGATTGGTACACCTTGATGTAACAAAGGATAAAGAGGCTGGAATTTAATTGATTTCAATCAAATTCATTAAGTGAGTTTTGTTTTTGTAAATTTCATGCCTTCATAACATTTGTTAATTACTCTTGCGTTTTTAATTAACTTTATATTATCAACATTGTGGTTATTTTCAAGCATATGTAGGGCAACGCTAGATTTATCAAAACCTTCTGAATTTTGAGATGAGCCAAATGTTCTTTGTACCTAATTTTGATTGATCTTTTTATGCCCAATATACATGATCACAATCTTTACATGAAATTTTGTAAATTCCTGATTTATCCATGTTATCCACTGAATTCTTTGGAATTTCCTAAAAGGTTTTTAAGGTTATTGCTCGAAAACAATCTTGCGAATAAATCTTAGAATTTTTGGAGAATTATGATGTAACGGATAAAAGAGGTAATTCTTCTACATTTATTATTACGGCCGTGTTTACAGATTCTAACTGTATAATATTTACATTTTCTAATTCGTTAATCTATTCTTATGTTTCTAATAGTATTATGAAAGACGACATCCTTCGAAGATTATCAAATTAGTTAGAAATATTAACGACCGATTTCTGGTCACAGTACCTACGATCATCTATCTTCAGTTAAGGAAAATTGAGTAACCGACCATAAAGTGTATAGCCGAAGTTTAGATTTCATATGACGATTAAGAATCTGTAAGATGAATCTCTATTATTACTAGTAGGTTTCCTATAAACGTCTATTTCTAACTTATTTTTATTTCTTATTACTAACATGTCGAGGAAAGGAATCCTGTTGTCTTTTTCTTCTTCGTGGGTAAATTTGATAAGGGAAATTTTGAGTTAAGTTGTTCTATGAAATCCGTTATTGAACATTTACTGATCATCAAAGATGCAAAAAATGTCATCTGACGTATCTGATCCAAAGCCGAGGGAAATAAGCGAAAGTATTCTTCAGGTCAGTTTCACGGAGATTTTACCCATAAAGGGTTAGCCATAAACGGAATAAGCTGTTACCCATTGCTGTTCCTTCCGTTTGTTGATAAGTAAGAAAAGGAAGTTCATTACAAAGAGTTTTATCAAAAATAAGCTAACTTCCTCTCTATCCATTTGGTTATCTAACAAAAGTGTTTCTAAATATTTCAAAGTCAAATCAACTGGAACACTAGGGAACAATGAACTTACGTCAAACGAAACTAAAATTTCTTTGTCAGTAAGCTCAATGTCCTTAGTTTTTTCAATGAACTCGTAAGAAAATTAGTCAACTAGAGTTAGAAGCATATAGTTTACATTTACAACTTTGTAACAATCTATGTATTTTAGTATATTTTGAATGGATTAATTATCTCAACAGGATTGAAGACGTTATTGCTAAGAAAGTTTCAGATAAAGAAAAGGTTCTCAAGAAAAAGTTTTCCAAATTAGTCACCACTAATAAACCGAAACCTGCCGAGATAATTAACCCAACTGCATTAGTTAGGAACGAGTCACATGAGTCTTTTAGCAAAGAAGAGATCGACTTATTAAACAAAGGTTTGAAATACAACCTGAAATTTAATAAGCCTCGGTTGAAAAAGAAATTATAGTTGGCATAGAAAACGCGATCAGTAATTTTGATGATAACACAAAAAATTTTTATTCGTACCGCCTGTAAAGTCAAATTTTGGAAAATATGCAAAGGAATGCACCTGACATTTTGCACGAAAAGACCAAATCAT
The DNA here is from genome assembly GCA_029618875.2 of Dynastes tityus. Lineage (NCBI taxonomy): Eukaryota > Metazoa > Arthropoda > Insecta > Coleoptera > Scarabaeidae > Dynastes > Dynastes tityus. The sequence goes on from JAROYD020000001.1 coordinate 3,268,898, forward strand.
TGCTAGAAGACTAAAAAACAAAAATTGTTTTTATTTAAAATCCGACAAGGGTAACACTGTAGTCATCTTAGACAAAGAAGATTATTTTAGTCGAGTCAACACCACTTTGTCACAAAGTTCTTATTCAAAATTATCAAAAAATCCTTTGTCTAAAATGATTACAGAAACCAAAAAGACCATGTATTAGAATGTAAGAGGCTGTCATTGCTTGACAATTTAAGATTTAGACTAACGGTGTCAAACCCAGTACTACCTAGGATGTATTGTTTACCTAAAATACACAAGCCCGGAAAAAGCATGAGACCCATTGTTTCGAATATCAACAGTCCAACTTACTTACTTTCAGGTGGTTATCTGACAAATTGAACCAGTTACCTGTACAATTTCGGATTTGGCTATTAAAAATTCTTACGAGTTCATTGAAAAAACTAAGGACATTGAGCTTACTGACAAAGAAATTTTAGTTTCGTTTGACGTAAGTTCATTGTTCTAATTATTCCGATTGATTTAACGGAATATTTAGAAACACTTTTGTTAGATAACCAAATGAGAGGAAGTTACTAGCTTCATTTCTTTGACAAAAACTTTGCATGAAACAAAACTTTTCCAAATTAACAACACTTTTTATCAACAAACGGAAGGAACAGCAATGGGTAACAGCTTATATCCGTTTATGGCTAACCTCTTTATGGGTAAATTTGAAACTGACCTGAAGAATACTTTCGCATATTTCCCTCGGCTTTGGATCAGATACGTCGATGACATTTTGCATCTTTGACATCAGTAAATGTTCAATAACGGATTTCATAGAACAACTTAACTCAAAATTTCCCTCTATCAAATTTACCCACGAAGAAAAAGACAACAGGATTCCCTTTCCTCGACATGTTAGTAATAAATAAAAATAAGTTAGAAATAGACGTTTATAGGAAACCTACTAGTAATAATAGATTCATCTCTGGGATTCTAATCACTCATATGAACTGGAAACTTTCGGCTATTAACTTTTTGGTGCACCGGTTACTCAATTTTCCTTTAACAGAAAAGATAGATATCAAAATGAACTAAAGAAATCATCAATATTTCTAACTTTAACGGATTCTCTGAAGATGTCGTCTATAATACTATTAGGAAACATAAGAATAGATTAAGAATTAGAAATGTAAGCACATTAGAACGTATTGACGGCCGTAATAATAAGAAATATGTTAAATTACCCTTTTATCCATGTTACACCAAAAAGGGTCTTCAAAATTTTCTAAGATTGACGCAAGATTGTTTTTCTCTTCGAGCAATAACCTTAAAAACCTTTTAGGAAATTCCAAAGACCCAGTGGATAACATGGATAAATCAGGAATTTACAAATTTCATGTAAAGATTGTGATCAAGTGTATATTGGGCAGACAAAAGATCAATCAAAATTAGGTACAAAGAACATTTGGCTCATCTCAAATTCAGAAGGTTTGATAAATCTAGCGTTGCCCTACATATGCTTGAAAATAATATAATGTTGATAATATAAAGTTAATTAAAAACGTAAGAGTACTTCTCAATTAAATTGTTATGAAGGCATGGAAATTTACAAAACAAAACTCACTTAATGAATTCAGATTTAGGACCACTAGAATTCCAGCCTTTATCCTTTGTTACATCATGTTTAATCTTTTATAGCTGTAATTTTAACCATGTGTAATGAACCGCTTCATTAGCAATCCAGGATTTATTAACTCACGTCATTCGGCTCATTTACCTTTAGGCTATTTATAGTCCTGTGCAATGAAGCGGTTCATTAAATTTTACGATTTTAAATTTACAAAAGATTATTGCATAATTTATTTTCCTTTTAAATTAGTTTTTCACTTAGCTATTTAGTTCAGTCTGCTGTGATGATAGCTATCGTGCGCGTCCGGGTATAGCTGCGTGGTAGGGTTTTAGTGAACTGTTTTAGTAAGCCATGAATAAACAAAGATTACAGTACAAGATACATTCAGATATGTTCCTCAAGCTTCCAATAAAAGAAAAATTACAATAATGGAAAGTGTTTCCTAAAGAAAATTTTGTTTACAGCCGAGAGAGGAGATTTAGGTCGATGCGAAGCCAGTGGAGAGTTTAGTCATTCGATAGGCGTGGAAGTGAACGGTCCTTCAATAATTATCGGTTTATCGGTGTGCGTCTTTTAAAACATGGATCGTCGTAGGCGAGATTTACCTTTAGTATCGCATGTGAATAAATATATTAGCCGTTTCCCTGGGTTGGAATACATAGGCACTATCATTCAGTGCAAATTACAATATGCAGTTGACCAGTCGCGATTCATTTCACTTGGAATTTAGAGCATTTAATATATTCAATATAGGGCCTTCTATATGATTTGTGTCTTTTATGCTAAATTGTGGCACATCCACATTCTATTAGTGATCCAGTAATTTTTCGTCACGGAGTAATGTGTTCTCGTGGAAACTACCAACCAATAGACAATTGCGATACAATTTACCACATTTGCAGGGTACAGTAATAAACTGTATAGTAGGCGAGTTGAAAAATAAGAAAATTTGCGTAAGTGTGGTTGAAACAACTAATGCACAGAAACACAGCGTGATTCATGTTGTAGCGCGTCCTTTAAAACGTAATGATCCAGCAGCTTCCTTGTTATTAACCAGTAAATGGATTGAAAAAAATGATTCTGAAACCGTTGTGAAGATAATCAAAGATTCGTTAAGAAAATTTTGTATCACAGGAGCCCAAGTCACAATGTTAGTTACTGATGGAGCTGCAACAATGCTGAAAGTTGGTAAGATGTTGAAAATATGCTTTCCGATTCTTCTTCAAATAACATGTCTCATACACGCGTATAATCTCGTTGCAGAAGCTATTCGAAAGAAGTATCCGATGGTGAATAATTTAATAGCATCTACCAAAAAAGTGTAATCTCCCAAACGTATCCGCGGTTTCAAACAATTGTGTCCGAAATTTCCACTACCACCTCAGCCTGTAATAACTCGATGGGGAACATGGCTCCAAGCAGTATTTTATTATCAGAAATATTTCGCAAATGTGAAATCACGCCTCTGACGTTGCATTCGTTTGTCGAACCTTACTGATGAGGCTACATTTACCACCAACGGAATAGTTTCATCGCAAAATTGTAGATATTGGTCTGCAGAAAACCCACACTGGATAATAAACTGTCAACGCAGATTCTCAAAAATTAACGTTTGGTGTGGAATTTAAACAATGGGGTTATAGGACCATTCTTTAGACAAAAATTTTAAAAGCTCCTCGTTTTAAATTCCTAAATAACGATTTCTGGGATGCATTACATGACTTCCAGTTCAGTGACAGGAAATGCTATCAATTAGACAGGGCGCCTTACAAAATGCAGTTGTGGTTAGGAATGGTTAAATGAAAATTTTGGGAAAGATGGATAGGTATTAGCCCCCCAACCCAAATGGCCAAATCTCCCGATATCACACCATTAGATTTTTTTTTTGGGGGGGAACTTTTAAAAAATAGAATTTTAAACTAGACCAATAAATATTAAACAACTTTATGACAGAATAATCACGCCTCCAAAACATAAGTCGAGAAGAGTTGAGGAAAGTTGTCGGAAACAACAGAAAACAAATTGAAAAATGTATACGTGCAATGGTGGCTTAGTTGAAGACACTGTTATCTAAGTAATTAAGCATCGTTTTTTGTACTTGTGAGATTGTTATTCGAATTTTTTTGACAAACATTTTTTGATAAAAAAAATCCCTAATACGACTTCTTCAATTTTGTTGTTTATTTTAAATCGCAACAGAGTAGCATTTTACCGTGAAGAGAAAGTAACAACCCTAAATGTACAATTTAGTAAGGGGTACAATCAGAAAAAGATTTTTTAAATCGATAATATATGGGGGGGGCCAAATTGGCCACCCAAAAGAATCAATAGGGCAACGGCCGCAAAATAGCGTATATGGGGAGTCACAGAATATGTGATATTTAAAATTAATACAAAAGGGTAAAAAAACTGACGCAAAATAATGTTTATAATTAGAGCGTGTACATATATATATGTACACGCTGGGTTTTTTTTTTCATTATGTTTTTTTTATTTGATTGAAAACGGTATGCGTTGTAAATGGGATGTAATAAGGAAATAACTGAGAAACTGAACGTTTTTTTTATTCTGTTGTACTTAATAATGTAACTGTAAATAAAGATATAATAAATAAATTTATCCTTCTTAATAATGCGGATAGGCTTGTTTAAAAAGTTGCACCATCAGAAAATTTTCCCACATTTGCCTCGGTGAAGGATGTTCCCCGGAAAAAATGTTCTTATATTTCAAAAACGACCGTTCCACGTCTACCGAAGTAAGAAGGCGAATTAAAATAATCTTTAGACTTAGTAAAGGAATCTGCAGATCCCCCACGCACATTTGTCTTAATCTCGTGTAGCCCGGATTTTTTTTTAAAACACTATCGAATTAGCTAAAACTCGTCCACTTGTTGCATCGTTTATACTGTGTAACAATGTACAACTTCGTCCACGACTTGCACTGATTCTACCAACGACAATCCAGAATTTTGAAATTTTCTATCGCGTCTACAAACCCCTTTTGTAATTGTTGCTAATATTCTTTAGATGTGTTTCAACAGAAATATCGAGAAATCCCTTCGGCTCATCCCAATAGCTCTAGCTTCGGCAGGGACGTTGCAAAATAACGGATTTGACTTTTGAAAATGTTCATTATAATAAAAAACGGCTTTTAACCACGTTCCCCAACGCGTAAGAATGGGGGTGGTGGTTCTCAAAAAGGGCATAACCTGTGGAATGCCCTAGTCCTTTAGGGCTTTGAAAACACTTTTTTTTTTTTTGCTATTAATGCATCCACCTCCGGGTAACACCCCGAATAGTTTGTGCCACAAGATTTAAAACATGGACTTTACACGTAACATGTAAAAAATCCTTTACACTTTTCTTTTAAGGGAACGGCCTACACTACACATTGTTGCGCACCATCGCTCATGAACAACAACATTGACTTTTTGAAATTTTTGTAACGTTTCGAGAACTACGGCCGTAATTGCTTTTCTAGTACCTGTTTTAATCTTCTGCTGGCTAATAAATTGCAAAATTTGGTTTAATAGGGTCTAATACCCCACTATTATATTCAAAATAGTTTTTTTCAATCTGTCGTCTCATCAAGACATGCCACAGCTGTTTATCTTTTTAAATTGGCTTTAATTGATTTTCAATGTCTTCATATTGTGGAATATCTCTCCGAACGCTGTCCGAGATGTGATCCACTCGGTATTGTATGTACCCCAGAATTTTTAAATGCTTTTTTATCAAGTATACGAAGGGGAGACCACATACCATAAACGTTAAAAACTTCTAATTGAAATTGATTGTTGTGACACACCACTTTTTTTTCGTGGTGTGCGCTATTTAATGTCTTTCACAATCACGTTTGCTCCAGCACAGTGTTTTTTTTTTACAAACCTTCAGAAAAATTTTACCCCATTGTAGTGAAAACCACAAATTCACTAAGAAATTTATTAACTTTCGTGGAAAGGCCGTTTTTTTTTAATAGTTACGTTAGACATAATCACTAAAGCGAGCACACCGACGCTTGTTTCTATTGCCACGAATGGTGCAAACGTAAATCTGCAGACTCGTCATTTGTTGATGAATAGAGCGCGTCATCCGTAAATGAATAAGCGCGCTGTTAGTTCGTAGCCGTCGATAAAGAATTTTTTTTTGTAGTGGCCCACTGTGAACAACGCCCTATTTATCAACGAACACCCAAACTGCAGGTGTATTTTGCGCGTCTTCACGACGTAGTAGACAGTGGTTTTGGTCCTCGTCCAATAATTACATATTTAAATTACCTATTTTTAAATACATATATGCGCCCGGCAGCCTGATTGCGAACCTGGTGCGTGGCGCTCTTGGCCCGCTCTAATAATATATAAAAAGATATTGGGGTGGTGCCGTCTAAAGTGAGACACACTATATACTTCTTTTAAGCGGAGAAAAGAACGCTAAAAAGATATTTCCTTTGATTTAAAACAGTTATTGTAATGAGGATAATTGAAACAGTAATTGAGAATCCCCATATAAGAAACAAATTAAATTTCAATGTAAATTTAGCGTAACCAAACACCCTGTACAATGTATTTAAAGCATCTATAACGATTAATTAAATCCTTTTATAGTGAATATCCCTCAAATATTGCAGAAATTTTTCCCATTTAAGAAGCCTTACATTGTACATCGTAGCTCGCTACGTTTCACAACTTATAATCGCCCGACTTCGTATATTCCATATACTAGAAATGAATGGAAACATTGCGAACGTCTACAGTGAGAAAGACGAAGACGTACATACATACCGTGTTGTGGGAGAGAGAAAGAGAGAGAGAGATCGAACGGTAGATTAAAAGAAAGAAAAGAAACAGATTCGTTCTGCAATTATCTAATCCTGTAATTTCATTTCCAATTTAATTGTTCGCTTTTGAAATGCGGATTACGACGGAAAATTATCGGCGATCGCGAGAATTCGTATTTCACTGAATCTGAGCGAGGCAGCAGCAGCAGTAAAATACAAAAAATAGCATTAAATGGTAAGCGTTCGCGATTGGAGATAATTATTTATGGAAGCAGAAATTATATTGTTTTTATTTTTATCGAGGAACATTTACGTCGGAGAAAAAATTGCGTGATTTTATTGTCGTTGGTGTATACAGGATGTATGCATATCTTTAAGTTCGAAGTCCAATATATCAGGGCAAATTAAAGCTGTCTACGAGCTCGGTACAACCAAAACGTTAACCAGCTAATTTGGAGAGACTAAGAGGGTTAAATCAGGGGTTCTCAAAATATATGTATCCTGGGGTTCCGTTGAAGCCTCCTAAAAGTTCCGAGAAAAAACAAACATGAAATACAACGTAAAACTTTCTGATATTCATTTGAACACATTTGACCATTTTAAAGTGAAAATATATAAAATTAATTAGGCCTATGATCGCCTATGCTTTTTTGGTTTGGTGGCCAAAACAACACAAAAGACTGGGAGAGTTTTTTCAACTTACAATTTGATGAAAACAAAACAGAGAAAACGGCTGGAAATGACAACAATCTCTGGTTTGTTGTATACAAAACAATACATGCAAAAAGATGTGTGCTATAATTTTACGACTGAAAAAATCTCATCTCAAAAATGTTAATCTAAAAGGAGAAAATTTAATACGACGTCACGCCAGTGTTAGTAATCTTCGGCTAGGAAACCCTCCATCCAACCGAGGGTTCTTTTTGTTGGTTTATCGTTAAACCCATTTCTCGAAATCCACTGAAGGGTAGAGCTTTTGCTGCGTGGGTGTGTCCACATGTCCTATTCAACCCGGGGGACAGGACTATCGTCGATTTACCGCCGCTCGACCACGACAGTGTCGAGATAAGTGAACTTACTGTTTTTTTTTTGTTTGTTGCAGTTTACAACCATTTGTTTTCTTTTTAAATTTTGTCTAAATTCTAACTTGTTTCTTTTCCCCTGTAACTTATTTTATTTTATTGATATCCTCTAGAAATCTTTTATTACTACTGTTTTTCCAATTCATATTTTATTGTTTTTTTAACAAGCATTTTACCGCGAGTTATTCTAAAGATATTAGTTTTTTTTTATTTGTATATTTTATGTGAGTAATTTTAACGAATTGCGTTTCTACATATGTATGGTTGATGTTAAATCGAACGTAGTGGATACCAACATTGATTTCTTAGTTAAATTTTATTCATTAACAGTTTCGTGCTAATATTTTGTTTTTATTGAGTACTATTCTTTTTTATTTACATCAAAGAAGTTGTAGTAATAATATTCTTTTCCCTACCCCTCCTCCACCTCGCGTTCCTGATTTCGCCTTCCCTAATTCAAGCAGGTGACACAAATTTCTTTAGTTAGTCGTGAACTCACCCCTGTTGATGCTAGCGGGCACAGCAGGAGGACTACGTTCAGGTAGGTCTGCAATTTCTTTGATTGTAGTTGTTCTTTTTCCCTCTATTTTATTTCTTTTACGCTACAACTGTCTGATTCATATTGCAACCCCTACAAAGTGGTTATTCAAAGCCGTACCGAGTGGGCATCCGGCGTACCTCAATGCAAAAGAGGAACATTGGCATAGTACTCGGAGGGCTCGAGAATAGGAGTCGGGGACACAGGCATTAGTGGTCCTAACTACCACCTAAAAATGCCCATGAGACTCCATACTTGAAACAGAGATTTCTGCTATAAACTTATGTGCTATAAAGAACCTCGAGAAAGGGATACGAGGCGCAATTATAAATATTGAGGTTTTTCTTTACAATGAAAATATTAAATTAAATGATCAATTTCCGTTTATTATTTTCAACTTTTTAGATTTACGTACATTAATATGTGTGATGTGTGTGTCGTTTTATGTTCCTCTTCTGAATCCTGGTTTTCTCTTTTTCAGCACTGAATGTGCGATATCCTCTTGCAATAAACCCCTCTAGTCGTCTTCTTTAAACTGTTTCTGTTTAGTTTTAACAGTTTTTTAATACTTTAAAGTTCACAATTTCAACTAAATTTGAGTTTTAAATAAAATTTGCAAACCCGAGGACTTGATACTTTTGTTGTGGATTTTGATGATTCGATTCCTAATAGTATGTAAGTTTTGTGTTATTTTTAGAAATAATATTTTTAAAATGTAAATTATTGAAAATAACCCGGAACTTTGATTATCCCCCATAAAATAACATCTTTTTTTTAAGAAATAAAGGATTAATAATATAAATCGTCAAAATGCAAGAATTCGAATAATCACCGAAAATAATCCGAATTCTGCATTAAATTCTAATATTTATCGAAGTGTGAACGCACGCACTTCAAGTGGATGCCCCACTACAATATGTTCAGCGACAGTCAGACAGTTCTAAAAACTGTTAAAGCCTACATATGTACAGATCAGTCCGCTCAACTAGATATACCCCCGTGCTGCGAAATCATGCAACTGCATCCTACGAAAATCGACAAATTCCGAGTAGGTACGCGGGTAGTTGTGACCGTTCGTAATGACATTAAAACTTTAACGATACGTATGTAATTATTCAATTGTAAAGTTATATTTAAATTAGAATCATTACAGCGAAAAATCGGTGTTTTCTATTTCAATGCTAGCAAATATTTTACCAGCCGCGCCATATCGATATTGGGTGACAAGTAAAGCTGGCCACGAGCGGTACCGCGCAGTAGCGTAGAGTCGACCAGGCCTCGCGTTCCACTAGAGTTATTCTGCTAATAGAGATGTTTGCTGCCGCAAATAATTTCGCTCATCTTTTAAATAAAAATTAAATAACACGTGCTCAAGCACTTACCATTTTAAGAGTCCTCCGTGAAATCACAAAGTGAATAATGTCTGTTAAATATCTGCAACATTAGATATGTTTCAACTGTTGTTTCGGCAAAACTAGTACGGCATGAGGAAAAAATGCGTTTATATGCAGAGAACGAACGTTCTACATCTAGTGACGTAATATTTGCGTAAGTAAAATAATCTTTCAAATAACTTAACGATTCTGTTGACGCACCTTCACAAATGTGTCTTAATGTGCCAAAATCAGAATTTTTCTCAAAAACACTTTCAAATTTTTCTAGAACAGAAGCATTTTTTGCGTCTTCAACCGCGCATAGCTGTGCGTAAACATGTTGCACTATTTGTAGAGATTCTTCTAACGGCACCGTAGGATTTTGTAATTTTTCTATTGCATCTGCTAGCAGTAATTGTCGTGGATGATTTTTGAATCCATTTTAACCTGACTATCTTGAAATTTCGACTGGCTTTTCTGGATAGCGGGAGCTTCCTTTGTATCGAATTGTAAAACCACGTTCTTAATATTGTCAAAATATTTATGATAATAAAATGCGGCCTGCAACCATGTTCCCCAACGAGTTAGAATAGGTTCTGGTGGCTCTGGTATACGGGGGCACTGCCTGTGAAATTCGCGAATACGTTTCAGTGATTTGACAAGTACTGCTTTGGTATGCGCTATTAAAGCGTCTACCTCAGGATAACATTTTCTGATACTATCCGCCACAAGATTGAGAGCAAGAATTTTACACGTAATGTGTAACAAATTAGCAGAATGCTTTTAAGAGACCGGCCTACAGAAAGCATGTTTGCAGCACCATCACTCACTAACATCAAGAGTTGGTTTGTTGAAAGTTCAAACTTGTCCAATGTATTTAACACTAACTTTGAAATTACTTCGGCAGTACAGTTTTGTATTCGTTTGGAGACTAATAGAATTGAAGGTGCCGATTGATGAGGTTCCAATTTGCGTGCCATTACATTAAGAACAGAATGTTTCTTCCGATCTGTTGTTTCGTCGACACATAACCACAATTTTTGATCTTTCAACTCCGATTTTATTTTTTGTTCAATATGTTCGCGCGCAGATGGCACAATCCTTCGTAACGATGCTCGACTTGGTAATCTGCACTCCGAATAGTTATTCCAAAAGCAGATAAATGGTTCCTTGTCTAGTAAATTAAACGGTATATTACATGCAATAAACGTAACGCATAAATTAAATATAAATTTTTCGTTGTCTCGTGCGCAATTTCTTTTTGAGACATGCTTTTCACTATTTACGTGTCGTAGACAATGTTGTCTGGACCAACACATTAATTTTAGTACCTTCATATATTAAGTCTGGAATTTCTGCAATAAATTTTCGAAGTTTGTCCGACCGCGGTCGTTTTGCTGACGAAATCATAATTTTTCTAGGAGAGATAAACAATTGCGCAAATGACCGGCAGCGAAAATGTCCGTACTACTCCGCAGACGAAGTAATACTACCGTTCCTCTCGGTCCGAACTGATTCTACGCCGATGCGCGGTACCGCTCGTGGCCAGCGTTAGTGACAAGGCAAGCAAAGATATGTTGGATGTTTTCAGTTACATTTCATCAGTTCTTCACGCTTAATTTCAGTAAGTGTAAATGGATGTGTATGAAACAGTAGAGAAAGTAGGAATTATTAAATGGTTTTATGCAGATCACTACAGAAATTCAATATTTATTTCATAATGCGTCTAATTGGCATTAAATAAGTTTCGAAACACACGATTGTTTATCCCCACGTAATCATAAGATAGAGCCACAACTGGTTAATAATAAAGAACAAGAATTACGAGAAATAGGAGTATGTGCTCTTGCAGAACAAGATTTTACTCACAAGGGAACACCGGCAACCCGCACTTCTCGCTTTCGATGAAACGGCACAGACTGAAAGAGTACCTTTGTATAAGAACACCATTTTTTTCTTACCTAGCGTATCTCGCCGATTTGGGGGTACAGCCCCCTCCAAAGATTTTTATGTTTTTTGTATTTGTGTAAATTTCTCGGAAATTATAACAGATATCTTTTTCTTCTTAGAATATAATTTGAAGTAAATTACATAGTCCCAAGGATGACGCGAATTATTTTCGGAAAACATTTTTTAACGCGGGACCGGGGACTCTACCCCCTTTTTCTTTATTTTTCACAAATAAAGTATATTACATAGTTTAAAGGATGGCGTGAATTATTTTCGGGAAAAATTAATAACGGGGGACCGGGTACCCCTTACCCCCCTTTTTTAATTTTTTTTTTCTTTATTTTTCACAAAAAAAAGTATATTACATATTCTAAAGGATGCCGTGAATTATTTTCGGGAAAAATTAATAACAAGAGACCGGGTACCACATACTCCCATTTTGTTTATATTTTTATATTTTATTTTTTCATAAATAGAGTCGGTTTTATGTAGAATATGTATGCGCTCAAATTGAGACAGTTAATAATAAAGATATTAAAAGACGATAATAAAACTTTACTTGTGATTGATTGTCGTTATAAATATATATTTATTTAGAAATTATTTATTATTTCGATACATGTTTTAAGAAATATTATAATATAATGTGATTGAAATGGCCACAGGTGGCCGTTTAAAATAATGTATGAGAAGCGTTCTTTGGTGCAGTGTAAATTTACAGCTCGGCATATTCTATAGAGCAATATTCATATAACTAACTTGTTTGTAACTAACACATTTTCGGAAAACAGTGGAGCAGAATAAAAAAGAAGGTGTAATGCTTATCAAACATTCAATACATTACACACTGTAATGTGATTATTGAAATTATAATTGTGACTGGTAGTATTATACATACAATAATTATGCTACGTAATGGTAGTCAGTATAAAAGTGTTCAAAACACAGATATTGTTATACCCGGTCCCGCGTTATAAATTTCTTCCGAAAATAAATAGCGTCATCTTTGGGACTATGTAATTTACTTCAAATTATATTCTAAAAAGAAAAAGATATCTGTTATAATTTCCGAGAAATTTACACAAATACAAAAAACATAAAAATCTTTGGAGGGAGCTGTACCCCCAAATCGGCGATACGCTAGGTAAGAAAAAATGGTGTTCTTATACCAAGGTACTCTTTCAGTCTGTGCAATTTCATCGAAATCGAGAAGTGCGGGTTGCCGGTGTTCCCTTGTCAGTCTAGTTATTCTATTGCCAAACAGTTTAAAATATCGCCGAGACATAATAATTAGTGCGCCAATATTTACTTAATATATTCGGAAACCATTGAATAAGTAGTCCTGGATATATTCGTTGGTCAGCAAAGTCGCAGGATTTGTCCCCAAATGACTTTTTGCTCTGGAGTTATTTTAGAAGTAAGATATTTAGTATACCTGCCCAAAAAGCAAACACTTTGGATGAATTCTGACGAAAAATTCACGGCGAGTTGCAAACATCTCAGCAAAATATTTATTCAAAATTAGGCATAGATTTTATAATAGATTAGACTACTGTCTGTTTGCGCATGGAGATCGGGTTGAATACCTACTTTAATATTTTGTGTTATTGGCTAGAATTTAATTTTGGTTCTTCGTATTTGAGCATATTACTTTTTGTTATGTATTAAAACCCTTTTTAGTATTTCCTGTTCTATCTTTTACTTCTAATAAAGAATACATATAGTTTGCTTTTTGTTTATACTTTTCAGGATTTTTTATTTTTGAAGCTTTTGCTTGAACAATCAAATATGAACCTTCACCGATTCTTAACAACAAGCTGTAATGACTGTAATATTACAATTGAATAATTACATACGTATCAATAAAGTTTTAACGTCATTATTACGAACTGTCAAAAATGGGACGAACATCAAAAGACCTCTCACTAGTAAAACATGCCAGGCCCAAAATCAGGTGAAGGCATATATATCGGTAACACCGGACATGTAATTGAACAGCTGATAATGTACCTAAATAGGCGACAATAAAGAATAATAGTGTTGTCCATATAAGTAAGTGGCACTATTATTTTAATATATTACTTTAAATAGGTAGTAGCGAGTGATCCATGAGCACCCCCAGTCACTAGGCCCGCGACAACAATTCTAAAAGCTAGTATACAAAAAATGGAAATCAACCTATTTTTTTCTAAAAACACCAACTTCTGTCATTTAAAAGTTAGGTAGGAAGATGGCGGAGATACTTTAGGACCTCGCCGTATAATTAGCTGTTGTTTCTATCGTAACAACCACGATGTAACTTCATATAAACTTATACGACTTCTTCAATTAATATATTATTTAATTACCACCGGTCGTATAGTCGTTCACATCATCGGCACGACGTTCCGCAAAAAAGCCTACGTCCATCGGAGCCCGCGAAGTATGCGCAACGATGCGATCCCCGCGAAAAATGCAGCGAATGTAAGCTTATGGTTTATTTTATGTTTTAATTAAGGCGGTCGAGAAAAACTCCGGTAATAGACTGACTCTCGCGGACTCGCTGCTATAGCTAAGGTTAGGTACTTACGGCCTGAACGCGACGCTCTTCATACCGGGAATCTTTACCAGCCCGGCCTTTTTGCTGTCGCGTTTCGGTAGTCGCAACGAAATTGTCATTTTCATTCCGCGCATTGTTCAGTGTATCAATTTTTTTTGCCGCGTGCATGAGCGTCGTTATCGGTCAGGACAAACGAGCTGGTCGGTATGTTTCGCAACAAACCGATCGACTAACGTTTTCCAGGTTCCGGGCGGTGCGTTTTGAGTTTCCAACCCGAAGAAAGCGATTTTAAGACTTGTAAATTTACAGTTGTTTCCTCGGAATGTTTGTACATCCCCGGCAGACAATTGTTCTGAGCTAAATTACTTTCGTTGCATAATAACTAGAGTAACCTAAACTTGCGGACTCGCATAGGCGTCGGTATTACGGGTTAATATAGGAATACGAAAAATTCATAAATAAACTAAACCGGTAGAGAAGCAGGCATGTAGTGTCGACCTTGAATATAAATCATGTTAAACCGCGCTGAGAGAGATTTCGCTTTAGTACCGGTTGAGCTGTTGCAGAGATTAGTCGAACGGTCAAGGTTATGTACTTACGTGTCGCTTTTGAAAATATAGCTGGTGTTTTTTGTGTGTTGTAAGTACTTAATTAGTGTATCGTTTCATGTAGAACTAATATTTACATACCTAAGAAAACAATGCCTCGTAATAGATTTGCTACTAATGTACATAAGTATGTGTCACTTTTTCCCCATTTAAAATATGACGGTAGTGCAGTTTTTTGCTTAATATGCAATGTGCGTTTGGCTGCATTGGACAGAACTGATTGCCAGAGGCATGTCAATGGTATTAAGCATATGAGAAATGCAAGAACTGAAATACCTTATACACTATTCCTCATACATTTATTAATTATGTTTACCTCTTGTAATCTTCCGTTATCGTTGGTGAGAAAAGCAGCTTTTAAAACGTTTTGGCGAAAATACGTTCCAAAGTACCCATTACCCTCACAAACACAATTACAGAATCATTTGCCGCGAATGAAAGAGATGCTAGAAAATGTGTGTAAACGTGATTTGTCTTCCAAAAAAATATGGATTACCGTGGATGAGACGACCGATATAAAGAAAAACAGTATTGTGAATGTAATAGCTCGCGTTTTTCTAGCGAGAACACAGCATCTCGATATTTGTTAGCTTGCAAACGTGTTCAACAATGTACCGCGGAAAATATTCAAAAAGTGATAATGAACGGTTTGAAAAAATTTAAAATTGCCCAAGATCAAGTTGTAATGATTGTGACAGATAGTGCAGCAACGATGTTAAGTGTCGGGCGATCCTTAAAACATATATTTCCTAACTTAATACATATAACCTGCGTGCTGCATGCTTTGCATTTAGTTGGTGAAGTTGTTCGACAACATTACGGAAACGTTGATCGGATGATTGGAAGTACTAAAGCAGTGTTTCGTAAATCTCCTAAACGTTTAAAAGAATTTCGTAAATTTTGTCCAGATATTCCAGAACCTCCTGAACCAATTTTAACGCGATGGGGTACTTGGCTAACAGCAGCTTCTTACTATTTGATCCATTTTTAACAAATTCAATCAGTTATAATGCGATTTAATCGGAATGAATCCAAAGCAATTAGAGAAAGTCAAAGAGAATTTCAAATTCCTCAACTTTTAGAAGATTTAACAACAATATGTAACAATTATACAGTATTACTAGATGCCATCAGAAAACTACAATGTACTGAATTGTCATTGCAGGAATCATTAGACATAATGGAGAGTGTAAAAAATAAATTACACACATTAAATGATACGCCAGGATTATGCGCTAGTCAAAAGTTGGCAGATGTTTTAAGGAAAAATCCCGATTTTAATGCTTTGGAGGCCGTTTATAATAAGTGTAAGAATAGTGAACTTTTAAGTGATTTTGAAAAACAGTTTCTACATGCAAATGTAACTTCCTTAGATGTGGAGAGATCGTTTTCTATGTATAAGAATATTTTTTCTTGTCGACGCACAAGGTTTAAAGAAGTAACTGTGGAAACATATGCAATGATGCAAGTTTACAGTAGTTCACATCCTGATGCCTCTAATTTGTTGAATAATTAGCAAGTAAGTTTATTTATGAATTTTTCGTATTCTTATATTAACCCGTAATACCGACGCCTATGCGAGTCCGCAAGTTTTGGTTACTCTAATAATAACAGAAAGAGTAAGGTAGTTTTAGCCGTGCCATAGCCGTACCTGCCTAGTATACAAAAACAATAGTAAGAAAATAGAAAAAAAATAACAGAACTAATACATGATTATAATATGTGGAAAGTAGTGAAACACACCCTTTTAAGCAGCCTTGACTACGGAACAGTAAAACTAGAAGCACCATTATCAGTAACCTGGGCAAATATGCGGTAACAGCCAGAGGCGTGGCGAGCGCATAAAAGTTTACACATAAAATAGAAGGTAAGAAATAAATTATAAAACGTGCTAAAACACTTACCGTTTTAAAAGTCTTCCGTGAAATTACAAACTGGGTAACATCTGTTAAATATTTAAATCATTAGATATGTTTCCACAGTTGTTTCAGTCAAGTGAGTACGACGTGCGGAATAAATGTTTTTTAATCCCGAAAACGACCGTTCGACATCTAGCGATGTTATATTTGCATATTTAAAATAATCTTTGAAACAACTTAATGCATCTTCACACGCACCTTCACAAATTTGACTTAATATAAGAAAATCGGAGTCTTTCTCTAAAACACTTTCAAATTTTCGTATTATACACCAATTTGTTTCGCCTTCTACAGCGCATAACTGTGCGTGAACATAATTCACAATTTGAACAGAATCCACTGGCGATATCGAAACATTTTGTAATTTTTCTATTCCCTCCGCTAGTCCGAAGTAATTGTTGTGAATAGTTTGTAAATCTCTTTTAACCTGACCATCTTGAAATATTTCCTGGCTTTTCTTGATTGCGGCAGCTTCTGTCGGATTGAATTTTAGAACTACCTTCTTTACTTGATCAAAATATTTATTGTAGTAAAGCGCAGCCTGCAACCATGTTCCCCAACGTGTAACAATCGGCTGTGGTGGTTCAGGTAAATCAGGACACAGTTTGTGAAATAGTCGGGTACGTTTCGGAGACTTTAGAAACACTGCCTTTGTACTAGCAATCAATGCATTTACTAGTGGAAAACATGTAGGAATCGTTTGTGCCGCAAGATTTAGAGTATGGATTTTACACGTTACATGTAAGAAGTTACCACGGTGTTCTTTAAGAGATCGGCTCAAAGAACGCATGTTTGCGGCACCATCACTCATAAACATTAAAAGTTGCTTAGTTGGAACTTCAAATTTATTCAATGAGTTCAACACCACCTTTAAAATCCTATCGGCAGTACAATTCATAACTCTTTTGGAAGCAAGTAAGAAGGAGGATGACGGTCGATGTGGTTCCATTGTACGTACCATTACATTAACCACAGAATGTTTTTGACGATCTGTTGTTTCGTCCACACACAACCACAGTTTTTTATCTTTCAATTCCGTTTTCATTCCTTTTTCTATATGTTCACGAGCAAATGGCACTACATTTCGTATCGATGTCCGACTAGGTAATTTTTAGTCCGCATATTTATTCCAGAAGGAGACAAATGCTTCTTTGTCTACTAAACGAAACGATAGATTACATAAAATAAGAGTAACAGTCACACCGCCGCTGCGATTGCTCTCCAATTACCGGACTCTAGTTATCACTACGTTTCTCGCAGTGTAGTAACAGGTATATAAATTGTATCAATGATTAACCTTGTTTTCATATGATCCATACAGTTACATAATAGAAATTAAAAATATTTTAGAAAATATATTTTTGTAATTTAATTCTTTATAAATACTATATTATTAAATATATAATTGTTTTCGTAATAGTTCTTCCTGCTTCAGTTTTAAAATAGCAATTTCTAAAGCATGCTTTTCTTCTTCCCTTGGCTTCCTTTCTTTGATTAATTGAAACTCCCCTTCTCCGAGCTTTAGCTCTTTCTTTGCAATTCGTAATTGAAAATTAACCAACTCAGTACCAAATTAAATCCAACCAAACCGAAATACTAATAATGTAATAATTGTGTAGTCACAACATGACATCTGCAAGCGAACACCAACAAAAATACAAACAGCTTTTATCTCCGTTCAACAGGTTACTGTGTAGGTTATATATCCATTATCCTGCTTACCTATTATTTTCTTCATTTACGTCTCACCACTTACGAACCGCCATCGCACATTACCTAAACTAGGACTACAATTGCGATTTCCCCGCGTTCACGCAACGGAAATTGTAGATGATGGTCGAAGCGCACTATTGTGTCAAATAAAAACATCTATACTTTCAAACAAATGCAATCTGTTCTTAAAAAATGTGCTTTCACACGAACAAACCTTTATTGAATTAAATAAATAATTTCAAAGATAGATATTTGTTCAATTCAATAACTCTTTGCTCGGTGTTGACTTGAAGCTCATCCATTTCCATTTTAATATTTTAATATTTCACTTGTCAAAATTGACGAAAGTATCAAAAGGCTTTCCACAAATCTAGATAATCATCTAGATTTATGGCCGATTTCCTAATTACGACATAGGCAATTAATTCCTCATTCATTCCATCCGCATCACGCCAAAACTCAATTAAAATCACTGCCGTCCAAATTCCCCTTTTGTTCGTTCGCCCGACCATTCGTTCGTTTGTTTATTTTTTTTCTATGAATAACCAACTAAAGCAAGCCAAACAGTTATAAGCGGAAATACGCAGCGACACCCGCCGGTGGACTCCACGAAATAATTAAAAGTTAATTTTCTACGAGCTAGAAGCCAACACAATGCCCGGTTAATAACAACAACAACAACCCAGCCGCGATTATCATCTTGGCTTGTCGATTTTAGAGTAATTAAATCATCAAAGTAAATGTGAAGTTTCACGGTGTACGACGGCGATTCCGAGAAATTTTAGAAAATCCCTATTATTATTGTTGGCCGTGCTCCGCTGTTAGTCGGTTAATCGACTTAATCAGACTTAATTAGCTTATTGTTGATGAATGTTGAAGTGCTTAAAGAATGGCGCTTTTGTTAGGATTGAAAGTGCTAAATGTACCTTGATAAAGAAATGCGCTTTTACGTCGCGCTTAAAATGGCGAAAGGATTTTGTTTCGTTGAGCCTGCATGTAGGGAAATGGTTTGTTGCATTAAGAAAATAGATTTTCTTGCCAATATCGGTCTCTATTCAAGAAACTATTTTTATTTCAAGACTATAAAAATGTATAATATTGAACTGGCCAGTAAATTGGGTAATCATTAGAGCAACGCAAACTGCGCTGAAAGCCAATGGCTGACGCATAAAAGTTTACACAAAATAAACACGGCCGGGACAATTCGGTATAAGCGTCAGTATAACTGCGACTCGAAAGCCGATCTGTTGTGTATGCATCTACGCTGTCGTATACTACATCGTAGTTCTAGTTGTTAAAATGTTTCCTACGTCGCGAAAACGACCAAAGTTGGACACAATAAGAGAATTTACTGCAGAAATGCCTGATTTAAAGTGTAATGGCGCTAAAATTCAATGTGTAGTGTGTAAAATAGATTTAATGTGTTGGTCGAAAAGTGAAACACGAACAGAGACTTCACGACCCTATAAACAAGAAGGCCCTCCTCCTTCTAGACAACAGTTAATAAACAAGAAGGCCCAAAAAGCTGAAACCTCTCGACCTCGCGGACTAGCAAATAAAAGCAGAGCAAAGGTGCAATGTTGTGCCTGGTTGTGCAGTGTAGTTCCGAAAGCGAGTGAACTCTTAGCAAGCAGGCATATTGTAAAGAAAAATTGCTGGTTGATTGTAAACAATTAGGTGCAATTGGTAAAGTAATAAAAAAAAATATTCTGTAGATACCTCTACCTTAACCTTCTTAAAATCACAAGCAATGAGAATAATTTACTGCATTTTGTACGGATATGTCGTACTGTTTTAAACAAGGTAAGTGTAATTAATAATGTGGATATAAATAAATACTTTATTTTAAGAAAATGAAACTATTGATTCATGAGCTATACCTAAATGCTTTCTGGAATTAAGAGAACTATTTTCTATCCTTAAGAGAATCTTGTTTTGTGACCTTTTGATGTCGAACATACCTGACTTTTTGTTTTACTTGGGTGGTCAATGGAATGATGTTTTTATTTTATTTTAATTTTTTTTAAATTAGGCTATAACTTGAAAACAAATGAAAATCGGATAAGAAAATATGAATTCTTTTACATTATTTTCACGTGTACGTGGAGTTTGGTCCGTTCCTCCCGACTTACCCTGTATATAAAATTAGCCATTATTGTAGATATATCTAAGAACCGACAAGAAGCCTCCGGCTGGCCCTGGACGAATTCCTTTCCAGCAGTAGGTAGTGATTATAAAATGAATGACAGTGTTAGATACGATGATATGGGTCACTACGTTGTTCCAGTTCCAGGAGGTACAAGAATAAGATGTGCGGACTGGAACTGTACCAGCAGAGGACGAACTATGTATTCTAAATGTGACAATTTCACAAACAGAATAACTAAAACAACCTCGCGGTACCACATGGAACCACTGCCTTTCTGCTATAATAAATAATTTTTTTAATAGGAAATTGGAGTTGTATTTGGTACCTTCAACCCATATTTTAAATATAAATACCAATTTTGAATATTTAGAAAACCGGGCATTAATGGATTAAATACAAATCACTTTGTATGTACAAAATTACTTGAGGAAAACTAAAAAGTAAAAGCAACCTGTCTCAGGGTCCCATTTCTTTAAATTAATTAATACAATTAAAATTTAAATTAGATATTATTGTATCCCTTAATGGTTAAGATCAACATTAACGATGTGGATGTATATAATTTTATATTTATTAATAATACGTAAACATATAAAATATTATATATGTATTTATCTCTTAACGAACGCAATGCCTGAGGCCATTTCCTACGTAACTTACAGTAAACAACTTAAGCTTATATCACTATTAATTACCATGAATCGAGAACGTTTATAACTTATAAATTATAAGTTACAAATATCTTCCATTTAATATCATTTCCTAGCTGGTAACAGCCACGTTATTCTATTGAATGTTATGCATTCAACTACTTGGCGAACTAGCGATGACCAACAAGCGGTATGTAGGAATTTTTCAAAGATTATCTTATTGCAATTTTAAGAATCTCGTAGATATATACGAGGATGGTATGAGAAATACCAGAGTTTGGAAGCAGATGGCGTTTTTTTGTCAAAATCTGCATTACCGACTGTGAGTCTTTGTTCGACGCCTGTTAAAATTTCGGAATTGTGGAATCATGGAAAAAGAACAGTACCGGCCAGTGATTCGATTTCTTTTTTGGGAAAACGTGTTAGAAATCAAAGAGAAATTAGACGCAGTTTATAAAGACCATCCACCTTCATAACTACGATTAAATACTGGTTTAATGAATTTAAGCCGAACATCCGTCTTTGATGAGGAGCGGTCAAGTCGTCCCATTGAGGTGAGTACGGAAGATATGGTGAACAAAGTTCATGATTTCGTGTTAGCAGACCGCCGAGTGAAGATTTGAAAGATTGCTAATATGGGAGACATATCAATTAAACGTGTGCAAAACATCCTTCGCGAAAAATTGAGTATGAGAAAGCTATCGGCGAGATGGATGCCGCGTCCGCTGATGATTGATCAAAAACGGAATCGCGTTATAACTTTAATGCAATGTTTCTGGGTTCCTGCGGCGTTATGTGATTATAAATAAGACATGCCAGAAACCAAAGGTCAGCTGGCAAAATCGGTTTGTGTACCAAAGAAGGCGAAGACGATCCTATCAGTCGGAAAAATTATGGCGACGAATTTTCGGGATCCTCAATTTTAATCGATTGTTTGGAGAAGGGAAGGACAACCACGCGACAGTACCGTACTGATTTATCGGATCGATTCAACACTGAACTAAACAGATACATGCCCTCCATCATGATAACGCCCCGTTGCACTCATCAGCAATTGCGACAGCAAAATTAATCCAGTTACAGTATGAATTGGTGTCCCATTTACCATATTCACCTGATTTGGTGGCGCGGTGTATGGTTGGCGGTGGGTTTCGTTTCTGTGGCTTTTAATTTTTTCTCGTAGTGTTCGGATGTGCGCGCCTTTTGTCCTTAATTTACTTTGTACCTTCGGTTAGAGGGTGGGTAGGTAGCTAATATTTCATATATAGAGTTCCTCACTAGCGCCAACGGGCAGTGGCGGAGGTTCGATACAACACTCAGTATAACTGCGAGTCTCAACCAGATCTGTTGTGTATACATGTACGCTGCCGTAAATACTATTTCGTAGTTCTACGTTTGTTTTAAAAATGTTGCCTTCGTCGCGAAAACGGTTTCAGATCAACGTCGAAGGCTAGGTGAATCGACAATGGAAGCGTTGCTTATGTTGCAGTTTTACGCGGCTTGCCGGGGCAGTAGTATTTTGTCGCAGTGGCATCAAGACGTCAATAAAAGGTAAGAATACATTATTTTTTAATAATACTGTATCCCACGTATATACCTACTTTTGCGCGATAAGCCTCTGACGTTGCACTCGTTCGTCGAACCTTAGTGATAGGTAGAGCGGGCCAAATTGCGCCATCCAACAGAATCGGAATCAGGCGCAACGGCCGCTTATTGTAAATAGCGTATATGTGAGTCACAGCAGATATGTGATATTTCGAAATTAATACACAAGAGTAAAAAATAAAAGCTGACGCAATAATAATGTTTAGTAATTAGAGCAATATATATATATATATATATATATATATATATATATATATATATATATATATATATTATATGTACACGCTGAGGTGTTTTTATTTTCATTATGATTTTTTATTTGATTGAAAACGGTATGCGTTGTAAATGGGATGTAATAAGGAAATAACTGAGAAACTGAACGCTTTTTTATTCTGTTGTACTTAATAATGTAACTGTAAATAAAGATATAATAAATAAATTCTATCCTTCTTAATAATGCGGATAGGTTTGTTTAAAAAGTTGCACCATCAGATAAGTTTCCACATTTGCTTCGGTGAAGGATGTTCGCCGAGATGAAAAAATGTTCTTATATTTCGAAAACGACCGTTCCACGTCTACCGAAGTAAGACAGGCGTAATTAAAATAATCTTTAGACTTAGTCAAGGAATCTGCAGATGCCCCATCGCACATTTGTCTTAATCTCGTGTAGTCCGGATTCTTGTTTAAAACACTATCGAACTTAGCTAAAACTCGTCCACTTGTTGCATCGTTTATACTGTGTAACAATGTACTAACTTCGTCCACGACTTGCACTGATTCTACCAACGACAATCCAGAATTTTGCAAATTTTCTATCGCGTCTACTAACCCTTTGTAATTGTTGCTAATATTCTTTAGATGTGTTTCAACAGAAATATCGAGAAATCCCTTCTGGCTCATCCTAATAGCTCTAGTTTCGGCAGAGACGAATTGCAAAATAACGGATTTGACTTCTTGAAAATGTTCATTATAATAAAAAGCGGCTTTTAACCACGTTCCCCAACGCGTAAGAATGGGCTTGTGGTTCTCGAATACCAGGGCATAACCTGTGGAATGCCTAGTCCTCTTAGGACTTTTGAGAAACACTTTTTTGTGTTTTGCTATTAATGCATCCACCTCCGGGTAACACTCTCGAATAGTTTGTGCCACAAGATGTAAAGCATGGACTTTACACGTAACATGTAAAAGTCCTTCACACTTTTCTTTAAGGGAACGGCCTACACTACACATTGTTGCTGCACCATCGCTCATGAACAACAACAGTTGACTGGTTGACACTTGAAATTTTTGTAACGTTTCGAGAACTACGGCCGTAATTGCTTTACTAGTACACTGTTTTAATCTTCTGCTGGCTAATAGAATTGCAAAATTTGGTTTAATAGGATCTAATACGCGCACTATTATATTCAAAATAGAATTTTTTTGCAATCTGTCGTCTCATCAAGACATAGCCACAGCTGTTTATCTTTAATTCGGCTTTAATTCGATTTTCAATGTCCCCACGTATTCGTGGAATATCTCTCCGTAACGCTGTCCGAGATGGTAGTATCCACTCGGTATTGTATGTACCCCAGAATTTTCGAAATGCTTTTTTATCAAGTATACGAAGTGGTAGACCACATACCATAAACGTTAAAAGCAATTCTAATTGAAATTGACGTTGTTGTGACACACCATTTCTTTTATTTCTGTGGTGTGCGCTATTTATATGTCTTTCACAATCACGTTTGCTCCAGCACAGTAGTTTCTTTTTACAAACTTTACAGAAAATTATACTCCCATGGTAGTGTAAATCCACAAATTCACTAAGAAATTTATTAACTTTCGTAGGTAATGGCCGTTTATTTTTAATAGTTACGTTAGACATAATCACTAAAGCGAGCACACCGACGCTTGTTTCTAGTACGCCACGAAGTGGTGCAAACGTAACATCTGCAGACTCGTCATCCGTAAATGAATAAGCGCGCTGTTAGTTCGTAGCCGTCGATGAATGAACTTTTTTTTTGTAGTGGCCCACTGTGAACAACGCCCTATTTATCAACGAACACCCAAACTGCAGGTGTATATTTGCGCGTCTTCACGACGTAATAGACAGTGGTTTTGGTCCTCGTCCTAATAATTACATATTTAAATTACCTATGTTTACATACATATATGCGCCCGGCAGCTTGATTGCGAACCTGGCGCGTGGCGCTCTTGGCTCGCTCTAGTGATAGGCCATCGTTGTGAATGATCCTGTATGGAAATGTAATTTCCTTTACGAAGGAAGCATAATTCACAAAGAAATTAAGTCCATATAAAAATAATAAAATAAAATATTACACAAAACTGTATCCAAACATTTCTCTTTGAATTAAATTTGTACCACCTCCGAGCTCATATATTTATTAAGCAAAAACAACGTTTTTCTTCGGATAAGACCCTTCTCTTTGATGCAACGATACCATCATAAAAAATATTCTACATAAATATTTAAAATGCACGCCTTTTACGAGCTAATCTTAGTACGTAATAATAATAATATTTTCCTTTTTTCCCGCCGCACCGGCTTTATATCCTTACACATAGATCGTCTAACGAACGAACGATTTTATGGCAAATTTTACGATTTTTCCACATTATCATATCCGTAATTATGTAAATTAATTTAATTAATTTTGAAGTTATTTAGCTGGCGCAATTAATTTAGAATTTGTTTTTTTTGACGTTTTTATACGTTCAATAAAATCCGGTAATTTATGACGGTCTTATGGTAATGCGCTCGCGATATTAAAATGGAAAAAAATGAGAAAATTAAGCGGAGTATTTTAATTGCACATGTGTTCGCCTGTACGAAGTTAGGCCAAGAAATTTTTCGATTTCATTGCATGCACTGTCTGCTAATTTTAAATATACTTATTTTTTCCAATTCCTTTGAAATTTTCGTTGCTATGGATGGCTTGTTTATAAAACATGTTACGCTTCACGCAAATTCTTCAATTTGCCGACTTAAAAGTCTGAAAGTGTGTTTGAAATGGCAAATAACCATACCACAAGATGTTCCGAATCAAGCTGCGATTGCAGTATCCAATTTATTGCCAGAAAAATTTAAATTAGTTTACGAAAAGGCGTCGGTAGGGGTTATTTTCAATTCGTAGTCGATATCGACAGAACCGCGAGAGAGTTCAAAGCGACAGTACGTTGTATGCTGCACGCCAAATAAGTACGCGGAGATGGGACGCCCAAAGGGTGTAACGTTCCCTTCGAATGTGAATAAATATCTCAGGCATTTCGCTGGATTAGAATATAGAAGTCCGCATATTTATTGCACAATATGTAATAGCGGATTGCTAAGTCGTGATAGGTTTGAATGTAGAAAACATTGTAAAAGTAAACGTCATGTATTGAATTTAAGAAACAGTATTCCATACTGGCAATTTTTATATGATTTTATTTTTATGTTAAGTGTGTGCAACATCCCACAACATCTAGTATCTAATGAAAACTTTCGTCTTTTTTGGGCTAAGTAGGTTCCCTCTTGGAAGCTGCCAACATTTATGCAATTACAATACAATTTGCCACGTATGCAAGGTACAGTAAAGGAATGTATAAAAGACGAGTTGAGAAATAAGGAAATCTGCCTATGTGTGGATGAAACAGCCGCAACATGCTGAGAGTTAGTAGGATGTTGAAAATATGCCTTCCGACTCTTCTTCACATAACATGCCTCATACACGTATGTCACCTCGTAGCGGAAACCATTCGAGAAGATCCGATGGTGGATAAGTTAATAGCATCACCAAAAAAGTGTTCATCAAATTCCAAACATCCGTATTCAAAAATTGTGTCCGAAATTCCAAACACATCCGTGTATTCAAACAATTGTGTCCGAAATTACCACCACCACCTCAGCCTGTAATAACGCGATGGGGAACATGGCTCCAGGCAATATCTTACTTCACAAGTGAAAAATGTCATCTTGAAACTTGATTCAAATGATTCTGCAGCAGTTCGAGATAGTCAGCAACTTTTTTCCAATTCGGGCGTTCAACAGCAAATAGATGAAATTTCCATGAACTATTCTGAAGTTGTACAAGCTATTGAGTAATTAGAAAACAGTCACTTATCTGCACGAGACGCATTAAATTGCATAAACAATTTATAAGCCGCTCTAAAAAACTTGACGAATACTATAGGAGTCGATGTTGCTCAAAAATTTGGGGCAATTTTAACGAAAAATCCCGATTTACAAAAGGTTCGGTCTATAACTGAAAAAAAAAGAGTGTCCAGATGAGGAAAAGGAATATCTGACATTTGCAAATCTTACTTCACTGGATGTCGAACGATCATTTTCGAAGTACACGACAACGTATTCACAACACCGCCGACGGCTAAATGAATCGACAATGGAAGCGTTGCTGATGTTGCAATTCTACGCAGCTTACTAGGGCGGTTGCCAATTGCCACAGCGGACATCAAGACAACAGGAAAAGGTAGCAATATTATTTTTCACTAAATTGTATATTACGTACCTACTTCTATGCGGTGCACCACTGCCGGTACCACATTTTTAACAAACTCTACACTTATACCATAAATAGCTATTCATTGTGTTTTCATATATTTACTGCTAATTCGCAAAATCTTGCATTCGTTTGACCAATATAGGCTTTATCGCAGTCACTGCATGCAATTTCATATCTGGTTTAACTTTCCGATTGCCAAGAAGGTTC
The DNA here is from genome assembly GCA_029618875.2 of Dynastes tityus. Taxonomy (NCBI): domain Eukaryota; kingdom Metazoa; phylum Arthropoda; class Insecta; order Coleoptera; family Scarabaeidae; genus Dynastes; species Dynastes tityus. The sequence continues at coordinate 3,296,115 of JAROYD020000001.1, forward strand.
TTGAGTGTATTTCGCGAACTGAGACATACCGGGATTAAGAAATTCCACGACCTTAATCCCGCAGAAATCCGCGATAAGAAATTTGTGAAACTTCCCTTCCACAGAATATTGAGAGGTATTATCTAAAGTTTTTAGGAGGCAAGATATGAACAACAATCCGGGTTGTTGCGTTAGAATTGCGAAAGTGTAATAGAGATACAAAAGTAATTGAAAATTCAAAAGCTTCTAAAAATCCTATCTTTAATACCCGCTTGCCATGCTCCAACATAAACGACTTGACCATTGAGGCTATATTTCGAATTAAAATTTAGTGGACATCTACGGTATTCACCACTAATAAATTCGTTTATTCTATTGTGAGAAAACAGCCGGTTAACTTCAACGGCGTCCCGTATTGGCCGTAAAATATGATCGTTTGGACATCCAACGAGACTCATTGAACTCGTATAGACATAACTCGTAAATTTTAACGCAGTTACAAGCTCTCTATAACTTCTGCTAATAAAATATATGTACGTGTTAGCTTTGGAAATGCCTAGAAGTTAATATTCGATTCCCATCACGACACGGGAGCATTAAATTAGATGTTTGGTCATAAAAAGAAGGATTCGGCGGATAATTAAAATAAAAATGGTTGTTTGGTTTCAGGATCATGCCCATAAACCCAACTTTCGTCACCTGTGACGAACTTATAAAGAAAATCAAGTACAGTTCGAAGGTATTCTTTCAATTCTCTACAGAAATCCATGCGATATCGTGAATTGAAATTTCCTATACGCTATTATTTTATGCTCATTTTGTGCCGTTTTGTGCCACAAAAAGAAAATTTTGTGCTTTAATATTAAGGGAGTTATAATGGTTTCTTCTTGGGGGAGCTGGGGAGCCCCGCCATCTCGGCATTTTGAAATTTCGTATAGGCTATCATCTTGTGCTCGTTGTTACGGCTCATTGCCGCAACCATTTTTTAGTCTTAATTTTTATTTTTATAATAATTTTTAATAGATTTAGTGCCGAACTCTTTCTGTTAAACTCAAACTTTTGATGCTACCTGTATACTATTTCCCTTGTTCTACGTCACTGTTAATCTATTTATGTTATTGTGTATTCTTGGAATTACTCTAGCATTCCCGATAATTTCGAACCTTTTCTATGATAATTAACGCTGGCCACGAGCGGTACCGCGCATCGGCGTAGAATCAGTTCGGACCGAGAGGAACGGTAGTATTACTTCGTCTGCGGAGCAGTACGGACATTTTCGCTGCCGGTCATTTGCGCAATTGTTTATCTGTCCTAGAAAAATTATGATTTCGTCAGCAAAACGACCGCGGTCGGACAAACTTCGAAAATTTATTGCAGAAATTCCAGACTTAATATATGAAGGTGCTAAAATTAAATGTGTAATCTGTAAAATCCCGTTAATGTGTTGGTCCAGACAACATTGTCTACGACACGTAAATAGTGAAAAGCATGTCTCAAAAAGAAATTGCGCACGAGATAATGAAAAATTTATATTTAATTTATGCGTTACGTTTATCGCATGTAATATACCGTTTAATTTACTAGACAAGGAACAATTTATCTGCTTTTGGAATAACTATTCGGAGTGCAAATTACCAAGTCGAACATCGTTACGAAGAATTGTGCCATCTGCGCGCGAACGTATTGAACAAAAAATAAAATCGGAGTTGAAAGATCAAAAATTGTGGTTATGTGTCGACGAAACAACAGATCGGAAGAAACATTCTGTTCTTAATGTAATGGCACGCAAATTGGAACCTCATCAATCGGCACCTTCAATTCTATTAGTCTCCAAACGAATACAACAGTGTACTGCCGAAGTAATTTCAAAGTTAGTGTTAAATACATTGGACAAGTTTGAACTTTCAACAAACCAACTCTTGATGTTAGTGAGTGATGGTGCTGCAAACATGCTTTCTGTAGGCCGGTCTCTTAAAAAGCATTCTGCTAATTTGTTACACATTACGTGTAAAATTCATGCTCTCAGTCTTGTGGCGGATAGTATCAGAAAATGTTATCCTGAGGTAGACGCTTTAATAGCGCATACCAAAGCAGTATTTGTCAAATCACCGAAACGTATTCGCGAATTTCACAGACTGTGCCCCCGTATACCAGAGCCACCAGAACCTATTCTAACTCGTTGGGGAACATGGTTGCAGGCCGCGTTTTATTATCATAAATATTTTGACAATATTAAGAACGTGGTTTTACAATTCGATACAAAGGGAGCTGAAGCTATCCAGAAAAGCCAGTCGAAATTTCAAGATAGTCAGGTTAAAATGGATTTAAAAATCATTCACGACAATTACTTCGGGCTAGCAGATGCAATAGAAAAATTACAAAATCCTGCGGTGCCGTTAGAAGAATCTCTACAAATAGTGCAACATGTTCACGCACAGCTATGCGCGATTGAAGACGCAAAAAATGTTTCTGTTCTAGAAAAATTTGAAAGTGTTTTTGAGAAGAATTCTGATTTTGGCATATTAAGACACATTTGTGAAGGTGCGTCAACAGAATGGTTAAGTTATTTGAAAGATTATTTTACTTACGCCAATATTACGTCACTAGATGTAGAACGTTCGTTCTCTGCATATAAACGCATTTTTTCCTCATGCCGTACTAGTTTTGCCGAAACAACAGTTGAAACATATCTAATGTTGCAGATATTTAACAGACATTATTCACTTTGTGATTTCACGGAGGACTCTTAAAATGGTAAGTGTTTGAGCACGTGTTATTTAATTTTTATTTAAAAGATGAGCGAATTTATTTGCGGCAGCAAACATCTCTATTAGCAGAATAACTCTAGTGGAACGCGAGGCCTGGTCGACTCTACGCTACTGCGCAGTACCGCTGGTAGCCAGCTTTAATGATAATATTGTATTAAATTTCAACCAGTCTAGGTTCTATTCAATTTCAATATCCTTAATTTAGAATTTACCATTCTTAATCCGAAATATATTTTATTCCTTATTTTTTCCTTATTATCCTGTTATGATAGTTCTATGCTTCATTTTGGCAATATTGTACAGTATCGGTGTAATTCCGCGCCCGTTTTCCCTAATCGCATCATCAATGTCTCGGATATCAGAATTACTTAATGACATATTTCTATTATTCATTACGATCCCCAAGAGACCCACCGAGGTTTCTTCGTAGGGAATAATTCATTTTTACATCAGTTCTGTACACCCTTCACTTGAGACAACAGCAAATAACTTACAGCTGTTCTACAAGTACGGTGTGCGGTTCTCAATTATATTCTATGAGTGCGTTAGCTGTCGAGTATATTTATGTGTAGTGTTAAGTATTAGTTTTAATAAACATATATTTTAGCACTGGTGTTTTTCTTCTTATCAACTGCCACCGAACAAGCAACAATATACGTCCATACAGCCTTACAGCCCGTGGATGGTGGAAACAAGACGCGCAGTGCCAAGATCAAAAATAAGGTGCTACATCTTCAACATATTTTGGTCCTTCGAGCCGGATATCCAACGACGACTCATCAACCAAACAACGCACTCAAAAACAATTATTTCCAACCTTATCCCACCCGTGCAATTGTTCCTGAAATGGCTACCGCTGAACTAAAAGTGTTAAAGTCAAAGAGGGCTTCAGTAAAGGCTTCGATAACGCGAACCTCTAACTATCTAGAATCACGCAAGGGAACTTTCGATCTAACAGCTTTAAAGGTACGACAATCCAAGACGAAAGATAGTTTGGAGCAATTTGATCGAACTTCAAGAAACAGAACACGCGGAATTTGAGCAAAATTACTTTATCTTAACCGTTCAATTGCAAAAACACATCGACGACTTGGAACGGTTTTCAAATAATAGCACAAAGCCAAACAATATCTTCCAACAGGACATAAATTCAAATGTTCGATTGCCTAGAATAGATTTACCATTTTCTGGTTTATACGAAGAGTGGCTTCCGTTTCATAACACATTTAAATCGCTTATACATTCGGAAGAATCAATTCCTAACGTCCAGAAATGTCATTACTTGAAATCCGTATAAGGTGATGCTAATGAAATCTTGCACTCGTTAGAGGTCTGAAATGAAAATTATCCGGTTGCTTGGGACGTGCTAAAGCAGAGGTACGAACAAACGGATAATCGTACAAGCTCACATAAAAACTATACTTCAGCTACCCTCCGGAACAAAGGAAAACGCCATCGAGCTTCGCCAAATTCAGGACGGTATTCTTAAACATACATGGGCTTCGCTGGACTCTGGGGAGTCCTAAACGCCAAACCCGAAATTCAAAACGTTATAACTCGGTTAATATTGAAGCACAAAATTTTCTTTTTGCGACACGAAACAGCATAAAACGAGCACAAAATTATAGCGTATACAAAATTTCAAAATGCCAGGATGGCGGGGCTGGGGACATGTACCCCGATATCGTTTCTGTTCGTCACGTAGCGATTAGATTATTCTCATGTTCAATACTTCCGATAAAATCCGCTGACATGTGCCATAAGATAAACTCATAATGTTACAGATATTTTGGATGGTTTGCCTACGATTATCCACGACTGCCTTCTGAACAACGGCGGAACAAGATGGCGTTGCTCGTCAAAAATATTCGAGTAATATAATTGCGTATGCGTTGAAAGATATTTTCGAAAATTTTAGCCATGTTAGACGTCTAGTCGTTGTTTAACATTCGTTTGTGTGAGTCGATGTTAATGTTTTTGCAAAAATGGAAAAAATCGAATATCGAACCTTTATTAAATTCTTGCATTTGAAAGACAATAGGCTTACGAAAATTAAAGCAGAGATGGACGCTATTTATGGAACATTTTGAGCGTTTCTGCGGCGATCTTACCGAGTTTAAAATAGAACTTGATACAGACACGCTGTTTCCTCAAATCGACCATTGAAAAATGGCAAACACAAGCAGACACAACAGTGAGAAATCGTTCACCTGCAGCGATATTTCATTTTAACTGCATTCCTTCACGTGTGTGGTTCAAATTTCAATTTGATTATTTACAACTTTCAAATACCTTGATTCAGTAAAATAACGATCTAACCCCAAGAACTGTATTTCAATTAGCTATCTCATACACACCTCGGGTATCGAAATTCATTTTCCTCGTCCATTATTAGCATTTTTCTTTCGATATACATCCCTATAAAGAAACTCGGCAAACATTTTCATGCCGTGCCAAAGTATGACCGTTTAAAGTTTATTATTCCATCATAAATTCCCTCGATTTACTTCAGATATGGACCTTAGATTCGCTTGGCAGTAATATGCGAACTAAATTATCAAACGTATTGAGTCGTAAAACTGTGAAGGTTAGACGCGTCAATAACATAGCTTAATTTATTTAGTAGAGACTTCCTGAGGAAAGTCGTTAAAATGCGATCATGGGTAAGTCCGGGCAGAAACAGAGATAAGTTGAGGTAACTGCGGTGCAGGTGTTGCAAGCGTTGATCTTGTATTGAATATATTTGACTTGAAATATGAAAGGAATATCCAACATTTTCTTTTTCGGAATTACAAAAATGTCTGTGGAAATACGAATAATATACGAAACTGAAAAGAATATCGGAGGACAACCTGTTCCAACATTTTAAAGCCATCCAAATAATAGGGTTTGTCGAACTTTGCAAAATAAGCCAGTTTCCGCAATAACCTCTTTATTTGACGTGAACCACTTTCCCTCCAACCATTTTTCCAGGTTTAGATTAATAATTTGAAAAATAGAATATAGGAAGTATGGCAAGATTATGAATGAATGATTTTTTTTTGCGTGAATGATTTATAGTCTGGGCAAACAGCGGTAACAGTCAGTGTAGTAGATATATGGTGCGGAGTCGGCGATTATTTATTTCACGCGTTCACAGCGTCAGTACTAAATCGATGCTGTATGCGAGTAGTTCTGTGTATATGTAGGCTGTCGTAACTTATTTCATAATTGTACGCTTGTGTTTGCTTTAAAAACGTCGCAGTAAGATACGTCGCGAAAACGACCAATGGCAGACACAGCTAAAAGCTTTATAGTGGACATGCCGGACTTAATTATTGATGGCGCTAAAATTCAATGTCTAGTTTGTAAAATCCCTTTAATGCGTTGGTCCAGAAGCCATTGTCAACGTCACATCGAAAGCAAACAGCATTCTTCTGCAAAAAGTGGCATACGAGACCAAGAAAAATTTACATTTGATTTATGTGTTACTTTTATTTTATGTAATCTATTGTTTCATTCACTAGACTAAGAAGCATTTGTCTCTTTCTGGAATAAATATGCGGGCTGTGAATTACCTAGTAGGACATCGATACGAAATGTAGTGCTATTTGCTCGTGAACATATAGAAAAAAGAACGAAAACCTGAATTGAAAGATAAAAAACTGTGGTTGTGTGTGGACGAAACAACAGATCGTCAAAAACATTCTGTGGTTAATGTAGTGGTACGTACAATGGAACCACATCGACCGTCATCCTCCTTCTTGCTTGCTTCCAAAAGAGTTATAAATTGTACTGCCGATGAGATTTTAAAGGTGGTTTGAACTCATTGAACAAATTTGAAGTTTCAACTAAGCAACTTTTAATGTTTATGAGTGATGGTGCCGCAAACATGCGCTCTTTGGGCCGATCTGTTAAAGAACACAGTGGTAACTTCTTACATGTAACGTGTAACGTGCGGCACAAACGATTCCTACATGTTTTCCACTAGTAAATGCATTGATTGCTAGTACAAAGACAGTGTTTCTAAAGTCCCCGAAACGTAGCCGATTATTTCACAAACTGTGTCCTAAATTACCTGAACCACCACATCCGATTGTTATACGTTGGGGAACATGGTTGCAGGCTGCGTTTTACTACAACAAATATTTTGATCAAGTAACGAAGGTAGTTTTAAAATTCAATCCGACAGAAGCTGCAGCAATCAAGAAAAGCCAGGAAATATTTCAAGATAGTCAGGTTGAAAGAAATTTACAAACTATTCACAACAATTACTTCGGACTAGCGGAGGGAATAGAAAAATTACAAAATGTTTCGATGTCGCTAGTGGGTTCTGTTCAAATTGTGAATGATGTTCACGCACAGTTATGCGATGTAGAAGGCGAAACAAATTGGTGTGTAATAAGAAAATTTGAAAGTGTTTTAGAGAAAGACTTCGATTTTCTTATATTAAGACAAATTTGTGAAGGTGCGTGTGAAGATGCATTAGGTTGCTTCAAAGATTATTTTAAATATGCAAATATAACATCGCTAGATGTCGAACGGTCGTTTTCGGCATTAAAAAACATTTATTCCGGAACGTCGTACTCACTTGACTGAAACAGCTGTGGAAACATATCTAATTCAAATATTTAACAGATTTTACCCAGTTTGTGATTTCACGGAAAACTTTTAAAACGGTAAGTGTTTCAGCACGTTTTATAATTTACTTCTTACCTTCTATTTTATGTGTAAACTTTTATGCGCTCGCCACGCCTCTGGCTGTTACCGCATATTTGTCCAGGTTACTAACCAGTATTGTTGTTTTTCCAAGCAACAAATCTCAATAAAAAGCGATCTTCTATGTGCGTATTTGTATCTAAATTGTTTCTTAATTTTCTTAATTATATGCCCACATTTAATACTTGAAGCCATCAAAACCATAGAAATCAAATTCCTCAGCATCAGAAAATAAAATCCTCTACCGTTCTTAATTCCACCTTGAATGATTCCTGACGACTTCAAGTCTCTAACTCGCATATTTCGCAATTAAATGGCGGTCTGCTTTGAAGTGTTCTCGCATCTATTAAACCAACTCATATAAACGTAAAAACTTCTTTTTCTTTTATTGCTATAATTGCATAATTCCTTCGTGATATTTCCGTTGATTTTTTGCTTGTCCGAGAAATGCTTGATGCTAATTAAGAGATTGTGTATCAATTAGAAAGAATGAAATACTAAACAAATCGTTATAGGGTTCGTGTTTAAATTCTCTTTATTGTATAGAAAGCATTTCGAACAGCACAAACCGCAACCGGCTTGACGAAAACGAAATCAATTTTCTATGCTGTTCGGAGAGAACCTTTTGCCGCAAATATGGAATTAATCGCGCTGCCTACTAGGTTATTAGTTGATTATTAAAATTTATGTAACGCTAATGCAAGGAAATGAATAGGTAGATATGACTTGTTAATTTAATTATACCAATTATTACACAATATCTAGCATTATTACATTGCATCTACTTACATATGTGTATACAACTTATATTCATATGCAGTTTTGCTTATAATCCTATAATATAAGGCCGCACTCCCACGGGACGTAAAAATTAATGTGTGCCACACTTTCGTTTTTAGTGTCGTGGATCGTCGACGCACAAAGAAAAAAAGGCTCTTGAATCAAACAAATATACATATGTCTTTGAAAATACTTATTTGATTCAAGGAAGGTTTATTTGAGCGAGTGTACATTTTTAAAGAACAACAGATTCAATTTGTATGAATGTACAGACGTTTTTATTTGATATAATTTTGTTGAGTCAAACAAATATATGTATGTTAGAATCGTACGCTTCGCGCGTCGTCGAAAATTTCCGTTACGAGAACGCAGGGCAATCACAAACGTAGTTCTATTTTAGGTAAGATGGTGGTCCGTAAGCGGTGTGATGTAAATGAAGAAAATAACAGTTAGATAGCATATATACTTTTCCCAGTGGATAACTAACGTTAAAATTTGGAAAGATTGGTGAAAATCAGAATTCCTGTTTGTTTTAGGGATTAAAGAAAATTACAAAAATCTCATCAATATCGCTTTCAAGGCCAGTAACACCAATGTTAGCAGTTTAAATAAACTGCGATTCAATTCACCACACATTTAACAATGCTTTGATCTATCCGTTTTCCTCCTTTTTTGATATAACAGGTATTTCAGCAAAGACAAGTGATGAGTAGAGTAACCAAAACTTGCGGACTCGCATAGGCGTCGGTATTACGGGTTAATATAAGAATACGAAAAATTCATAAATAAACTTACTTGCTAATTATTCAACAAATTAGAGGCATCAGGATGTGAACTACTGTAAACTTGCATCATTGCATATGTTTCCACAGTTACTTCTTTAAACCTTGTGCGTCGACAAGAAAAAATATTCTTATACATAGAAAACGATCTCTCCACATCTAAGGAAGTTACATTTGCATGTAGAAACTGTTTTTCAAAATTACTTAAAAGTTCACTATTCTTACACTTATTATAAACGGCCTCTAAAGTATTCAAATCGGGATTTTTCCTTAAAACATCTGCGAACTTTTGACTAGCGCATAATCCTGGCGTATCATTTAATGTGTGTAATTTATTTTTTACACTCTCCACTATGTCTAATGATTCCTGCAATGACAATTCAGTACATTGTAGTTTTTTGATGGCATCTAGTAATACTGTATAATTGTTACATATTGTTGTTAAATCTTCTAAAAGTTGAGGAATTTGAAATTCTCTTTGACTTTCTCTAATTGCTTTGGATTCATTCCGATTAAATCGCATTATAACTGATTGAATTTGTTGAAAATGGATCAAATAGTAAGAAGCTGCTGTTAGCCAAGTACCCCATCGCGTTAAAATTGGTTCAGGAGGTTCTGGAATATCTGGACAAAATTTACGAAATTCTTTTAAACGTTTAGGAGATTTACGAAACACTGCTTTAGTATTTCCAATCATCCGATCAACGCTTCCGTAATGTTGTCGAACAACTTCACCAACTAAATGCAAAGCATGCAGCACGCAGGTTATATGTATTAAGTTAGGAAATATATGTTTTAAGGATCGCCCAACACTTAACATCGTTGCTGCACTATCTGTCGCAATCATTACAACTTGATCTTGGGCAATTTTAAATTTTTTCAAACCGTTCATTATCACTTTTTGAATATTTTCCGCGGTACATTGTTGAACACGTTTGCAAGCTAGCAAATATCGAGATGCTGTGTTCTCGCTAGATAAAACACGAGCTATTACATTCACAATACTGTTTTTCTTTATATCGGTCGTCTCATCCACGGTAATCCATATTTTTTTGGAACACAAATCACGTTTACACACATTTTCTAGCATCTCTTTCATTCGCGGCAAATGATTCTGTAATTGTGTTTGTGAGGGTAATGGTACTTTGGAACGTATTGTCGCCAAAACGTTTTAAAAGCTGCTTTTCTCACCAACGACAACGGAAGATTACAAAAGGTAAACATAATTAATAAATGTATGAGGAATAGTGTATAAGGTATTTCAGTTCTTGCATTTCTCATATGCTTAATACCATTGACATGCCTCTGGCAATCAGTTCTGTCCAATGCAGCCAAACGCACATTGCATATTAAGCAAAAAACTGCACTACCGTCATATTTTAAATGGGGAAAAGGTGACACATACTTATGTACATTAGTAGCAAATCTATTACGAGGCATTGTTTTCTTAGGTATGTAAATATTAGTTCTATATGAAACGATACACTAATTATGTACTTGGTATAATACTACAACACACAAAAAACACCAGCTATATTTTCAAAAGCGACACGTAAGTACATAACCTTGACCGTTCGACTAATCTCTGCAACAGCTCAACCGGTACTAAAGCGAAATCTCTCTCAGCGCGGTTTAACATGATTTATATTCAAGGTCGACACTACATGCCTGCTTCTCTACCGGTTTAGTTTATTTATGAATTTTTCGTATTCCTATATTAACCCGTAATACCGACGCCTATGCGAGTCCGCAAGCTTAGGTTACTCTAGTGATGAGTAGAGTCGCTCACTAGCGCCAACGGGCAGTGGCGGAGGTTCGATACAACCCTCAGTATAACTGCGAGTCTCAACCAGATCTGTTGTGTATACATGTACGCTGCCGTAAATACTATTTCGTAGTTCTACGTTTGTTTTAAAGACGTTGCCTACGTCGCGAAAATGATTAATGGTGGACAAATAATAAACGGCATTCTTTAAAAAAAAATTGCACGCGGTAGTATGACAAATTTAAATTTAGTTTATGTGTTACCTTTATTGCATGTAATCTACCGTTTAATTTACTAAACAAGGAAGCATATGTCTTCTTTTGAAATAAATATTCGGACTATAAATTGCCAAGTCGGGCATCGTTACAAAGAATTGTGCCATCTGCTCGTGAACATGTTGAAAAAAGAATTAAATCGGAATTGAAAGATAAAAAACTGTGGTTATGTGTGGACGAAACGACAGATCGTAAAAAACATTCTGTGGTTAATGTAATGGTACGTACAATGGAACTACATCAATCGTCACCTTCAATTCTATTAGCTTCCAGACGAGTACAACAATGTACTGCCGAAGTAATTTCAAAATTAGTGTTAAATACATTGGAAAGTTTGAACATTCAACAAACCAACTGTTGACGTTTATGAGTGACGGTGCCGCAAACATGCTTTCTGTAGGCCGGCCTCTTAAAAAACATTGTGCTAACTTGTTACATATTACGTGTAAAATTCATGCTTTCAGTCATGTGGCAGATAGTATTAGAAAATGTTATCCTGAGGTAGACGCTTTAATGGCGCATACAAAGGCAGTGTTTGTCAAATCCCCAAAACGTATTCGCAAATTTCACAGACTGTGCCCCCGTATGCCTGAGCCACCAGAACCTATTCTTACACGTTGGGGAACATGATTACAGGCTGCGTTTTATTATCATAAATATTTTGAGAATATTAAGGACGTGGTTTTACAATTCGATCCAAAGGAAGCTGCGGCTATCAAGGAAAGCCAGTCGAAATTTCAAGATAGTCAGGTTAAAACGGATTTTAAAAGTATTCAGAACAATTACTTCGGACTAGTGGAGGCAATAGAAAAATTACAAAATCCTTCGGTGTCGTTAGTGGAATCTCTGCAAATAGTGCAACATGTTCACGCACAACTACGCGCGGTAGAAGACGCAAAAAAGGTTTGAAAGTGTTTTAGAGAAAGATTCTGATTTTGGCACATTAAGACAAATTTATGAAGGTGCGTCAACAGAACCGTTAAGTTGTTCCAAAGATTATTTTAATTACGCAAATATAACCTCACTAGATGTAGAACGTTCGTTTTCGGCATACAAAAACACGCTGTTTCCTCACGCCGCACTCGATTTGCCGAAACAACTGTGGAAACATATCTAATGTTGCAGATATTTAACAGACATTATTCACTTTGTGATTATGAAAAGCCCAACATTTTGAAGTAGACTCACGTCTGAAAGTCGAACTCGTTTGGTACGAGGCGTGGACCGCCACGCATACTTGTGACGTCATAGGCAAGCTCATGACACGTCTACATGGCGAGTGTTCCACGAAAGCGTGTCTCATGCTAGCGTTTCACACCCTATGAGAACGCAGCTTAAGACGACGGAAACTTATCTACTCAGCAAGATTTTCCAAAGTGTTTCTTTGCTAATTTCGTAGTTCTCGGTATAAATGATTCCAGATTGTACGGTGGCATCTTCATAAATGTTAAAATATCTCTTTTAACAAAATCTTCTTCGACACTAAGACATTGTAAAAGTAGACAATCCTCCTTCTTGTAGAAAAAAATGCTTTAAAAATTACAAATACTTTCACACGAGCATCTGGTGAAATTAAACTGGGGTTAATTTAAACTTGTTATTGGTTTTATTGATAAGTCAACGGCTTAAAGCTAATCGTCCATTACACTAATCCCTCTTATTTGCTACATGATACAGCTTGGCATAGAGACAGGCTATAATTATATGAATAATTTCAACTCTTTACCGTCGCAAACCGCTAATCGGATTATTTTACTTTTAATTCATACCATTTTATGATATAATCCTGTAAAAGCGTATTTGCCCATACTTTATGTTCAGTGTTTGGTAATTGGATTGACCCCTTAATAAATGTTTTTATAAATTTAAAATCTGCATAAAATTACCCCTCTTTGTATGTGTTTAGAACTAAGAGGTGGTACTTAAAAGTTCCCGAAATGTAGGAATAAAAAAAAATTGAAGCGTACCAGGATTTTATTCACCTCTTTCACCTTCAAAATAATCACCTTGATAATGTAAACACTGAACTCCTCCCTCTGCCTTTCGCATCTTCAACTAGATTTTTATATTTGGAAACACAAAGAGCGAAGTCAGGCGAGTACACGCAGAGTAATGGTTTCCTGTATCAAGAGATCAGATTTCCTTGCAAAAGTCAGTATCTATTCAAGAAAATAGTTTTATTTCAAAACTATAAAAATGTATAAGAGAATAATTTTCTTGAAATTTTGCTTGGATTAAATAAATATTTTCTTAGGGTTCGAAAATCAAGAAAATCCAAGACAGAAAAATGTTTCTTCCAAGTAAATCATTTATTTTTAAATTAAGAAAATATTTGTATTAAAGGTAGGAATCAAAAAATGGTCCAGATGTCACAACGATACTTGGAAGGAAGGAGATTGGACAACAAGTGAAGCTGTAAGTCTACAACAAGATAATTATCCCAACACTGCTATGTGGATGTGAATCTTAGGTAATCATAAATAAGCACGAAAGCTCAGTAATCGCAGAAGAGATGAAACACTTAAAGAAAATATCAGGAAAGACTCGGCTGGACGCGATATCAAGACAAGAATTAAACCAGAAAGCAATAACACATAAAAAACAACAAGGAAGTTGAATTTGTATGGTCATGTAATGAGGATGAGTGACGTTAAACTGGTGGAGGCCAAAATGAGAAAGAGAAGAAAACAAGACCGAGAAAAACATGGATGGAGTAGGTAGTGGAGGCGGGAGGGATGAGGAGAAAGACACAAGGCGAGATGAAGAATTTGGTGGGTGACCAGAAGCGTTGGAGGAAATGGGTCTAAAGCTAAAGAATGCAACTCCGACGCCCTAATAGGGTATAAAGATGTACGAGAAAAAGAAAAAAGTGATATATTGAAAAGCTCCCTAGCAAAGCTGTAGTTAAACTGACTACCTGATCAATGCCGCCTTCACATTGAGGCATGTGTCGAGACTATGGAAAGTAGCTGAAGTCATAATGATCGTCAAGCCAGGAAAACCTCCCCATGAAGTCTCTACACACAGACCGACATCGCTACTACCCGTTATGTCGAATCTGTTTGAAGAACTTCTACTTAAAAGAATTAAACCCATTATTGAAGTCAGAAACCTGATTCCGGCACATCAATTTGAGTTTAGAAACAAACACTCAACGATCAATAAAGAGAGAAATAGCTAGAGGAAAAGAATGTTTGTTCTTCTATCTTCCTCGGCATTTTTTTGAAGGGTTATTGGAGTCTTATATATCACAAAGACATTTTAGAATTAAACAAGAACATACCTACTCGGACTTAAGAGAAATTAAAGCAGGTATCCCACAAGGAAGTGTATTAGGCCAGGTCCTGTACATGTTATACACGTGTGACATTCTTGTACTAGAAAACGACATTATTGCCACTTTTACGGATGACACTGCCATACTAGCAGTAGGAAGTACCAGTGAAGAGGCAGCTAATAAACTCCAAGCAGCAGTTACCCAAATTCATGACTGAATACAAGGGAATGTTAAAATTAACGATACCCAAATACCATATGCAGATACTGCAAATATTTGGACATTACACTAGACGCCAAAATACACTGGAAAGTTCTCGTCAAGAAAAAAAGAAAATAACTTGGTATAAGATACAAAAAATGTATTGGGTGATTGGAAAAAAATTCCACTCTGTATATACACAATAAGCTTTTACTTTACAAGCAAATACGAAGACAAGTATGCCATCTGTATTCCGGCATCTATCGCTACTATCTAGCACGGCATGGCTATATCTCTTGGCAGTAGGTGGCGCCAGAAAATATTTCAGTTGCTGTTTTTGAAAACTAGTGACAAAAAGATGAACAGCAATGTGAGCAACAGCAAAAAACGTTAGTGTTTGTCTCTCCTCACATTGTTTTTGCCGGAAGCGATTCCATCAATACCATGAGCTATTTATTAGCATTATCTTGGTTATTGTTTCAAAGCACTTTTTTCATGTGTACTACATTAAAGTTCAACTTTGTTTGAACATTATTCTGCAGATAACCTCTACCTTAGCCTTTTTAAAATCACAAGCAATGTGAAAAATTTACCACCTTATGTACGGATATGTCGTACTGTTTTGAACAAGTGCAATTATTACTGTGGATACAAATAATATGCAGTTCAAGAATTTTAAGTGCATAAATGCTTTTTTTAAAAAAAAGGAAACTATTGGTTTACGAACAATACCTAAACGCTTTCTTGAATTAAGAAAATTATTGACTATCCTTAAGAAAATATAGTTTTGTGTTATAACGGACATTTACTTATACTAAGAACCTCCTTCTTCAAATTTTCTGCAAGATATTCTTGAATCAAGTTAACAAATGTTTTAAACAAAGAAATACAATTGTTTCATTACAAGTATATACTTCTTTTAGCTAAGAAAAGATTTCTTTTGATTTAAAACAGTAACACTATTGTGGATAATTGAAATAGTAATTGTCTTGAGTTGAGGCGGGCAGTCTTGATACAAGTAAACGTTTCTCTGCATGTGTTAAACCATTTTTGAAATTAGGCAAGGTTAGACTTGGAATTTTACTTGCTTTATAGTAAGGAGGCGTAGCGTTCTGTACTTATGGTTATCAACAATGAGAGAGTGAGATTTCTTAGAGCATTCAGGCCACAATAGGCCGTCAATCAACCCGCTGCCTTGGCATAGATCAGGACTTTGTCAAGGGAATTCCACCCGATAGGAGTTAAACGAAGCCTGTTTCTTATACAGAATGGTTCTTCTTATTGGAGCCAGCTCTGGAAATCTACAAAGGAAGTGTTCCACTATTTCATCTTCATTTTGGCAACTTCTACATGATTTAAGGATTCAAACAAACTTGCGCAGTTCCCTTCTGAAGCGTCCCAAGTACTTTTTGCCTGCGTAGCAAGTCGGAGTGATTATAGCAGTGCGACAAGATTTAGTTCAATCTCACTTCTTCAAAAAATTGTCAAAAGCTTCACATTGATAATTAATGGCTTCTGGTAGCAGTGTAGAAGCTTTAACTACATCTCTGCAAGCTATACCGCACTGTATCTGGTCACAATATAAATTCCCGTGCGATTTCGTTTCGATTTTACTATGAACTACAAACTTCACGTCTTTGCCGATTCCTTTTCTTGGTCTGTTTGTGTGAACTTTATTTGTTAATGATTCATTTATTTTATACTTTCTGTTAATACACTGTATTGTTTTATGTGTACTTTCTGTTAATACGCTGTATTGTTTTATGTGATTTCTTTACTAGCTCTCTAATTTTCCTAAACGGTTTTCTTTTCTTTTTTCTACGTCTAATTCACTTCCTTAAAATACAATGTTTAAGCTGGATAGGTATATTAGGGATGGGTCGTTATTTAACTATCTGTTATTTTATAACCGTTATGGATCGAATAACGGTTGCAACTGTTATCTCGCTGGGAAAATAACAGGTATAGCACGGTTGCTTTCGGACTGTTGTGAACATATCATCGACCGCCGTTGCGGTGTACTCAACTGCGTGGCGCTACGACTGTCTGATCGAAGCCGCTGTTTATTACAGATAATAGTTACAGCTCCCCTAGGAAAATCTCAGATCACGTACCTACATAAATATCCTCTTGAACGATTATTATGGCGGTAGTCGACATCGAGTCGGACGTTTATTATGGACATATTTTCTAAATAATTGTATGTATTGGAATTATCAAATGCAAAATAAAAGACCGATGTTATATAAAAAATTTACTTATAAAAATTAAAAATAAAACTATTATATTTATTATATAGCATTTAAGCACATATATAGATGTTCTCGCATTTCGAAGATTAAATATAAGAAAAATAACAGTAGGATCAGTCAAAATGGTGGAAATGAAACGCTGCTGTAACAATAATTGCAGTGAATCTGATAGTACGACAGTGAACAATTTATCACTTAATTTATTTTCATCTGTTGACCACTTTATAATTTATTTGCAAAAAAATGCAGTAAAATATTTATATTACAAAAAACTTCTGATTTTAAATTTTAGAGTGCTGCAAGATCAGCAGTTGCACATGTGCTATGTGGAATCACGATGCGTTATCGGGCACTGAGGGAAAGAAATGTGTTAAAATAACAGAATTGATTTTATTAGCTGGAGAAGTGTTAGTCCAACAAATTTTATGATTAAATTACCTATCACCTTGCGTTGACTTAACAATTACATTTGTGTCAAAAAATTCTGTTCGTTTATTTGGTTGGGAAGTAAATTAAAAAAAAAAAGTCGTTTCAGCAGAGTACAATAATGATGTCAATTTAACAAAATCGTAAAGGTTGAACAAAAATAATAAAAGAATAGTATTAAAGCTAAAAACGGTTTGATTTAACCAAAAAGTTGAATTAAGTTAATCAAACATGATTGTTGATACATAGGGATCAAATGTGCTTCTGAAATTAATATGGTGTGTTAATTGCCAGAATACGTTTTCGGGGAAACCACTGTATAGAAATATCGATTAAAATGAAATATTTGTTTTAGGATACTTAGACATTAGCAGTTTTTCATGAATAAACCCTTCAGTATTGTATGCAGGTGTTCAATTGATCAGTTTTTATTGATTATAGTGGAGAGGCATCGTGTCTTGTCTTGTATTGCATCATCATTATATCTTTTATTTGGTACAAGTAGCAGTGTGCAGAAATTTTTCTTTAGTTTTTATATTTGTTTTATAAAAAAATGGGGGATGATTATGTGAAAATATTATTAGTGGAATTGGAGTTTGACTGGTTAATACCGACTTTCGCAGGTAAGTAACTAGTATCTTTTATGAGTAAATACAAAAGTTAGTGAGGAAAATGGAGGCATATTGTTAAATTAACTGTCTTTGAGTCCCAATAAGTTCTAATAGAAATTACGAAACAATACAAATAATGTATATATTGAACATCTCCGATGTCGTAATACAATGGCTTCAGCTCTGACTTTTACAAAATGGTAAGAATTTCTTTTGTAAATATCGTTTTATTTATTTTGTTTCTTAGAGTAACTAGTTGATAAATGACACGTTACAAAGAATACTAAATAGAATATTGATACAATAACATCAGAAATATTGATGACAATATACTTGATTTAATTTTTGCAAATCATTGTGGCGAACTCACTATTTCCCGCGAAGATTTTCCTTTAGTTCCTGAAGATAATTATCATCCTGCTTTAGTGATGAGCACCCAACTCGTTGGTTCAGTAAACCAGACTTATTTCCGTCTGCACAAAATATGCGCTACAATTTTCGAAAAGCAAATTTTGCCAATTATTTGAAGATCTAGCTCAATGTGACTGGTCATTCATTGAGGATGCATCAACCATTGATCAAGCTGTCGATGAATTTTATAATGTTTTGTACAAGGTAATTAACCGTTCAGTTCCTCTATACAGTCAGAATAGTTCTTCTCATCCTCCGTGGTTTACTACAACAATTCGACAAAACCAAAAAACTAAAACCTTCTATCATAGAAAATGGATACAAACTAAAAGTGAGATTTTTACATGAGGTTTAGAGATATCAGGAGATTAGTTAAGCAACAGATTCAAGAAGCTTACAACGCTTACATGTCAAGAATACAAAACACAATTAAGAAAAACCCGAAAGAGCTGTGGCGGTATAGTAATAGACTAAAATGTGTTTCACGCATACCAAACACAATCACTGATGGGGATGTGGTATATCAGGATCCCGAAATTGTTGACGCCTTTGCTAGTAAATTTTCTTCTGTTTATCTGCCACACTCCAGCAGAGTAATCGAAAATGTATTTAGCAACATACCATCTTTTGACGTCAAGCCTGTAGTGAGACTGACCTGCTAACTATAATGAGTCACCTAGCAAATACGGACACAGCTGGTGATGACCTCATCCCTAGTTTTTTAGTGAAGGAAGCACGCATAGTACTTGTCAAACCACTCTTGCTTCTTGTCAACATTTCTTTGAGATCTTCTACCTTTCCTAGGCGCTGGAAACGAGCAAGAGTTACGCCAGTTCTTAAGAAGGGAAGCAGCACTGATGTGACTAACTATCGTCCTATATCTATTTTATCTAACTTCGCCAAGGTATATGAACAACTTTATATTTTTCTATATTCAACAATGTACAGGGCCCTATATATCTGCGAAGCAACATGGTTTTATACCTAAAAGATCTACAACAACTAACTTAGCGACAGTTACACAGTTTATAAGTGACACACTGGATGATGGAGGGCAAGTCGATGTTATATACACGGATTTTTCTAAGGCCTTTGACAGAATTGACCATGATATTATGCTCTTTAAATTAAGTTCTTTGGCATGTCACCTCGCCTTCGAGATCTGATGGAGTCCTACTTAAAAAAGCGATCATGTTATGTTTTCTATAATGGCTTCAGCTCATGTGAATATGCTATTACGTCAGGTGTTCTACAAGGATCCAATTTAGGACCTTTGCTCTTTGTGCTTTTCCTCGACGATCTGCTGGAAGCGTTGACCTGTGACACCTTAGCTTATGCAGATGATGTGAAGGTGTACGCAAGAATTGATTCCATTAATGATATGGTTAATCTGCAAATGAGTATTGATTACGTATTCCACTGGTGCCAAGAAAATAGTCTTATGTTAAATGAAGCAAAATGCACGTATGAACATATACTCGCAAAGTAAAAAGCTTGCCTACTACGTACAGTTTAAGCGGTTACCCGCTGCAGAGGAGCGAGACCATAAAAGACCTAGGAGTTATCTTTGATAGTCAACTATCCTTTAAACAGCATGTTTCGCAGACATGTTCCTCGGGCCCCAGCCATGTTAGGATTCATCATACGATCTTCGAAATACTTCACGAATCAACATCTTCTGAAAACGCTGTATAGAGCATTTGTCTTAAGCCGGCTAGAGTATGCTTCCATTGTATGGTATCCTTACTATCAATCCTACGAGGATTCTATTGAGAGAGTACAGCGAAGGTTCCTGAAATTCCTATCTTTTAGGATCGACGGTATATATCCAGTGAGGGTATAGACTATGCCACATTATTGGAACGACATGCGGTCCGGAGTATTTCGGAAAGAAAGGGAAATTTGCAGTGCGCGGTTTCTCTACAAACTTATTGACAATCAAATCGATTGCGCATATCTGCTGTCAAAAATTAATTTGAACGTTCCTCGTTTGTCTTCGCGTAGTGTTCAATCGTTTCGCCTTTAACTGCAAGAACTAATGTGCTGCTGAAATCGCCAGTTCAAAACATGTGTGTGAATGCAAATAAATATTATGCAGATATTTTTGTCGGTGACGCTATGCATTAATCGGTGGAGTTTTATATATTATTTTTTTTTTTATTATTTTTCAGTTATCTTTTATTAAGTATTATATTTTATTTTTCTCTTTGTATTATGTGCACATGTATTCGTATTATTATTTCGCCCTGTAATTGGGGTATCCTGTTGGGCGAATAAAGTTTATTATTATTATTATTGTTTTTATTTGAAATTCGAAAAGTACCAGAAAATGCTTATGAAAACATTTTATTGAAAGTTGTGCTGATAATGCATGTTTAACGAATTGAGTTAGGAACCATTTGTGCTGTTTCGTAAGTGAAAAGTAGAACTAGGGAAAATGTATAAGCCCTGGTTTCGATAATTGTTCTTGTTGATGTTTATATATTTACATATAGATACATACACGCGTTGTTTCTAATTTTGAATTTATTATGCTATAGTTTATGTAGAAAATTGCTTAGTTGCCAGAAAATTTTTTTTAAGTTGAGGTAATAAATTTAACAGATGATAATTTATAAAAATAATAATTAAAGAGAATATGCATATGTAAAAATTGTACAATTATAGAGAAAATAATACACTTCTACCTATCAATTTGACCCTATAGTCGACGAAATCACGTACACCTTACAATTCACCCTTATTAGCGGAAGTCAGATTTTCCCAAATCAAGTTGCATATTCAATTAGTAGCAATAAGCGGTATTTTAATAATTTCCTTATATACCTTCTGTCCGTGCATAGGTAAATACTCCAGTGACCATCAACAAGTGAGTTTCAATTATTAACCATACAGTATCTAACGTTTGCTTTTTCTTCAAGAAATAGTTAATACTATTCAAAACCGACGTTCATCTGTTAAAATTAATACCTTAAATAAAATAAGACCCTTACAATGAAATCTTGAAATATAGAAACGGTAAGAAATTTGAATAAGAATTTTAACTTAAAAATATATTCGTTATTTAACTCAATATTGATGTAACTAATACGATAATTTCTATCATATTCGATGTTTACAAACATCTTGTAATATACGCATTACAAATTCAATTACCCCCAATTACCTTGTAATCATTAATCATACCTGTTTATTAGAACACGAAATTGACGAAGAAGCCCTACTACAACTTGATGAAAATATGATAAAGGAAATTATTCCGGTCATAGGAAAGAGAGTGAAATTTTTAGCAAAATTGCGACACTATCACAATATAAGTGACGCAGGTTTACTCCTCGCAGATAATATGTCTACTGACACACTTACTTTAAATCCAGTCACAGAAGCTTCAGCAAGTTCCAGTAGTAGCAGCAATTTGGAACAACGTCAGCACACCCTCCACGAGGCATACAACAAATCAAAGCGCTCATACCCATTCTTGGGAGAAGAAAACATGAAACGGGCATTTAGACAATCCTATCAAATTGATTTACAACATTTAATGTACATGTAATTAGGAAGTACTTATTCGTATATATGTGTTTATTATATAACTTTGTAGTTTCAGATTAATATTGTCCTTGTGTTACTATTACATATCTGATGTATTGTCTTTTGCATATCAGTGCTGAATATATTAGTTAGGATGGAATATTGCCTCTTATTTCTTTCTTCCACACTTAAATTTGTGTTTTTAAGTAAAAATATTTCAGGAGTAAATTCTACACGTCAACGTGAAATACTAAATATTTTATTGCAAAGTTTGAATTTATAAATACTATTTTATTACAAACTTGAATTCTTTTGAACTTGAATTTGTTCCAGAGAATTCAATTTTGCAACAAAATAGTATTTACATTCGTATTCATTAAGATTTTTTAACAAGTGAAGGTACACAAAACAACAAAGAGATTTGTTAAATTGAATAAGAAAAATGGTTGAGCTAACACTTTTATATTCTACACGCAACAAGTTTTTGTGTTGACGCAACACTATAATTTTGTTGACCTGACGAAATTACGGGAACAGAATGAACAAGGGATAAGTTTAATTCAATCAAATGAATATGTTACACTAACCGCTGAAATTGCTTAAACTGAGATTAAGCGCACTGTTGGATTAACCCTCTGTTACGTTTGATTTAACAAATATATTTTGAAGCAACGTTAAATGTTGATTGAACCAAAAATATCGGTCGACTGTATTTAACCTAAATTTTTTGGTTGGTTGTCCATATTTTTGTTGGATCAATGCATTTTTTTCTCTCAGTGTGTAGAACTGTAGACTACGAAATAACGCTAAACCTGTTATTTTGCAACCGTTGTTTCAAAATAACGATAACGGTTGAAACTGTTATTTTAAAATAACGATTTTGCCCATCACTAAGGTATATCACTTCGTTTTTTCTGTATGGTGTTGCTTTGGATGCTGGTTTTGTGACAATCGGTTTTCATTCAATGAAATAAGTTAACAATATACCGTGCGTTTTTTTACCATTGAATATTTCCATGAATTGTGGTGTTTCTATAATTGAACATTGTAGAGGTTTGATATGGCGACTAGCTACTGGGATTATTACAGAAAATAAAGCAGAAATACTTCATATTGGCATACTGATTCACAAAAGTAGTACACAACTCCACGTAGCGGTGTCTGATTGTAACTGCTTCCGTGCTTTATTCAAATTTCGGGATCTTCTGAGTACCACCTCGTAGTACGGATAAATCTGCTGTAAAAATTTCTTCTGGCATGTTGGATGATAATATTTAAAAAGTGATTTTGAACTAGGTACTCTGAAACGTATTGATCTCGCACTGCAACCTTTGGAAAAAAAAAACCTTTCCCGATAATACGGAAAAAACACTTCCCAACAAAAGAGAACACAAGAAGGCGGCACCGGCTTTAAGTCGCCGGTCATCCGCTGTGCAAATACCTTCGACCACAAATTGCGAATTTAACGAAGAGTCGCTTAATAGCAGCGCAATTACTGTAAACGGTGTTATGCGCGGGTTCCTCCAACGTACGATACTTTCATGTAATGCGTACGGTACGGGTGAGGTAGGTACAAGTGATCGAAGTTGGCGGATACCCCGTAATATCGAAGGTTAAGCTGTAGCTAATGTAATTTTGCGGCTTTGCCGTATGCCTCCTGGCGAAGTAGTCGTGATAGGGAAACCTTTATCTTCTAATATTTGTAGTGTGTAGGTATACACATAATAGAATGGTTTTCTCTTGCTCTGGTTGAGATTTTTTTTAAATTCATTTGATTTTGATTCGTATTTTGTTAAGAAGAGGTTAATTTCATTGAGATTGCACCAGGATAATCTAAAAAGCAATAATTTTTTTGTCAAATTTCGTCAACAACGTTTCTTTGTAAGTCTATACATTCTTCCCAGGCATTCCATCTCTTTAATCCATCCAAATAATGGTTGGCATCTTGTTCTGCAAAATAGGCGTTTATAAATGCGGTGGCCTCCCTATTTTATGAACATTCTGTCTTTTGAGTGAAATTTTGAGCCTAGGAAACAAAAAAGAGTCAGTGGAGGCGAGATCTGGTGAATAGGGTGAGTACTCTATCAATTCGAACCCCAATTTGTGAATTTTTGCCGTGATGACCACTGAAGTGTGTGACAGTGGTGAAACAGTGGAAGTCTTGGTGGAACAACACTTTTTCTCTTCAAATTCGGCCGTTTTTCCGCAATCTCTGCCTTCAGCTCGTCAAGTAATGATGTATACTGGCATGGTATGTCCCCGTTATTTTTTTCCTTTACATACAGGCTACTACCGTTTGCATCGAAGCTCAAAACTATGAACTAAATATGTGTTTTGTTTATAACGCGCCTAGGCATTCAATAAAAAAAGAACAATATTTAGAATTTCACGCATTGGAGATCAAGACTAACGACAACAAAAGTCAAAGAATTATTTGATGCAACTAAAGAACTACAGTGCGAAACATTATCAGCAGGTAAGCCCGCCTATTGGAGAATGGATCTGCAAAAAATACCAGACCTCATTGACTTCTTCATAATAAAGAATATCTCTGTAAACTTCCACTGGGTGAGTGAGGATATAATTAAGAAAGAAGGATCTTTAACTTTGACTAACAAGAAGGCGGATTGGCAGAGCTTCAAAATCTACCTACAAAGAGAAATACAACTAAATACACCTCTGAAAACCGTTGAAGGACTAGAAGTAGAAGTTCACCTATTTAATGAAGTAATACAGCAAGCAACATGGAATAGCACCCTTGTAATTACTCATGTAACTGAAGGACACAATTATCCTAGAGGAATTAAAGAATTAATTAGTGAAAAACGCAAGTTGATGTAAAAATGGCAACAATCTAGAATGCCAATAGACAAAACTAGCACAACAATTGAAACGCGCAGTTAAAGAGAGAGAAAAACCTAACAGCTGATTGAGGTACTGTGTATTCATTATGGAAAATTACACCAAAAATCTAAAACGACCAATAAATCAAATCCCACCAATAAAACTAGAAAATGGCAGTTGGGCCAGAAGCAACAAGCAAAAAGCCAACAGATATGCAGAACATTCGGAAAATACCTTTAAACCAAACGCAAATCAAGATAATGAACCGAGATGGGATGAACCAATTCAAATAGGAGAAGTAATCAAGCTAAATTTATCTAAAGAAGTAATGAACGAAGTCAAAGAAAATATCAATTCGAAAAAAGCTCTTGGCATTGATTTAATTACAGGTGAGATACTGAATAAGAAAAATTGCAAGATTTACTAAAGTCTAAACCACACAATACTTGGAAGGAAGGAGATTGGACAACAAGTGAAGCTGTAAGTCTACAACAAGATAACTATCCCAACACTGCTATGTGGATGTGAATCTTAGGTAATCATAAATAAGCACGAAAGTTCAGTAACCGCAGCAGAGAGAGAAACACCTAAAGAAAATATCAGGAAAGACTCGGCTGGACGGGATCATATCAGACAAGAATTAAACCAGGAAACAATAACACATAAAATAGCAAAAAGGAAGTTGAATTTGTATGGTCATGTAATGAGGATGAGCGACGTTAAACTGGTGAATGCCAAAATTGGAAAGAGAAGAAAACAAGATCGAGAAAAACATGAATGGAGTAGGTGGTGGAGGCGGGAAGGATGAGGTGAAAGACACTAGGCGAGATGAAGGATTTGTTGGGTGACCAGAAGCGTTAGAGGAGATGGGTCGAAAGCTAAAGGATGCAACTCCGGGCAATGGAATTGCAGACCAGCTAGCGAGGGAAGGTTCAAAAATGAATTATATAGGCCCTGAACCGGGTCTAGGTATTACCAAGAGTGCAGTGCGTGGTGCAATTAATGAGTGGATTATAACACAACACCAATTAAATTGGAAACATGCAGCTGGACAAAAGCACAGCAAACGGATGATGGGAAGACCGTCGCAACATCTGACTGCTGACCTGCTTGAATTAAACAAGATACAGCTTAGAGCAGCAACATGTCTATTAACAGGACATGGCTGTTTGAGAGGCCACTTGCATAAGATGGGGATCTACAAAGATGAGCCCTTATGTAGACTTTGCAATGAGGAGGAGGAAACAGCCTCTCATATTATTTTCGAATGTGCAGCGTTAGCTCAACGCGGATTCGCTATGCGAAGCACAATTGAACTACCAATGGAGAAAGATTTGCTACATAGGCTGTTAAACCTGATTGCGGGAACTAACCTGTTTAAGTAAAACAAAACCGAAGCAGGAATAATACAATAAGCTACTAAGCTTCAGTGTTAGGGATGTAAAGACCAGCCCTGCTCTGGTAGAAAATCAATCAATCAATCAATCAATGGTCACGTAATGAGGATGAGCGACGTTAAACTGATGAAGGCCAAAATTGGAAAGAGAAGAAAACAAGACCGAGAAAAACATGAATGGAGTAGGTGGTGGAGGCGGGAAGGATGAGGCGAAAGACACTAGGCGAGATGAAGGATTTGGTGGGTGACCAGAAGCGTTAGAGGAGATGAGTCGAAAGCTAAAGGATGCAACTCCGGGCAATGGAATTGCAGACCAGCTAGCGAGGAAGGTTCAAAAATGAATTATATAGGCCCTGAACCGGGTCTAGGTATTACCAAGAGTGCAGTGCGTGGTGCAATTAATGAGTGGATTATAACACAACACCAATTAAATTGGAAACATGCAGCTGGACAAAAGCACAGCAAACGGATGATGGGAAGACCGTCGCAACATCTGACTGCTGACCTGCTTGAATTAAACAAGATACAGCTTAGAGCAGCAACATGTCTATTAACAGGACATGGCTGTTTGAGAGGCCACTTGCATAAGATGGGGATCTACAAAGATGAGCCCTTATGTAGACTTTGCAATGAGGAGGAGGAAACAGCCTCTCATATTATTTTCGAATGTGCAGCGTTAGCTCAACGCAGATTCGCTATGCGAAGCACAATTGAACTACCAATGGAGAAAGATTTACTACATAGGTTGTTAAACCTGATTGCGGAAACTAACCTGTTTAAGTAAAACAAAACCGAAGCAGGAATAATACAATAAGCTACTAAGCTTCAGTGTTAGGGATGTAAAGACCAGCCCTGCTCTGGTAGAAAATCAATCAATCAATCAATCAATCAATGGTCACGTAATGAGGATGAGCGACGTTAAACTGATGAAGGCCAAAATTGGAAAGAGAAGAAAACAAGACCTAGAAAAACATGAATGGAGTAGGCGGTGGAGGCGGGAAGGATGAGGCGAAAGACACTAGGCGAGATGAAGGATTTGGTGGGTGACCAGAAGCGTTGGAGGACGCCGTGATAAGAAAGCTGTAGTTAAACTGACCTACCTGATCAATGTCGCCTTCACATTGAGGCATGTGTCCAGACTATGGGAAGTAGCTGAAGTCATAATGATCGCTAACCGAGAAAAACCTCCGCATGAAGTCTCTTCATACAGACCGATATCGCTATTATCCGTTATATCAAAACTGTTTAAAGAACTTCTACTCAAAGGAATTAAATCCATTATTGAAGCCAGAAACCTGATCCCGGCACATCAATTTGAGTTTAGAAACAAACACTCAACAATTAATCAAGTTCGTAAAGTAACTAGTATAATTAAGAAATCGTTAGAAGAAAAGAATGTTCGTTCTGCTATCTTGCTCGTCGTGGAGCAGGCATTCGACAGGGTTTGAAGAAGATACCTACTCCGACTTAGTCGGCCTAAGAGAAATTAGAGCAGGTGTCCGACAAGGAAATGTATTAGGTCCGGTCCTGTACTTGTTATACACGTGTGACATTCTTGTACTAGAAAACGACACTATTGCCACCTTTACGGATGACACTGCCATATTAGCAGTAGGAAGTACCAGTAAAGAGGTAGCTAATAAACTCCAAGCAGCAGTTACCCAAATTCATGACTGAATACAAGAGAATGTTAAAATTATTTTAAATTTATTTTGTAAAATTTAAACAACTAGTAGATTTTATTAAAAAAAACACCATGAAATAAGATCTAACAAAAATTTGTTCTAATACAAAACAAGAGTAACGCAAAAAAGAGACAATTTTTCATTCCCTCGACCATACAAACACACTTAAACATAAACACAACATCCGTAGACGATGTAGAATTCGAGGCAATAAACAAGGATTTCATGCATTATTGAATTACAAGTTTTAAATGTTAAACATGCACTAAAAACAGTACCTAATCTAAATCTGGTAATTAAGCAGGGCTTGTACCGAGAAAAATATAAAAAGATAGCGCCGGACGGGTCCGAGATACGCGATCGGAGGGTAGAAAGAGACAGATTGGTAGAGTGGAATCTTTTCATTGGAATTACACGTATATTCTTTCTCTTTTTGTCCCGTGATTATTGGCTTCGTACACGAGAAGAGGCCAAGAGACGTATCGAAAGAGAGTCTTCGTCGAAACACACGGACATCAGCACTAAAGAATGCCACCTTCGATAAAGACTCCATTAGTTTAGAGTCCGCCAAGATATGTTAAGTGCATATTTTTATGTATATTATAGCGAATGGAACAGAGTCGACAATGAATTTAGGTACACACACACAGTGTTGTCCCTGGCACAAAACAAACCTAATGGTTTAACATCCTTGGTATGCTCAAAGTCGTTGTTTATTGTTTTATTATTGCATGAGGTATTTAGCTTATCTTGCAAGTTTATTGGCGTAAGCATGTTTTTGGATTGTTTGTAATAAATCGTAATGATTGATGAGTTTTGCTTTCAAATCTAAGCTGTTAAGTACAAGAAGACCGTAAACAAAGGATAGATACACTTATGGATAGTAAACCTCAAACAAGAATTGCTCAATGCCTTTCTCGCAATGTATTCACGTCAATTGTGCTTCAGATAGCGTCGGGTGTTACGTGGTACATTGTGTTTTGATCGTTTTATATCCTATTTTTCTTGTTTAAATACTTTTAATTACTTTAAATTAAGCTTATGCATTATTGCTGGTTATATATCTTTGAAATTATTTATTTAGTTCAACAAAATTCAACAAATTATTTGAGTGAAAGCACATTTTTAAAGAACAAACTGAATTTGTTTGAATGTACGAATGTTTTTATTTGACATAATTTTGTTGAGTCAAACAGATATATCTTAAAACCGTGCGCTTTGCGCGTCATCGGCAATTTCCGTTGCGTAAATGCAGGACAAACATAATCGTAGTCTTAGTTTAGGTTATGTGAGATGGTTAGAGTTTGTTAAAAAGGTGATACCGGATGGCAGTAACGTAGCGGTAGCGGCGTGGATAGGGGTAATTTTCAACTCGTAGTCGATCTCGACGGTACCGCGAGAGAGTTCAAAGCGACAGTACGTTGCACGCTGCACGCCAAATAAGTACGCGGAGATGGGACGCCCAAAGGGTGTAACGTTCCCTTCGAATGTGAATAAATATCTCAGGCATTTTCCTGGATTAGAATATAGAAGTCCGCATATTTATTGCACAATATGCAATAGCGGATTGCTGAGTCGCGATAGGTTTGAATGTAGAAAACATTGTAAAAGTAAACGTCATATATTGAATTTAAGAAACAGTATTCCATACTGGCAATTTTTTTATGATTTTATTTTTATGTTAAGTGTGTGCAACATCCCACAACATCTAGTATCTAATGAACACTTTCGTCTTTTTTGGGCTAAGTCCGTTCCCTCATGGAAGCTGCCAACATCTATGCAATTACGATACAATTTGCTACGTGTGCAAGGTACAGTAAAGGAATGTATAAAAGACGAGTTGAGAAATAAGAAAATCTGCCTATGTGTGGATGAAACAACTGCTGCTCAGAAACACAGCGTCATTCATGTTGTAGCGCGTCCTTTAAAACGTGGTGGATAAGTTAATAGCATCTGCCAAAAAAAGTGTTCATCAAATCTCCCAAACACATCCGTGTATTCAAACAATTGTGTCCGAAATTACCACCACCACCTCAGCCTGTAATAACGCGATGGGAACATGGCTCCAGGCAGTATCTTACTATCAGAAATATTTTTCACAAGTGAAAAATGTCATCTTGAAACTTGATTCAAATGATTCTGCAACAGGTCGAGACAGTCAGCAACTTTCTTCCAATTCGGACATTGAACAACAAATAGATGAAATTTCCATGAACTATTCTGAAGTTGCATAAGCTATTGCGCAACTAGAAAACATTCACTTATCTGCACGAATTGATGAACTTATAGCAGCTGCTGAAGAGCATTTTAAGGATAATCTAAAAAAATACACACACACATAATTACGTATTCAACTTAAAAGCGGAAATTGAGTTAACGAAATGGTAAATGATGCCAACTAATACTTATGTTATATACCTTGTCTAACAGCAAGCTCCTACTCAATTCCTCCTATTTAACATTTTTTTTCTATACCTTGCTATACTCTCCATTTACTGTAGGTGGTTTTCGTCAATAAGTTACGGAAGGCAATTAATAACTACCAGTTTAAAGGTAATATCGACCGAATAGACCGTGATGATTGCCCGAGCTTATGATGATGACTATGACGATGACAAATGGCCGGATATTATACTAGGTAATGTTTACTAATTTCCTCTTGACGTTCTTTTATATTCCTATAACATAATTTATAAGGTCCATGTGTGTAATTAAATCCAATAAAGCGATGCGGTTTGAGAAGCTCCGTACAAATAAAACCGATGATTTTAAGCATATTTGGAAAGATTTCCTTTTTACTTCTAACCTTCCAGTGGTCGCTTCGCGCCAGGTTAGAAGTGAGGTTGCCGTGCCCACGACGCGGCGTATGTATGTAGATGAATCGGCACGTGCTACCTCAGCGAATGGAATTATTGATTCATTGCGACAGTTTCTCATCAACTCGTCGCAACGTTAGTCGTAATTATAGAGATAAAGATATGTATGTACAATCAAACAAACATTCACAACGAGAAATTGCAAAATTACAGAAAGTATCTCCTTCTTCTGTATCGCGTTTAGCTAGAAACTTAAACGAAGGAGCTAGCACATCGACACAAAGACGGGCAAAGTGCGGTCGGAAAAGAAAAACTTCGAAGAGATCTGACCGTGAAATTGTTCATCAGGCTTTGAGCAATAGATTTGCTAAAATTAAAATGATTCAAAAAAAATTACAAGAGAGAGGAATAGAGATTTCGAGCAGAACTGCCAGGCGCCGATTGCGCGAAAATCGCCTAATGGGCCAAAGACCTGTAAAAAAGCCGCGTTTAATGGAAAAAATGAAATCTGCTCGTCTCAACTTTGCAAGAGAATATTGACATTTCACAGACGAGAATTGGAAAAAGGTGAATAACTTAACAAAATGATTTTTACTGAATTAATGTTTGCATTATTTAATAGGTTTTCATTAGTGACGAGTGCTCGCTCTCTGTGTTAGTGCAGCGAGCACAATTTGTTCGTAGACGACCTGGCGAACGTCTCACAAGGTCCACGGTTCTTCGAACTGTAAAACACCCTCCGCAGGTAATGATTTGGGGAGTGATTAGTAGAGACGGACCGGGCCCTTTGTATTTTGTAGAAGGTACAATGCGTCGAGAGCAGTACATAAATGCATACATTTATGCAAGATCTTAAAACAAATTCCGATTATACAAGATTGAGGCAAATGTGTGGTGGTGCATCTGCAAATTCATTAATTAACTCTAAGGATTATTTTAATTATGCCCGTGTTACTTCCGTAGATGTTGAATGGTCTTTCTCGAAATATAAGAACGTTATTTCATCACACACAGCGAACAACCTTCACCGAGACAAATGTGGAAACATACCTGATGGTGCAAGTTTTTCAACAATGCTATCCACAGTGTTAAGAAGCTACGTTTATTTATTATATTACTATTTATTGTTACGATATTAAGTACAATAGATTTTTGAAGAAACGCTTTTGTTTATTTTTTACGGTTATTTAATAATAATAATAATAATAATAATAATAATAATGATGTTTATTGTCCAACAGGTAAACCCAATTACAGGACAAATATACACATTGTGAACACAATACATATTGATTTAAAAACATGACATAACTATACAAATAACTATTGTTTCGTGTATCATGGCGCCAACTCTCCGGTGAAAATATCACTAAATATCTTCTCAGCGTTCCTGATCATGTGATAGATTGGCGACCGCAAACGAAGATTGGTCCTCGGTGTCGGCATAGTAAAGGTTGGAGCATAACGAGATGCTATTCGAGGTACGTTGAATCCTATGTGGGAGACCAGCTGCATACAGTCGATCCTATCATTTAATAATTTGTGTAAAAATCGGGCGCTATGGTAATCACGACGGGATGACAATGAACGAAATTGATGCGATTCGAGAAGGGTGTTGTAAGAAGTATGCCAAGGCGGATATTCGCCATTAACTTTGAGCGACAAGAATTTGAGGAATCGACGCTGAACACGTTCAACTGGAGCTTGATGGGACATATAGAAAGGATACCAAACAATAGAGGCATACTCCAATTTCGAGAGTACAAATGCAAAATAAAGGGATTTTAGCACTAGTGCGTCATTGGAGTATTTGGACGTTCTCATAAGAAAACCCATCATTTTAGAGGCAGATGAACAAATTTGTTCAATATGTATGTTAAACGATAAAGTTGGATCAAAAGTGACACCTAGATCTTTAAGATTGGTAATCTTGTCGATGGAAATATCGTTGATTTGATAAGTGGAGATATATGGATTTGTTTTTCTCGTGAAGCACATAAAATTACATTTACTAGAATTTAATGTCAGTGTATTGGATTTTGACCACTCGGTCAGTATATTAATGCTCGTCTGAAGACTCTCGACATCTTGTTGGCAGTTAATATTACAAAACAGTTTAACATCGTCGGCATAAGCGAGAACATGGCAAGATAAGGATGTTAAGAGGTCGTTTATGTATAGAATGAACATCAATGGACCAAGATTGGATCCTTGTGAGATACCGCTGCTAGATACAAATTCAAACGAATTAAATCCATTATAAAATACAGAGTTAGTTCTTTTTACCAAGTAAGATTTAATTAACAAGGAGAAGTTGGGAGCTAAACCAAACGAGTCCAGTTTATATAGAAGTAATTCAGACTGAGAGTATCAAATGCATGTGAGAAGTCGGTAAAGATAACGTCAACTTGTCCGCAGTCATCTAAAGTTTCGCTTATAAATTGTGTGAAACAGGCCAGGTTTGTTACTGTCGAGCGTCCCTTCACAAAGCCGTGTTGGCAAGTTGCGATATGTGAGCGAGTATTCCTGTATATCGTAGTATATATAATATGTTCAAAAATCTTCGCAAAGTTATTAAGTATAGCGATGGGCCTATAATTTCGAATTTGAGTAGAATCTCCCTTCTTGAAGACAGGTACAATTCGTGCACGTTTCCATCTATCCGGAAAAGTGGAGGTCCTGATGGCAAGATTAATAATCTGGCATAAAGGTATCGCAAAGGCATTACATAAATTCCTAACACAGAAGCTCGGCACCAAGTCATCGCCCGCGGTGGCCCTATCTGGAAAGGCAGCCATAATTTTAACCAATTCGTCTTCTGTTGTCGGAACCAAACTAAACGATTGTAGTTGTGGAAGATTGGGCGGAGGGTCGGTAACGTTGGACAAAGTATAAACTTGAGAAAATACTGTTGCAAAAGCGTCAACAATTTGTTGAGGATCGTCGAGGGCTACTCCATCGAGCACCAATCTATCGGGTATGCGTGTAGTTCCCTTCCTACTTCGTACGAAAGACCATAGCCGTTTTGGTTCTACTTTGATAGCACCTTCCGTTTGAGAAATATAAGCTTCATATGCACGTGATATTTGCGTTTTTGTTAACGAGCGAAGTCTTCTAAATTCATGAAGAAAAGTAGAGTCTTTCTTATTTTCCATTTTTTTCGATAGTAGTCTTTTAGTTTCAGATTACGTCGAATTTCCAAAGAGAACCAAGGTGGAAATTCTGAGTTATTGACAGGATACTTGGGTACACACTCATCAAACATTTTGTACAGCACGGAATAAAACTGGTCAATCGCGAAATTGACATCGGAACGGTTTAACAAAGTCCAAACATAATTAAGAAGGTAATCGTAAAGTTTATCAAAATTAGCTTTTCGAAAGTTGTAACGCAAATTACCATGTGATGGAAATTTAGTACACTTCGGTGAACTTAAAACTTATTACATTACATAGACAACAAATACCGTTTTCAAAGAAAGAGAAACTAATAATGGCAATAAAAACACTTTAACGTGTGCATATATTCGCTTTATTTACCAAATATTTGTATTGCGTCAGCATTTATTTTTTACAAGACCGATTGTGCCCGGCCTACTTATGACATGTTTAAACGTTTCAAAAATGGCCAAACATCAGTTAACGACGATGTACGTTGAGAGAATTGAAAGAACAGCTTCAAACTAAACCTGAATTCCTTTGGTAAATGAATTCCTGGAATTTTTCAATTTTATTTGACTTAGGTGTGATGTACTCCGATTAAAAAATATTCAAAGTGTTATTTGGAATACAAAAATCATTAGAATGTTATACTGTAAAAAAATTAACTTAGTACCGCCCTTATTTTGACTCACCCTGTATAAATTATCAATATCGAATCCGTTACTAATTATTCTTTGAAATATTTCCATCATAACCTCAGTTTTCATTAACAATTATCACTTATTTCTATTCCTAGAAGAATAAGGAAGAATGCCATCATCGGATGTGTTTATAAGACAACGATGACGTCACCGTTGGGGAATGCATCAGAAGCCACTTCCTCGTTATCAAAGGTTGGCGCTCGGACGGTCGCCGTTAAGTCCCGGTGTCACAACGCCGCGACTACTTTGCTATGAGTGTAGGTACCATTTACCGCTTATCGGCAGGCCGAAACAATTAGCCAACCTGAGGGGGTTAATCTATATCTCCGATCCGGTGGTGAATGTGTCTGTTGATGGTTCCCGAATCCGTAAAAAATGTTTTTTTTTCCATTTACAAGAACAAGAATAGAAATATATTGTAATGAGACTAAATAAAAAACATTAATAACTCAAGTGATTCTATTTTATAAGTTACTTGACGTATGGGATCTACTTACTTAGTCGGTCTCTAAGTTCTGTCACAACTTTTATCATTATATTAAATAAAACAGAAAAGAAAATAAGAACCTTTTATTGATAAAATAGACCAATATAGTGTTCTCAATTACATATTCAAAAAATATTCGAAATGACCCCCTCGTTTCGTAATACAGGCGCTTAATCTGCGAGGCCAGTCATCAATCGCATTACGCACCATTTCCATGCCTATCTCCGCCACTGTCTTCTTAACACATGCTTTTAGCGAGTCCAAATTTCTATGGCGTTTAGCGCAGGCTTTCTCCTCCAAAGCTTGCCAGATTTTATAATCCAGAGGATTAAGATCGGGACTAGTCTTCATGCTTGATAAAGTCGATGTTATTCGCCTGTAACCAACATTGAGTACCTTTGGCCTTATGAGCAAGCGCAGAATCCTGCTGGAAGACCCAATCCTGGTTTTTGAATAAGCTCTGGCTTAGAGGTTTTACTATTTTTTCCAGAACCGTCTCTTAATAGACTTGGACATTGGTTTTTACTCCTTTCTCACAGAAATGAACTTCAGTTGGTCCGAAATAAGATATCCCTAACCAAACCATTACTGAGGATGGATGATGACCCCTTTGAACACGGGGAACGACCACACCTGCTTCTTCACTATTGGAGGCATACATTCGACCATTTTGCCGATTAAATTGTTCTTTAAGAGTGAAGATTTTCTCGTCGGAAAATAGGATACGGCGGTGCTCGTTGTTAGCGTACCGCTTTAATAAGACTTGGCATCTTTGAAGCTTTAAACCTTTCAGACGTGCGTTGAGCAAGTGACTGCTTTTTCTTCTGAAAGCGCGAAGCTTAATGTCTTGATTCAGGATGTTTTCGATTGTACTTTTAGTCACACCCATCTGCAACGACAATAGTTTCTGTTTTTGGAGAGGATTTCGTTTGCTGTGTGCCTTGACAGCTTTAATGGCAGCCGCAGTGTGAACTGATCGAAGACGGCCAGATCTTTCTTTGTCATCGACACTGCCAGTTTCACTGTATCTTCTAGCGTCCAATTTCGACGTTCATGTGCCCATCGTAACCCCTTTTTCTTATTAATTTGGCGAAGCAAGGGCTTTCGCATCGCGATTTGTCCGTGAAGGCCGGCCTTTTGTAGATGGCATTTAACCGTGAACATGCTAATCGGTTTCGGAAGTGCAGTATTGATTTCTACGGCGATTTCT
This sequence comes from Dynastes tityus, assembly GCA_029618875.2. NCBI lineage: Eukaryota > Metazoa > Arthropoda > Insecta > Coleoptera > Scarabaeidae > Dynastes > Dynastes tityus. The sequence goes on from JAROYD020000001.1 coordinate 3,332,171, forward strand.
GGAGCTGTTTTTCTTCTTTTTCGCTTGCTGGGCACCATGATTGCAATATCTTGAGCTGATGTTGTCGCCCTTAGTCTACCACTTCGTACTTTATTTAGAAAACTGCCACTTTCACTGTATTTTTTGACATTGTAATCTACAGTAGATGGATTTAAATGTAATTTTCTAGCAATTTGACGATTGCTTATGCCTAAGTTATGTTGTGTTACTATCAGGAATTTTATAATTAAAAATCAGAAAAGAATAGATTTTCTCAATACAGAAGGTAATAATCTAAAGAAAAAGTGATCTTAAAGCTAAACAAGTTAGTAAAATCAACGACAACCGAGGAAGATTTGCTCCAATTTAAAAAAAAAGTTTTTTTGCACAAAAAAACAGTTATTTTTATAAATATGTGAATATAGAATAGGTTTTAATACAAATTGAACAAATAATTTAAATAATTACTCTCTTAATTACACAGTTCTGTTTCCTTCTAAAGATAATTTTCGTAAAAACAAAAAAGGCAACCTCTTTATCAATTGCTTTAATGATAGCCGGTACCTTTATTCTACTGTGGCCATCGTTTCGTTTGTATATGTATGTATATGTACATAAAGTAATTGCTTATTAATTCCCAAGAAACGTATGAAATTGCGACAAGCGGAACCAGGTGATACTGAAAAATGGCTGAACTTTAATTGGAAAAATACGGCAGAATTCGCCAAATAAAATAAAAGGAACTACCTTGAGGGATAAAAGAAGTTTGCACGTTAATAATGAAACCATCAGCATGATCAAGCAATTTAGGCGAAATGAGGCTATAATAATAATAATAATATATTTCGTTCAATGTTTGCTTACAAGGTGTAGAACAAGTCAAAAAAAGTAGAGAAAACATGTATATGTATAAATAACACATGTATGTATAAATAACATATGTATGTATAAATAACATATGTATGTATAAATAAAATCTATATACAGTGAGGTTTTAATGTCAGTGAAACGAAGTGGAGCACCAGGAATGCCAATGACAGTAAGAACGGTAGAATTAGAAGAGAATGTGCTGGACATGATAGAGGAAGATCTAGATACTTCTACTCGAAAAATTGCAAATACTTGGAATACCACATACAGCGCGTTCAGGCACTTCTTCCTGCTGATTTTCTTCCACGGATTGCATTCTGTCAGTGGCAACTACTGACACTGATTCTTTTTACCGATGAAGCGAATTTCACAAGAAATACAATAAGGAATTTTCACAATAACCATGTGTGGGCTGAAGAAAATCCACATGAGGTATTTGAGGATCGTTTTCAGCATCAGTTCTCGTTGGAGGTTTGGTTAGGAATTGTGGGTGACTGGCTAATTGGACCGGTATTTCTACCAGGAAGACTTACAGGCGGGGTGTATCGAAACTTTTTCGAACAAACACTACCTCTGTTTCTGGAGGATGTACCATTGGCAACAAGGAATGTGCAATGTGGTTTATGCACGATGGAGCACCAACGCATTTTAGTGTGATTGCTCGTGAGTTTTTAACAGCAACATACGGAGATCGTTGGATCGAGTTGGACCTCGCTTATGGCCTGCGCGATCCCCGGGCTTAAACCCCCTGGATTATTTCCTATGGGGCCATCTAAAGTCATTAGTTTATTCTACTCCAGTGGAAAATGTGGAAGATTTAAGAAATCGGATAATTGATGGGTGTAATTCAATAAGAAAAGACCCTGGTGTCTTTGAAAGAGTTCGGCAGTCAATGAGGAGAAGATTGGATTCTTGCATCCTAGCTGGAGGTAGTCATTTTCAACAGTTCTTGTAGATTAAGAAGTTTTAAATGTAATTTTTGGTAATAAAATGTTGGTTTTGTCGAAAATTTTTCTCGCCCTGTATCTTCGAAACAAAGGGGCTTTTCAAAAATCATCAAAGGACAAAATATTCTTAGAATAGTTCATGGAATAACCCCTTGAATTTTTCCCGTGTGTTTAATAAACAGCCTGTATATTGTAATGATAAATGTGAAATTACGGAATTAAATGGATCTCAGGGTTAACATTTTTTTTTATTTGGATTACGTTGTGTATTTTCATTTTGCTAATCAAAAAAAGATAAGAAAATAAAACCATTTTTTTATCGTTCGAAAGAAACAGTTTTTATTTAGAATTTAGAAAAATTATATTTCTTTTAAATAGATTGTGAATTTTGACAAGGAAGCTATCGTAATCCCTAACCGACAGCTATTTATTTATTTGAAATTTTAATAATAGATTGATTAAATTGAATTTTCCCTTGTTGGTTTGAATCCTTGACCAAATATTAAATTTCGGCACCTGCATACTGACGTTCTTCGCAGAGTAGCAGTTCTTCGGTGTGCTTCCTTGATATTCTCGGACTCGTAACAGCGTCCGATTTACAACCAAATATCTCCTTCTTCGGAACTTGCACCGTGGATTCAATTTTGATATAAAATTTGTTGAAATTCTCCGGTTTTTATATAAATAGTTTCATATTGACTTAAAATATGAATAAAATTATAGATAAATTTTTAAAATTATTTCTTGTCGAAATTTTGTTTATACTATCTGAATTTTGCTTTTATTATTTAGCACCCCAGGGTACTGTCTAAATAAATAAAACTTGACTTTTAAATCCATGGAAAATTCCTTTCTCTTGGTGATGATTAGAGCGGGCCAAGAGCGCCACGCGCCAGGTTCGCAATCAGGCTGCCGGGCGCATATATGTATGTAAACATAGGTAATTTAAATATGTAATTATTAGGACGAGGACCAAAACCACTGTCTATTACGTCGTGAAGACGCGCAAATATACACCTGCAGTTTGGGTGTTCGTTGATAAATAGGGCGTTGTTCACAGTGGGCCACTACAAAAAAAGTTCATTCATCGACGGCTACGAACTTAACAGCGCGCTTATTCATTTACGGATGACGCGCTCTATTCATCAACAAATGACGAGTCTGCAGATGTTACGTTTGCACCACTTCGTGGCATACTAGAAACAAGCGTCGGTGTGCTCGCTTTAGTGATTATGTCTAACGTAACTATTAAAAATAAACGGCCATTACCTACGAAAGTTAATAAATTTCTTAGTGAATTTGTGGATTTACACTACAATGGGAGTACAATTTTCTATAAAGTTTGTAAAAAGAAACTACTGTGCTGAAGCAAACGTGATTGTGAAAGACATATAAATAGCGCACACCACAGAAATAAAAGAAATGGTGTGTCACAACAACGTCAATTTCAATTAGAATTGCTTTTAACGTTTATGGTATGTGGTCTACCACTTCGTATACTTGATAAAAAAGCATTTCGAAAATTCTGGGGTACATACAATACCGAGTGGATACTACCATCTCGGACAGCGTTACGGAGAGATATTCCACGAATACGTGAGGACATTGAAAATCGAATTAAAGCCGAATTAAAAAATAAACAGCTGTGGCTATGTCTTGATGAGACGACAGATTGCAAAAAAATTCTATTTTGAATATAATAGTGCGCGTATTAGATCCTATTAAACCAAATTTTGCAATTCTATTAGCCAGCAGAAGATTAAAATAGTGTACTAGTAAAGCAATTACGGCCGTAGTTCTCAAAACGTTACAAAAATTTCAAGTGTCAACCAGTCAACTGTTGTTGTTCATGAGCGATGGTGCAGCAACAATGTGTAGTGTAGGCCGTTCCCTTAAAGAAAAGTGTGAAGGACTTTTACATGTTACGTGTAAAGTCCATGCTTTACATCTTGTGGCACAAACTATTCGAGAGTGTTACCCGGAGGTGGATGCATTAATAGCAAACACAAAAAAGTGTTTCTCAAAAGTCCTAAGAAGACTAGGGCATTCCACAGGTTATGCCCTGGTATTCGAGAACCACCACAGCCCATTCTTACGCGTTGGGGAACGTGGTTAAAAGCCGCTTTTTATTATAATGAACATTTTCAAGAAGTCAAATCCGTTATTTTGCAATTCGTCCCTGCCGAAGCTAGAGCTATTAGATGAGCCAGAAGGGATTTCTCGATATTTCTGTTGAAACACATCTAAAGAATATTAGCAACAATTACTAAGGGTTAGTAGACGCGATAGAAAATTTGCAAAATTCTGGATTGTCGTTGGTAGAATCAGTGCAAGTCGTGGACGAAGTTAGTACATTGTTACACAGTATAAACGATGCAACAAGTGGACGAGTTTTAGCTAAGTTCGATAGTGTTTTAAAAAGAATCCGGACTACACGAGATTAAGACAAATGTGCGATGGGGCATCTGCAGATTCCTTGACTAAGTCTAAAGATTATTTTAATTACGCCTGTCTTACTTCGGTAGACGTGGAACGGTCGTTTTCGAAATATAAGAACATTTTTTCGTCTCGGCAACATCCTTCACCGAGGCAAATGTGGAAACTTATCTGATGGTGCAACTTTTAAACAAGCCTATCCGCATTATTAAGGAGGATAGAATTTATTTATTATATCTTTATTTACAGTTACATTATTAAGTACAACAGAATAAAAAAGCGTTCAGTTTCTCAGTTATTTCCTTATTACATCCCATTTACAACGCATACCGTTTTCAATCAAATAAAAAATAATAATGAAAATAAAAACACCTCAGCGTGTACATATATATATATGTATATCCGCTCTAATTACTAAACATTATTATTGCGTCAGCTTTTATTTTTTTACTCTTGTGTATTAATTTCGAAATATCACATATCTGCTGTGACTCACATATACGCTATTTACAATAAGCGGCCGTTGCGCCTGATTCCGATTCTGTTGGATGGCGCAATTTGGCCCGCTCTAGTGATGATGTTCAAATTTTGTAAGTATAGTAATGTCAGGTACGGTATATGAAAGGTGGTTATCACGATAAAGATGTTTTAAATTCATAACTGCATATGAATAGCTATTTGTCTATCTAAATACGATAAAATCACATATTTTCTATTTACAGAAATGTAATCAGAGTAAAATTCATTTCTAACTTTAACTGTTGCTTGCTGGACCCTTTTTTTAACGAAAATACTTCTTATCTTCATGTGTAAGACGAAGAAGTAATCAACACTGCATCGCCTCGTAATAAAATGGATCTAAAAGTAATTCAACTGTCAAAATACAACACTTTTCAACGAAGGTAAATAAATATCATAACAATACAGGGTGTCTCCAAAATGTTGGGACATAGTTTAACTATAGACTCCTGGGATTAAAATAAGAAGATTTAACCCAACTTACCTATATCCAAAGTCGCCTCGTTAAGTTGGTACAAGACGTGAAAGTTGTTTCTCCGGAAAAGAATCTTAAATACATTATAAACCAAAAAATACAAAATGTATGGCATGGCATGTAATGCATTCATTTATTAGTGGCAACTACATAGTCTTAAGTTATAGAAATTGTTCAACATAGCCCCCATTTTCTTGAATGAATAGATTGATCCTACGCAAAAAATTTATCTGTACGTTCTGCAGCATTTGTCGATTATTTTTAATTGTTTCTGCGGCGTTTTGAATCCTAGCCCAAAGTTCATTTTCTGTATTTACAGGAGTAGAATACACCATGCTCTTAAGTGTACACCATGCTCTTAAGTGTTCCCCACAAAAACGAATCACAAATGTTTAGATCCGGTGATCGAGACGGCCATTTTACCGGTGCGTCAGCCAATCCATCTATTGGTATACTGTACATGAAGGTGGTTTCGAACATTCCATGTAAAATAAGGAGGTGCTCCGTCATGTAAAAACCACATACTACCTCTAAGAAGTAATGGCAAATCCTCTAGTAATTCCGGTAATGTATTCTGAAGAAAATTTAAGTACATTGCACCATTCAACCTAGCAGGCAAAACAACGGGCCCTATGAGATGTTCGCCGATTATTCCTGCCCATATATTAAGTCGAAATTCCTGCTGAAAATGGCGTTGTCTCATAGCATGTGGATTTTCCTCTGCTTACACATGTTCGTTGTGTGAATTTGTTACCTCTTACCTCTTCGCGTAAAGCAAGCTTCATCGGTGAACAGAATTTTACTATGAAAGTGAATATCTCCAGCCCTTCTTTCTTGAATAAATCTGCAAAATGTTAGACGCGATTCGGGTAAAAGTTCTTGCACACTCTGACGGTGATACGGACGCAAACCTTGCTCTTTAATAACCCGGTGCACTACATCTTTTGAAACTCCCAATTGACGAGACAAACCATGAGTACTTTTTTCAGGATGTTCTTCTAAGGTATTTAGAATTTCCTCTTGAATTTGTGGATTGCGAATTACACGAGGGCGTCCATGATCCACAGTTACTGATTTCAGGCTTCCAGTTTCACGAAGACGTCTCTCAATTCTTGCAAATGTTTTATGATTCGGCACCTGACGATTTGGTGGGATCTTTCTTGGTATACTCTCACGCTTTGCCGACAATTTCCCTCACAAAATCCGAGAACCAGCAACATATCAGTTTGCTCATCATAGGAATACGCTGCAGCCATTATCGTCAATACGCTCAACAAGAAACTCAAAAAAACAACCTCGAAATTATTAAAACACGTCCAACTACAAACAGAAACCAAACGAAGATCACAAAAATGGCAATCTAATTACTTAATTTTTACCACACTAAACTTCTGTGCTTTTGACATGTAGCAAACAAATGATACTCATTTGTCGTTAAAAGATAGTATTCCGGTTAACTAGATTATTGCTAGATTATTCCTATCAAAAAAAGCATATCATCAGATCAGATTTTATTTTTTTCCGGAGAAACCGCAATAGTTATCAAAAATTACAAAGATACAAAAAATGTTCCTAAAGAAAATATATTTTTGCAACAAACAATTGAAAGTTCTCAGCCTAAGCACTAGAAAGTTATCACCAAATTTGTATTGCGACATTTTAATTTAATACACTTACAACCTACCGATGAAGACCAAAACCATCTCGAGACGTGATTTATAGTCACAAAACACTCCATACCAAAAATTATAACAATCGATCAAAGCCTCCTATTTTTATACGCAAAATTAATTTTTTTTCAAACAACTTTCACGTCTTGTACCAACTTAACGAGGCGACTTTGGATATAGGTAAGTTGGATTAAATCTTCTTATTTTAATCCCAGGAGTCTGTAGTTAAGCTATGTCCCAACATTTTGGAGACACCCAGTATATTGACAGCAAGGTTAGTACTCCGAATTCCTTAAAAGTGTCCTTGCAAGTGTCACCTCGGTTGATGTTAAAGATCACTAATCTAATCTAATAGAGGCTTTTTGCAGGACGAAAATCCTCTCTGCCCAATCGAATTACCCCAGAAGATAATACCATACCTCAGACGTGAATAGACGTTCGCGTAACAAACAGCCATTGAGACTTGAAGACCAACACTTCGAGAGACGATCCTTGACGCATAACTGGCACTACGCAATGTTCCCGAAATGTATTCAATATGTGATTGTCATGACAGTTCGGAATCTAATATCCACCCCAGAAAGAGCGTATCGTTAAAACAGGTAAGAGTCTCTTCACTTCCGATTGTTTGTGTGTTAGGAGTATTCGCAAACTGTAGTAACTTAATTTTTTTAGCGTTTAGCTGTAGGTTGTGATATTCAAACCAATCCTGTAGTGTAATGTTATCCGCGAACATAATTACGAAGTCAGGTATCAATTCTGAGATCAATAAAGGGCCAAGAATAGAAACCTGTGGTACTCCATTCGGCACAGTCATATACAATCCCCCTCGTCATAAGCCACCACACACTAACCTCGATTTGATAGATGTGAATTGATCCAATATAGTTGCGGTCTTCTAAATCCTATTATCTGCAACTTCTCTAGCAATACTTGATGGCTTATACGATCAAACGCCTTTGATAGATCCATAAACATACACAAAGTGATTTCTCCTCTATCCGAACCAGAAACAATCTCCTATAAAAGTCGAAACATGGCACGAAACGTGATTTGTCAAACTTGTCAATTCGACAAATATTTTTTAAATTTTAAAGCTTGTTTACTAGAGAGCACCAAACATTTATCATTGAAAGCTATTTTCGTATTGGATAAAAGCAACAGAATGAGAAGTGGTATATAAATGCAAGTATTTTGCAATATTTCTATTGCGTATAGTAACCGTTTATAATTGTTGCTAATACTTTTTAAATCTGTTTCAACAGAAGTATCTAGAAATCCTTTCTGGTTGTCCTTAATAGCTGTGGCTTCGTCAGGATCGAATTTTAGAATCAATTCTTGGAAATGTTCAGAATAATAAAAAGCTGGCTTGCAACAATGTTCTCCTACCCATAAGAATCGGTTGTGGTGTTCGCGAATACCGAGACAAAGCCTGTGAAATGCTCGAATCCGTTTGAGAGATTTGAGAAACACTTTTTTTGTATTTGCTATTAATGCATCCACCTCCGGGTAACATTCTTGAATAGTTTGTGCCACAAGATTGAAAGCATAAACTTTACATGTAGCATGTAAAAGTCCCTCACACTTTTCTTTAAGAGAACGGCCTACACTACACATTATCGCTGCTCCATCCAATAGTTGACACTTGAAATTGTTGTAACGTATCGAGCACTACGCCCGTAATTCCTTCATCAGTACACCTTTTTAGTCTTTTGCTAGCTAATAAGGTTGCAAATTTCGGCTTAATAGTATCTAATATTTGTACTATAATATTCAAAATAGAATTTTATTATCTGCCGTTTCATCAAGACATAGGCACAGCTATTTATCCTTTAATTCTGTTTTGCTCTTATTTTCGATATCTTTACGTATACTTGGAAGCTCTTTCCGTAACGCTGTCCTTGATGGTAAGTTCTACTCGAGATTGTATGTACGCCAAAACTGTCGAAACGGTGCTTTGACTTTATTAGCTAACGGTCGTACATTTTCTTTGCGTACGCTAGACATACATACGTGCCGATTCATCTGCATACATGCGTCGCGTCGTGGGCGCAGCGACCTCACTTCTCACCTGGCGCGAAGCTGTGCTCTGCCTAGTCCAAATGAATTTCCTCTTCGGTTTCCACATTTTGCAGTATCATAACTTGATTTGTATCAACAAATCAAGTTATGATACTGCAAAATGTGGAAACCGAACAACCGAACAAATCAAAAAATCAGTAGTGGTAGACTCAAGAAAAGAACTGCTTAAAAAGTCTATTAGAAAGCGTTCACAAGAAACTAATTTGTTGTTTACGGTACTTGCCACCATACCCTTAGAAAAAATCTCGAAAAGTATCCATACAAAATTCCTGCTGTGCAAAAACTCAAGCTCATTGATCACGTAGTAAGATTACAGTTGGTTTGAAAATCACATTAATGATGATAATACCCATGACAAATACTTCTTCTCGCACGAATCCACATTCAACACCTTATCATAGACATTTTAAATCATTTATAAACTATTTAAACGAACTTATGTTCGTTAACAATATCCACTGCCCATTTCATTACTAGTTGGTCCTTTCATTATGGCGGTATCAATAAAATACTTATTCTCTTATATTAAAGCAAATCCAATAATCTACCAACCTTCTCTCCTTTTAATCCCAAACAAAGGCATACGCAGACGGCCGTTGATATCTTTGCTTAAAATCCAACGGCAGCTCGGGTATATCCTATCGAAATTCCCGGAAACCGCCAAAGCCATCGGCAAGGCAAGAGCTCCCATCTTTTCGACTGTATACATATACCTATATGAACACATTTCACTCCGTTTCGCTGTCACACGACTTCGATAATTGTTAACAAATGGCTCACTCGTCCCTATATCATCCTACGAGGTCGTTCAGCTTGCCAGCCAGCCAAGAAGATATTGGGAAAAATTCCGTGAAGATGTGCGACGTGGTGATTTCTTAATGTATCCGAGTAATTCATTATCTAAATGATTGATATTTCTAATTGGGATCGGTGTCGTAAGGTTCTGGGTTTATTCGAGTCATTAAAATCGTTATTAAATATACTTTTGTGGATATTAATATGTTCGAAATGCATGAAGAATTCGAGAAGCTCATTTTTGTTACATCTGAATCTCGGTTTTGTATTAATTGAGGCTTGTGTGGATGTTAGATTGCAAATGAATATGATCAACAAAGTTTACGGAGAAGGTTGTTTTTGTTCTATGAATAACGCGTGACAAAAGGTTGCCTGTACGGGGGGGGGGGGTACGTATGTGGATGCAGAGTTCGGTAATGCGGTAGACATTGAGGAGTTTGGTTATTTATCGGATGCTCATTGTGTGTGTTCGAAAACATGGAACGTAAGCCTAGTGTACCTCTTGCATCGCATGTAAAGAAATATATTTGGCGTTTCCCTGGTTTCCCTGGTTCGCACATTCGTTGCAAGTTTTGCAATCTAGGGTTGCTAGGTCGCACGATATTTGTAGAAGTCATATTAAAAGTAAACGTCATGTATTGCACGTGCAACATCCCACAACACCTAGTAGATAATGAAAACTTTCGTCTTTTTTGGGATAAATATGTTCCATCATGGAAGCTACCAACAAAAAGACAATTGCGATACAATTTACCAGATGTGCAAAGTACAGTAAAAGACTATAAAAGACGAGTTGAGAAATCAAAAAATATGGCTCACTATGGACGAAACTACTGATGCTCAGAAACATGTCATCTCGTAGCAAAAACAATTCGAAGCAAATTTCCTAGGGTGAATGATTTAATATCATCTACCAAAAAAGTGTTTGTGGAATCTCCCAAACATACGCACGTATTCAAGCAATTGTATCCGCAAATTCCGCTACCACCTCAGCCTGTATTGACGCGATGGGGAACATGGATCTTGCTATCGTAAAATATTATTCCCAAGTGAAAGATGTCATTTTCAAACTTAATTCTTCTAATTCTCAAGCGGTTCGCGAGAGCCAGCAACTTTTTTCCGATTCAGACGTTCAAAAGGAAATAGATGACATTTCCATAAACTATTCTGTAGTGACACAAACTATTTCGCAGTTAGAAAATACTCACTTATCTATACAAGACTCGTTAAATAACATCAACAATTTAGTAGTCGCTCTAGAAAGCTTGAGGGATCCTACAGGACTAGATGTCGCGCAAAAATTTCGTGTTATTTCAATATGCGTTTCATTTTCTTTTCCAGGTCATCGCGTACAAATGCAACACGCTTACATGCCGTTTTCTCCGTTGGCAACCGCAACTCGGGATTGTATTTGTCCCAAAAGTCCTTAAACGGTTGTTTATCAAGTAAGCCTAGTGGCAAATTACAGTTTATCAACATAAGAATTACATTAACAAAAGTGCACCTCTCGGTGGCATGCCCAATTTTCGTTTTCTATGCTGCGCGGAATTTACGTGTCTTGTACAGTTCCACTTTTTATTTGACATCAAATGTATTTTGCACACTTTACAAACTACCTTACTCCCGTTGTAAAACAAATCGGGAAAGTCAGAAATAAACTTATTTACTGTCTTGAAAGGGTCGTTTTTTAGCCTTCGACATGTTCACTAAAAACTACAATTAATAACTACGTCTATATCAATAAAATCAACACGCCCTATCCGCTATCCAATGCTAAACTGTACTGAGTGATGATGATTTGTCGTGTCGTATCATAATCGACCAACCCTCCCCGCCCACTTAAACACAGTCACACCGCCGCTGCGATTACTCTCCAGTTACCTGGCTCTACTTATAACCCATCAACCATTACTGTTCCACGGTTCCTCGATGATATTTTCGCTAGTTTATATTTTCACCTATTTATAAGTACATTTTATATTAGAATTTGCACTTTACTTGATATTAATACATATATATTTTTAGTGTTTCCCTTTGAAAAAAAAAGTACAAAGAAAGGTTCTCCTTTTTTTAGTCGACTGTAATCCCCAGAAATTCATTTCCTGTTGTCTTGACGTAACACAGTCGGTACTTCTGTTCAGTATAGTCCATAAGCTTTATATTTTCAACTAGTCATTTTTAAATTTGTATAGCAAAAGCTTTTTATTTTAAGCATCAAATATTCAACATTGAACGGAGGACGAAATCAAGCTGTTTTATGTATTAATTTAATAATAATAATAGTACAAAATTAATTTGATAGACGTGATAACTAGAGCGGGCCAAATTGCGCCATCCAACAGAATCGGAATCAGGCGCAACGGCCGCTTATTGTAAATAGCGTATATGTGAGTCACAGCAGATATGTGATATTTCGAAATTAATACACAAGAGTAAAAAAATAAAAGCTGACGCAATAATAATGTTTAGTAATTAGAGCGATATATATATATATATTTTTTTGTACACGCTGAGGTGTTTTTATTTTCATTATGATTTTTTATTTGATTGAAAACGGTATGCGTTGTAAATGGGATGTAATAAGGAAATAACTGAGAAACTGAACGCTTTTTTATTCTGTTGTACTTAATAATGTAACTGTAAATAAAGATATAATAAATAAATTCTATCCTTCTTAATAATGCGGATAGGCTTGTTTAAAAAGTTGCACCATCAGATAAGTTTCCACATTTGCCTCGGTGAAGGATGTTCGCCGAGACGAAAAATGTTCTTATATTTCGAAAACGACCGTTCCACGTCTACCGAAGTAAGACAGGCGTAATTAAAATAATCTTTAGACTTAGTCAAGGAATCTGCAGATGCCCCATCGCACATTTATCTTAATCTCGTGTAGTCCGGATTCTTTTTTAAAACACTATCGAACTTAGCTAAAACTCGTCCACTTGTTGCATCGTTTATACTGTGTAATAATGTACTAACTTCGTCCACGACTTGCACTGATTCTACCAATGACAATCCAGAATTTTGCAAATTTTCTATCGCGTCTACTAACCCTTTGTAATTGTTGCTAATATTCTTTAGATGTGTTTCAACAGAAATATCGAGAAATCCCTTCTGGCTCATCCTAATAGCTCTAGCTTCGGCAGGGACGAATTGCAAAATAACGGATTTGACTTCTTGAAAATGTTCATTATAATAAAAAGCGGCTTTTAACCACGTTCCCCAACGCGTAAGAATGGGCTGTGGTGGTTCTCGAATACCAAGGCATAACCTGTGGAATGCCCTAGTCCTCTTAGGACTTTTGAGAAACACTTTTTTTGTGTTTGCTATTAATGCATCCACTTCCGGGTAACACTCTCGAATAGTTTGTGCCACAAGATGTACACGTAACATGTAAAAGTCCTTCACACTTTTCTTTAAGGGAACGGCCTACACTACACATTGTTGCTGCACCATCGCTCATGAACAACAACAGTTGACTGGTTGACACTTGAAATTTTTGTAACGTTTCGAGAACTACGGCCGTAATTGCTTTACTAGTACACTGTTTTAATCTTCTGCTGGCTAATAGAATTGCAAAATTTGGTTTAATAGGATCTAATACGCGCACTATTATATTCAAAATAGAATTTTTTTGCAATCTGTCGTCTCATCAAGACATAGCCGCAGCTGTTTATCTTTTAATTCGGCTTTAATTCGATTTTCAATGTCCTCAGTATTCGTGGAATATCTCTCCGTAACGCTGTCCGAGATGGTAGTATCCACTCGGTATTGTATGTACCCCAGAATTTTCGAAATGCTTTTTTATCAAGTATACGAAGTGGTAGACCACATACCATAAACGTTAAAAGCAATTCTAATTGAAATTGACGTTGTTGTGACACACCATTTCTTTTATTTCTGTGGTGTGCGCTATTTATATGTCTTTCACAATCACGTTTGCTCCAGTACAGTAGTTTCTTTTTACAAACTTTACAGAAAATTGTACTCCCATTGTAGTGTAAATCCACAAATTCACTAAGAAATTTATTAACTTTCGTAGGTAATGGCCGTTTATTTTTAATATTACGTTAGACATAATCACTAAAGCGAGCACACCGACGCTTGTTTCTAGTATGCCACGAAGTGGTGCAAACGTAACATCTGCAGACTCGTCATTTGTTGATGAATAGAGCGCGTCATCCGTAAATGAATAAGCGCGCTGTTAGTTCGTAGCCGTCGATGAATGAACTTTTTTTGTAGTGGCCCACTGTGAACAACGCCCTATTTATCAACGAACACCCAAACTGCAGGTGTAATTTGCGCGTCTTCACGACGTAATAGACAGTGGTTTTGGTCCTCGTCCTAATAATTACATATTTAAATTACCTATGTTTACATACATATATGCGCCCGGCAGCCTGATTGCGAACATGGCGCGTGGCGCTCTTGGCCCGCTCTAGTGATAACTGAGAAAATTGTACCTATAAGCATCTAAAATTTATATCAACCCAGCAGGCTACAAGTTTCCAATTCCCATAATATATAATTTGTTAATTCCTCGCTAAACACTCTGTATAGTAACATTTAAACAGTCACTTAATAATATGGGTTGAAAGACTACTAATGGCCAGAAACCTATGCGCGGTCCTGTATGTTCTAACAACTTTAGAACAGTTATAAACCAATTTCGCCATACTAAATTTTTTCCATGGTTTTTCAATTTGTTGTTTTTTTTTTTTAGCTATTGCCCTATTAGATGAATCGACTGAACATGATTTATATCACGTTCAATTATCAACGAACTAATTAGAATTATAATTTACTTTTACCCGGTCCGTTACGTATGGTCGTTTGCTACAGCTATTTATTACTCAAGCTAGCTGCTACGTACACATAGGTATGTACATACCTATATATTAGTATATACATACGATACATAAACTTTTAACGTCTTACATCAGTAACTGGCATTAATTTAGAAAGTAAAATTTTAAGCCGGCGTATTATACTTGAGATGGTAGGTAATCGATAAGGTAAGACGTATTAATGCAAAATTTAATTTACTAATTCCTATGTAGCCCCTTAGCTTCCAATGTTTATATAGAAACAGAAAAAGCATTTTTAGAAAAATCACCCCAGTTTTCGTTCTTTGTATACCATCTATTGTTGATGTCTGGAGTTCAATTCCATTTCCATCATATCACAACGTCAACATAGAAGGAGATCCAGCTTCGAGTGCAAAAAGAGCTTGAAACGATGCAGTGCCTTATAGCACGTAATATACACTTTCAAGAAAACTTTAGAAGGCCTGAATCGTATGATTTATAAGAGATATAAGAGAGCCGTAAAAATTTGTACCCAAAGTGATGGAATTTTTGAAGGTCTTAAAACAGCTGCAAAATAAAAAATTGCTCCGAGTCGCGATATCATTACTTGCTTTTATCGCTCCAACCGTTCGCAAGTTATGGGCGTTTGTTATTTTTTGAACCACCAAAAACAGCGTCAGAATGAGGCCCGAAATCGACATCGCTCTCGCTTTCGTCTAATTTATCGTTAGCTACGCATTTCTGGTTGACGAGTTTGAGGGGCTCCGATAGAAAATTATCCGTTGGATCGATTACGACCAAACAGAACCTCCTAGCTTTTTTTGTTTTGGGAGCTATGGAACTTAGTTAAAAAAGGAATCTTCTTTTCTAAACTTTGAGACGTCCTAGCATCGGAACGGTTAGAGCTAAAGAGTTGAGCTTTGATTCGGTTGTAAAGCGCTCGTCGAGAGTTTTCTAACGTACCTAAATTTAACCTCCTAGCTCATCTTGATGCCGAGATATTGGAGAGTCGAACAATTTGTACCCAAAGTGATGGAATTTTTGAAGGTCTTGAAACAGTTGCAAAATAAAAAAATGCTCCGGATCATGTTGAATTATACACCAAAAGACGCGGCTTTCGACTTAGATCAAAACGACACAAGTTATGGGCGTTTGTTGTTTTTTGAACCACCAAAAAACGGCGTCAGAACGAGGCCCGGAATCAACATCGCTCTAGCTTTCGTTTGAGGGGCTCCGATAGAAAATTGTCCGTTGAATCGATTACGACCAAGCAGAACCCCCTAGCTTTTGGATTGGGAGCTACGGAGCTTGAAATTTAAAAAAAGGGAATCTTCTTTTCTAAACTTTGAGACGTCCTAGCATCGGAACGGTTAGAGCTAAAGAGTTGAGCTTTGATTCGGTTTTAAAGCGCTCGTCGAGAGTTTTCTAACGTACCTAAACTTAACCTCCTAGCTCATCTTGATGCCGAGATATAGGAGAGTCGAACAATTTGTACCCAAAGTGATGGAATTTTTGCAAAATAAAAAAAAATGCTCCGGATCATGTTAAAGTTATACACCAAAAGACGCGGCTTTCGACTTAGATCAAAACGACATCATTACTTTCTTTGATTGCTCCAACTGTTCGCAAGTTATGGGCGTTTGTTGTTTTTTGAACCACCAAAAAACGGCGTCAGAACGAGGCCCGGAATCAACATCGCTCTAGCTTTCGTTTGAGGCTATTGTTGCCTTGAATCGGATTGCCCAGAGTTTGAGGGACTCCTGATTAAAAAAAGGTTTCTTCTGAACGTTGCGACGTCTATCGAACTTAGAGCTAAAGATTTGGGCTTTATTCGTTTAAAGCGCTCGTCGGGGTTTTCTAACGTACCTAAACTTAACCTCCTAGCTCATCTTGATGCCGAGATATAGGAGAGTCGAACAATTTGTACCCAAAGTGATGGAATTTTTGCAAAATAAAAAAAATGCTCCGGATCACGTTGAGTTATACACCAAAAAAAACGCGGCTTTCGACGTAGATCATAACGATATCATTACTTGCTTTGATTGCTCCAACCGTTCGCAAGTTATGGGCGTTTGCTGTTTTTTGAACCACCAAAAACGGCGTTAGAACGAGACCCGCAATCGACACCGCTCTAGCTTTCGTCTGATTTATTGTTAGCTATGCATTCCTGGTTGACGAGTTTGAGGGCCTCCGATAGAAAATTGTCTGCTGAATCGATTGCGACCTTCTAGCTTTTTGGTATGAGATGCTTATACCTTCCCTTTATATTTTCTAAAAACAGTTGTTTAAGCATATTACAATTCCATTCTTATTTGTGCATATTATGGTTCTTTACAAAAGTAACTACTACTACTTCATATTTTCCACCAGTGACAGGTATACACGATCACAATTTGTAACCGATCTCCTAAATATAATTCCTAGAAGTTGTATCCCACTTCTCAAACTCATAACCTACAATTTCGTCAGAAGAACTGGAATACAACAATAATGGCTGTGAAAATCTGCGCTTGTTTATACGCAAATTTTCAAAAAATCGTCAAATTATCTCCTATGTGACGCCAGGTTCATCCACAGAGCTAATTGTTAATAAGTAGTAAGTAAAGTAATCATAACTAAAGCTGGCCACGAGCGGTACCGCGCAGTAGCGTAGAGTCGACCAGGCCTCGCGTTCCACTAGAGTTATTCTGCTAATAGAGATGTTTGCTGCCGCAAATAAATTCGCTCATCTTTTAAATAAAAATTAAATAACACGTGCTCAAACACTTACCATTTTAAGAGTCCTCCGTGAAATCACAAAGTGAATAATGTCTGTTAAATATCTGCAACATCAGATATGTTTCAACTGTTGTTTCGGCAAAACTAGTACGGCATGAGGAAAAAATGCGTTTATATGCAGAGAACGAACGTTCTACATCTAGTGACGTAATATTGGCGTAAGTAAAATAATCTTTCAAATAACTTAACGATTCTGTTGACGGCCCTTCACAAATGTGTCTTAATGTGCCTAAATCAGAATTTTTCTCAAAAACACTTTCAAATTTTTCTAGAACAGAAACATGTTTTGCGTCTTCAATCGCGCATAGCTGTGCGTAAACATGTTGCACTATTTGTAGAGATTCTTCTAACGGCATCGCAGGATTTTGTAATTTTTCTATTGCATCTGCTAGCCCGAAGTAATTGTCGTGAATGATTTTTAAATCCATTTTAACCTGACTATCTTGAAATTTCGACTGGCTTTGCTGGATAGCGGCACCTTCCTTTGTATCGAATTGTAAAACCACGTTCTTAATATTGTCAAAATATTTGTGATAATAAAACGCGGCCTGCAACCATGTTCCCCAACGAGTTAGAATAGGTTCTGGTGGCTCTGGTATACGGAGGCACAGTCTGTGAAATTCGCGAATACGTTTCAGTGATTTGACAAATACTGCTTTGGTATGCGCTATTAAAGCGTCTACCTCAGGATAACATTTTCTGATACTATCCGCCACAAGATTGAGAGCATGAATTTTACATGTAATGTGTAACAAATTAGCAGAATGCTTTTTAAGAGACCGGCCTACAGAAAGCATGTTTGCAGCACCATCACTCACTAACATCAAGAGTTGGTTTGTTGAAAGTTCAAACTTGTCCAATGTATTTAACACTAACTGTGAAATTACTTCGGCAGTACACTGTTGTATTCGTTTGGAGGACTAATAGAATTGAAGGTGCCGATTGATGAGGTTCCAATTTGTGTGCCATTACATTAAGAACGGAATGTTTCTTCCGATCTGTTGTTTCGTCGACACATAACCACAATTTTTGATCTTTCAACTCCGATTTTATTTTTTGTTCAATACGTTCGCGCGCAGATGGCACAATCCTTCGTAACGATGTTCGACTTGGTAATTTGCACTCCGAATAGTTATTCCAAAAACAGATAAATGGTTCCTTGTCTAGTAAATTAAACGGTATATTACATGCGATAAACGTAACGCATAAATTAAATATAAATTTTTCATTGTCTCGTGCGCAATTTCTTTTGAGACATGCTTTTCACTATTTACGTGTCGTAGACAATGTTGTCTGGACCAACACTTTAACGGGATTTTACAGATTACACATTTAATTTTAGCACCTTCATATATTAAGTCTGGAATTTCTGCAATAAATTTTCGAGGTTTGTCCGATCGCGGTCGTTTTGCTGACGAAATCATAATTTTTCTAGGACAGATAAACAATTGCGCAAATGACCGGCAGCGAAAATGTCCGTACTGCTCCGCAGACGAAGTAATACTACCGTTCCTCTCGGTCCGAACTGATTCTACGCCGATGCGCGGTACCGCTCGTGGCCAGCGTTAATCATAACCATACTAAACAACTGAGAAAGTATATTCATTTCACAAGCAATTATAACTAGTCCATGTTTTACCAAATATTTTTTTACTTTAGAATTATAAAAGAAAATAATTTTTACGCATGATGTGAAACAATTATAACATAATACACCATTCGTGAATTGCAAGAAATCAACACAAATTTAATCGATTTTGAAACCCTTTTTCCCAATACCAAAAAAACGACATTTAGCAAATTCTCCATTAAATTCATACAAAAGTACAGACAACAGATAAAAATATATTTTCTAATAAAAAAAAAATTTTAAATAATCAATTTACATTTCTATGCTTGTTCATAAAAATAGCATGACCATTATTTTCTTGGAGCCTAGTCGAAAAATTGAGAATAACAAAGAAAATGTTACTGTTGTATCAGATTTCAAAATATACACAAAAGAAAAAGTTTAATTTGGACAATAGGCGCACAGAGTTAATAAAATAAATCTCTACTTTCATGGTATAATAAATGGTTTTTTAAGGTTATGTCTGAGAAATTTCCTAAGTGAAATTATATTCAATTTAAACCTAATGCAAATTTAAAAGGTTCAAATTCATTTGGAAGGTTGCGATTGGTAAACTGTTAGAATAAATCTTCATTTACTTTCTATTTAGGACGGCATGACTGTACTTCTTGGTACTATAGAGCGTTTCACCCTGGTTTCGAAGTATTGGGGTCTTATGAAGTACAGCCTTCTTTTGCTAATTTACAACAATTTGTATAAAGTTATCCTTGTTTGGAACCAGCGCTGTTGCTACGCCTTTCGGCGAGATTTCTCCTAGGGAGATCAATAATATTTATGTCACCTATCAATTTCAATTTTTCCTTCGTTTTGTTATGTTCTTCGGTGTTTTATTTTCGCATTTTACCTTCATTTCTATCTATTATTGAGTAAATCAATTTTTATAAAAACTACTAAATCTTTTAGTTGTATTGACAACCGTAAATAAAGAGTAATATTATTAGTGATCAACCTAAAAATCGTGAAATTACAGCACTTTAACATGGAGACTTGTATGAGAAGGCGTAAGGGCGAGAGCTACTCTGCTAGAGGAAGGCAAATGATCTTCAATGCCTTTACATATTTTCTGAAAAATATTAATGTCTCCAAGGTGGTTGAAGAAACAAGTAAAGCACTTGGCTATGGCAAAGGAGTGATATATTCCATCCGAAAGGACAAGGAAAACCATCCACCAGCAGCTGTGGTGAATAAGAATCAGAGTGTCAGTCATAAACAAACCACTCGCTTGCAACTATATGATGAGCATGTGCAAATGGTTGTTAGACCTAAGATCCACAATTTCTTTTTGCGTAATATTTCACCTACATTGAACACAATCGTAAGTGTTCTAAATAGCAAACAAGATGTATCTCTTTTTTCAAGAAGCACACTATTCAGATTACTGAAGGACATTGGCTTTTCTTTTGAAAAAGTTGGGAGGAATATAATGCTGATGGATCGTGATGATATTATTAAATGGCGCCATGAATATTTACACAGCATTAGAAGATATTGAAATGAAGGGAGAAACGTCGTATTTACGGATGAATCATGGGTTAATGTTAGACATTTTGTGTCAAAAGCATGGACTGACAGTGCTATAAGTACATCCCGACAGGCATTCCTTGCTGAACTAGGTACTGGTCTAACTGTACCATGGACACATTCATGCTGGCAACGAGAAAGGATTTGTCGCAGGTGCTGAGTATAATTTTCTATGCAAGAAAAATACTGCAGATGTCCACTTTATGAGAGGTTTGTGTTGAAGTATATGAGGAGTGGTGTCTTAATCAGTCGCTACCAAACCTATCAGCAAACTCAGTAGTTATTATCGACAATGCTTCTTATTACAGTCGCAAGGTAGAACGGATTCCTACCACAGCGACCAAGAAAAATGACTATTCCTGTTGAAGAAGGATTTTTAAAACGTGATCTCTTACACATTGTTTCTACGAAAAAACATAAGTACAATAAACGTGATGATGAAGCAGATATACAAATGGGCCATACAATTCTACGTTCGTCACCCTACCACTGTGTATTAAACCCGATTAAGATGGTATGGTCGCCAGTGAAAAACTTTATAAAGCGCAATAATGCAAGTTTTAAAATAAATGATTTACCTGCCTTTATCGATGAAGGATATCAAAATGTTACCCATGAGAACTGGCAAAATTATATCAAACATGTTATTAAAGGTATAATATTTATTCATGTTTATTATATGTTTTCTGATGGCTTGCTTTTTAGTTGAAGAAAATATGTGGAAATTGGATGAAATGCAGGATGACCCAAAAGAATTTATTATACATTTATCAGGTTCATCTCTATCGTCCTCACTATCGGACACATAAGCTGATTCCTATAAAATTATTTGTTTTAATACCTGTAAATTTTAATCTGTAAATAGATTGATTTCTCATCATAATAAAGAGTACTTGTTTTTTTTGTAAATGTAGATAAATAATTTCACACTAATATATTAATTTATAAAATAATTAGACTGGGCAAACAGCGGTAACAGTTAGCGTAGTAGATATGTGGTGCGGAGTCGGCGATTATTTATTTCACGCGTTCACAGCGTCAGTACTAAATCGATGCTGTATGCGAGTAGTTCTGTGTATATGTAGGCTGTCGTAACTTATTTCGTAATTGTACGCTTATGTTTGACGACCAATGGCAGACACAGTTAAAAATTTTATAGTGGACATGCCGGACTTAATTTTTGATGGCGCTAAAATTCAATGTCTAGTTTGTAAAATCCCTTTAATGTGTTGGTCCAGAAGCCATTGTCAACGTCACATCGAAAGCAAACGGCATTCTTCTGCAAAAAGTGGCATACGAGACCAAGAAAAATTTACATTTGATTTATGTGTTACTCTTATTTTATGTAATCCATCGTTTCGTTTACTAGACAAAGAAGCATTTGTCTCCTTCTGGAATAAATATGCGGACTGTAAATTACCTAGTCGGACATCGATACGAAATGTAGTGCCATTTGCTCGTGAACATATAGAAAAAAGAATGAAAACGGAATTGAAAGATAAAAAACTGTGGTTGTGTGTGGACGAAACAACAGATCGTCAAAAACATTCTGTGGTTAATGTAATGGTACGTACAATGGAACCACATCAACCGTCATCCTCCAGAGTTATAAATTGTACTGCCGATGAGATTTTAAAGGTGGTGTTGAACTCATTGAACAAATTTGAAGCTTCAACTAACCAACTTTTAATGTTTATGAGTGATGGTGCCGCAAACATGCGTTCTTTGGGCCGATCTCTTAAAGAACACAGTGGTAACTTCTTACTTGTAACGTGTAAAATCCATACTCTAAATCTTGCGGCACAAACGATTCCTACATGTTTTCCACTAGTAAATGCATTGATTGCTAGTACAAAGGCGGTGTTTCTAAAGTCCCCGAAACGTACCCGACTATTTCACAAACTGTGTCCTGATTTACCTAAACCACCAGAGCCGATTGATACACGTTGAAGAACATGGTTGCAGACTACGTTTTAGTGATCAAGTAAAGAAGGTAGTTCTAAAATTCAATCCTACAGAAGCTGCAGCAATCAAGAAAAGCCAGGAAATATTTCAAGACAGTCAGGTTAAAAGAGATTTACAAACTATTCACAACAATTACCTCGGACTAGCGGAGGGAATAGAAAAATTACAAAATGTTTCGATGTCGCTAGTGGATTCAGTTCAAATTGCGAATGATGTTTACGCACAATTATGCGCTGTAGAAGGCGAAACAAATTGGTGTGTAATACGAAAATTTGAAAGTGTTTTAGAGAAAGTCTCCGATTTTCTTATATTAAGACAAATTTGTGAAGGTGCGTGTGAAGATGCATTAAGTTGTTTCAAAGATTATTTTAAATATGCAAATATAACATCGCTAGATGTCGAACGGTCGTTTTCGGCATTAAAAAACATTTATTCCGCACGTCGTACTCACTTGACTGAAACAGCTGTGGAAACATATCTAATGATTCAAATATTTAGCGGATGTTACCCAGCTTGTGATTTCACGGAAGACTTTTAAAACGGTAAGTGTTTCAGCACGTTTTATAATTTATTTCTTACCTTCTATTTTACGTGTAAACTTTTATGCGCTCGCCACGCCTCTGGCTGTTACCGCATATTTGCCCAGGTTAAAGATAATAATAACATTTAACACTCGGCTTGTCTTTCGAATATCATTTTAGCAAATTAATCCTGGAGCTGTTTGTCTAACTCATAAAATAATTTATTGAGGTTGTATATATTAGCATTTCAATAAAGAATAAGCTAAATTGTCTTTTTATGTATCTATTTTCATGTAAACTTTAAATCAAGATTGACATCTAAGATTTCTAACCTTTAATAATAACAATGAAGTTAGCATGAGTGTATAGTACCAACATGCTATACTAAAGCATCAAATAGCCTAAATCTGGCAACGCTTACCGCAATTCCGATAAGCGCAATACTTCGAAACTAGGGTGAAACGCGCTATAGGTGGCGCCAGGAAATATTTCAGTGCTGTTTTTGAAGATTAATGGCATAAACTGATATATGAACAACAATGTGGGCAGAAGCAAAAAAGCGTTAGTGCTTTTTTCTTCTCACATTGTTTTTGCAGGAAGTGATTCGATCAATACCATGAGGTATTTATTAGCATTACTTTGGTTATTGTTCCTCTACGTGTGGTCACTGTTATCATAGAAATATCCACCTTTTTTTTTTAAATGGACATTCTGTGAATAACTCATTTGATGATTTATTTGGTATTGAGTAAATTGGTACAAATGTATGGTCATTCCATATATCCGAATCTACACATCACGTTATATGGATTGTTCGAGAGAAGGACGTATTTTTTTAAAGAAATAATATTTTAATGTTGGATTCCACCTATAAAACTAAATTTAACATCATACAAAAAGCGTTTCACCAAACTCATATCTAAATTAAACTCGAGAAGTGGAAAATGCTGAAGAAGTATGTCAACATTTTTCAACACAATTTACACAAAAATTTATGAAAAAATTTCAGTGAAGGTTTAGTATTTTGGGGGGCGATTACATTATCTCGGAAAAGGAAATAATATTTTTTGATTTAATCTTTGAAAGAGTGTAAAAAAGAATTGAAGTGGCTAATCAAAATGATCCTATTGAAAGCAAATTCAGAGAAATTTTTGGCAATTTTTGAAACAATTTCACAATAATTTTAATTTGTTTTTTTTTAAGCAAAAATTGTAGCATCTTTCACCTATTAAGCCTTAAGCAAAATAATATCTACCAAACAGGATTTTCTGGACATACAATGAACGATTTGAATTCGGATAATATTTCTAAAGTTTTAATACATAATTTTGACAATTACATCAAACTTCCTCAAGTTTGATGTTCTACACTTATCAAAAAATTGTTCAATTTAAACAAAATATTGCGCTTTACATCCAGCGAGAAATTGATCGATTTACAGAACTTAAAATCGATCAATTTTTATTTTAAGTTTCTAGTACAGTAGTGATCGGCTAAAACGAACCGGTTGTTACGTACCAAAACCGACGGTCGCGGTATATTTGCTATAAAAATAATATTAAAAAATACTTTTTATTCCGAACCCGCTTAAGACGAACTTCCGTATAATACGAACCAATTTTAGAGTCTTAACAGAAATAGTTTCTGTTTAAAGCGAACTTGCTTTGATACTACATACATCAATACACAATATTCGGAAAGCCCGGGAAACACCAACACGAACACCGAGCACATTGACATGTATATTGAATCGAATGCTTGATGTGTCTGCCCATTAAGACAAACGTCTTTTCTTTAAGAAGGGGAAATACATATACAGGAGTTCGATCATTTAAATCCGTTCTTTTAAATCAAACGAGCCATTCATAAAAGAAATGTATTATATTAATACATATGTATACGTTGCCTTGTGGATATTATTCTTCTTTAAGTTGTTGTGATTGCACATCTGTTTCCCCATTCATGTGTTCATTTGCAATTTAGAAGTCCGAAGAAATTAGCCCGTAAAAAATGGAGAACTCGAGAGCAAACTTATCGCAAAAAGACTGGAGCCGGAGCCGGAATTTGCGGCATAGACTCCACACAGACGAAGTTGAAACTGTTGTGGGACTCACGCAGAAAGACGGATTGCGGATAAATTAAAAATTAAAAAATCTACAGTACATGATACTATAGTTTGATTTAAGACAACCGGTGACGTGCAAGATCGTAATCGGCCAGGACCGTCAAGAAAAACGGCTCCTGCGGAAGATTTACGAATAAAAATAATTAGTAAGCGCAATAGAAGACTAACAGCATCAGAAATTGTTGCAGAATTCAATACTGAGCGAGATTCCAAAGATTCTGTGAGTACTGTGAAACGTCGGCTGAAAGAGGCTGGGTTGCATGGGCGAGTGGCTTGTCGAAAACCGTTACTCCGAAGAGGAAATAGGCTGAGACGACTGAAATGGGCACAAGCTCATAGAGATTGGACAGTGGACGAATTTAAAAACGTTTTGTGGACTGACGAAACCAAGTTTGAGGTTTTCGGAAATAAACGGAGAGTTTTCGTACGCAGATCAAGAGGGGAAAAAATGTTACGGGAGTGTATAGTTCCTACGGTGAAGCATGGAGGCGGATCTGTAATGGTTTGGGGTTGTTTTTCCTTAATCGGAACAAACTTGCCCAAAATTGAGGGCATAATGAAAAAAGAAGAATATAGGAAAATTCTGGAGAAAAATGCCATACCGTCAGGAGTCCGATTAATTAGTCGTGGATTTGAATTTATGCAGTACAATGACCCTAAACATAAATCTAAATTGTGCTCAGATTATCTGCAGCAAGAAGAAAATTAAAGGACCCTACAAATTATGAAATGGCCGCCACAGTCCCCCGATCTGAACCCGATAGAGTTGTTATGGGAAGAATTAGACCGATGTGTTAGGAAATCGAAGGAACATTTGTAGACCATTCTCCAGGAGGTATGGACAAGCTTGCCCAATGAAACATTAGCAAAATTAGTGAATCGGATGCCGAGAATAGTGGCAGCAGTCCTAAAGACAAAAGGTGGATTTTTCGATGAAAATCGGATTTAAATTATTTGTTATTACATTAACTTTTTCTTTTTAATAAATTTGTGTTTGAAAATATGTAAAATCATGTAAGTAAGTATTAAATACACGGCCATTTAATGTTTCTCTTATTTTCTTTGACTTCCGTACATTTTTTTGCATGCCCGAACTTCCATGAACGATAGTGTACGTAACCTCTCTATATCTACTGTAGGAACCATAATTTTGAAAGTTAAAACTAAAATTAAAGAGGCTATTGACATGGTAATATAACACTCAAAAAAATCAAAAAAGGAAGTTAAGACAATATCGATAATGCACTTTTACAATGGTTTAAACAACAAGGAAACAATCATGTGCCCATAAGCCGTACAGTTTTACAAATAAAAGCTACAGAACTAGGAAAAGGGTTAAATGGTAGTCGAAGCTGGATCGAAAGATTTAAAAGAAGGCATGATATTCATAGTCGCAAAATTGTTGGAAAAGCCGCTGGTGTTAATATGGATGTTGTGACAGATTGGTTAAATAATAAGTGGCCTGGAATTAGAAGATAGTATAAGGATGAAGACATTTTCAACGGAGACGTAACTGAATTGTTTTATAAACTAACACCAGATCGGAAATTTAAATTTGAGAAATGTATAGGTGGTGAACTTTCAAAAGATAGATTAACCTTATTTCTGTGCGCTAATTTAACGGGAAGTGAAAAAAGAAAATTGCTAGTGATAAGCAAGTCACAAAATCCACAATGACACATCACACAAATTCCTGTGAATTATAAATCAAATAAAAAAGCATGGGTGAGTGGCGATTTGTTTATAGAAGAACTGAGACTGTGGGATGAAGAGTTATTACTGAAGAATAGGAAAATTATTGTATTGGTTAATAGCTGCCCTGCACATCCTCCAGTGACAGGTTTGTGTAATATTAAATTAGTATTTATGGCACTAAACGCTAGCTCCAAACTTCAGCCTATGGACCAGAGAATAATGCACGCATTTAAAAGCTACTATCGAAATGTTTGCCTATAAAATGATTTAATTCAATTGACGAAGGTAAATCTAGGTCTATAACTTTACTGGATGCAATAAATTTTAGTCATAAAGCATGGCAAAAAGTGATGGAGAAAACTATCAGTAATTGCTTCAAACATGCTGGTTTCTGCACTTCTTTTGATGACGAATTAAGACTTTCACAATGGTTGAAGAAGCAAAAATTATCTTTAACAACTATTGATTTATCTGTCGTTGGTAATGTAGTCGTAAAAAGTTCGTTATATCCGGACACTACTGTACTTACACCTATCTAAAAATTGATGAATTTCTAGATGTAGTTCTAGTTGCAATTTAGAATCGAATGTCAAATTACACTATCCAGTCTGTGAAAATTGATCAAGTTATTAACGAATATAATTTGAAATCTGCTAAATTTCTAAAGGAATCTAAAGCTAGCTTTAAAGTGCCCACGTAACAATCAAAAATAAAAACAAATTTCCAAGAGAATCCAGCATATGTTTCACCAAAATTGTCCAATATCCTGTGTTGATGAATCCTTGAGTATTTCAAACAGATAACTTCTTTAGAAACACGAATTTTAGCCAAAGTAATAGTGTCCGTCGGTAAAATCGACCAACAAACACAACGGAAAGTATCCTTTCATAATATAAGACCAACACCTCTTCAAGGGTCAAAAAAACTAACGATTACAGGAGTCACACTCACCCAGAGCCGTAGCTGTTGACTGCACATAAGCCGAAAAACAAAAAAAATCGGTGGAAAGAGGATGAAGAACTCAGAATCAAACAAACCCGCACGCACACAGCTACAAAACAAGCGTCAAAGCCTACTACCTGCAAGAAACTGGTGTGCTGTAAATTTCCAAGGCCTGTTACACCTGGGCAACGATCCAGTCCTACCAATAGGAGGCCGGGAGGCAACCTCGGAAGTACCGATCGACCAATGGAAAGATCGAAGGCGTGGCTAAGATCATGATTAAAATAATGGGAACGATAGATTACAGGGGAATACTAATATGGTAGCTAATTACTTATACATACAACCTAATTGGTTCGGAATTATGCATAAGCTGTATGTGTGCAACGTAAAAGCTTGGCTTATATAGCTTTTCAAGCTATCGAGATATGCCGTGGTTTCTTCCAAATATTTTGTTTCATCAGAACATAGCCTTGCTTGACTAATTAATACTTCAGGCTTGATTCCTTTTAGTATTGGTATATTTTGTTTGATGAACCAGTACTATTT
This sequence comes from Dynastes tityus, assembly GCA_029618875.2. NCBI lineage: Eukaryota > Metazoa > Arthropoda > Insecta > Coleoptera > Scarabaeidae > Dynastes > Dynastes tityus. Next base: position 3,360,478 of record JAROYD020000001.1, read on the forward strand.
TGTTTCCTACCCTTTCCTATCTCTAACAAGTAAATAAAGGAGAGGAACAAATGAGCGTCGTATTGTTTTGTTCGTTCCATGAGCTGCTATTTGTTGGAGGTGTAAGCATTTAAATTGGATGTGATTAATGAGGTATTTCATGTTGGAATTCCTACATAATAAGGTTCTTATAGAAGGTAATAAATAGGACTATAGAAATAAATTATCAATTAACCATTTGTATGTATTAAAATAGAAATATACCGTGTGAGAAAATTGCGAACTCCACTGAAGAAATACACTTAGGTCAATTCTAATTTTAGAGGTACAGTACCGTTCATGGAAGTTCGGGCAAGCTGACAAATTATATTAACTGTTTAGGAAAAAATTTTAAAATTATATAATATACATTTCTGTGAGGAGTTATTAAAACTAACCTTTTCTGGAAGCCTTTTACCAATTTCAGGTAGTATTTGTCTATTATAAGACCGTTTTTCATGAAAAATATAATTATGTTTGAGGAATCACAATAATTACAGTGAAATTTTAAAGATTTATAATAAATTTCCTAGTGAGGGTTATGATTTACTCGTGTTATGAAAATTGATCTTTATAAAGTATTATAACATTTGTAAACGCAGAGTTCTGAGAGACTGTATTGTGAAATGTCTGTGATTGTGCAAGTGAAAAATAAAATAATTTCGGTTTGTGCTTAATGCCCCGAGGAAAGTTCTAGTGTTTCAAAACGATCTGCTATTATTACCTTGCATCAGGAAGCGCAGAAAGACGGATTGCCAATTAAATAAAATCTTCAGTACATGGTACTATAGTTCGATTTAAGACAACCGTGACCAAGATCGTATCGGTCAGACCGCAAAAAAGACTCCTGCGGAAAGAAAGCGATGATGCCGGTATTTCTAATTTCCTTTGCCAATTCCGGGTAGTATTTGTCGTTTTAAGACCGTTATTGATTTTTGGTTGAAAAAGGGTCTTTTCAACTGAAAAAATATAATTTTCCTTTTGATGGATGATACACACAGAAAATTTACAATAAATTTTTTTAGTAAGATTTTGTCAAATGGGGAAATAGTTCAACGAAGCTGGTTGGTTTATTCCTCTAAACTAAATGCTGCTTTTTGCTTTTGTTGCAAGATTTTTAGTACTAAGAATAGAGAAATTAAATTAATAAACGGTGGATACTCAGATAGGCGTCATGCAGCTGTATATTTTTCAGAGCATGATCGTAGTTCCTTTCACGTTGAGTGTATTAAAAAATGGTGTGTTCTAAAATTCAGGCTTACGAAAACTTGTACAATAGACAAGGAAGTTCAAACTTTCTATGAACTCGAGAAAAAAAGGTGGAGAGCTATTATAGAAAGAATGATAGCTGTTATTCTTTATTTGGCGGGACAGTGTCTAGCTTTTCGGGGAGAAAGTTCACAACTCTTTGTACCAAATAATGGAAACTTTTTTAAACTTATAGAAATGTTATAAAAATTTGACCCTATTATTGCTGAGCATGTAAATAATGTGCAAAAATCAAAAACCGATAACACTTATATGCCCTCTTATTTACGACACATAATTCAAAATGAAATTATTACATTGCTTTCCGAAGACATAGTAAAACATTTTATTTTTTATTTTATTTATTTTATTTTTTATATTTATTTCGAAGTATACAAAGGTATACAAGAAAAGTCAACAAAACCACATAATTTTAATTATTCCAATATTCGTTTAACGAATACGGTTCTAAATTAACTAAATATTCAAACAATCTGCTTTTCAATATTCTTAAATTGTTGCTAGTTTTGATGAACAGTGGTAGTTTGTTATATAAACGTAGACTAGAATAATACACATTCCTTTCTGTTAATGTTAACCTATGTATTGGGTACTGATAAAAGTCATCTTTTAAACGAGTATTATGTACGTGATTGTATTTAGAATCATTTTTATTCATTTTATTTTGAAACAAAAAAATTATGCAATTGTAAATATATACTCCATAAAAGGTTAGTAAATTATGCTGTTTAAAAACGGTTTTTAGACTGTCTCTACTTGATAAACCGAAAATAACCCTAAGGACTTTCTTCTGAGCTAGAAAAACTCTATATACTTCTGGAGATTGACCCCAGAAAATGATACCATAACTCATGCGTGAGTAAAATACACCATAATAAACCGCGAACAGATCCGGAGTATTAAGTATCTTTTTTAAAGTTTTAAATCCAAAGGTTATCGAATTAAGTTGTTTACTGATGTTATCCGTGTGCACTGACCACTTCAAAAATTCGTCAATATATAGACCTAAGAATTTGGTTGAACTGGTTATAGCAATTTTCCTACCGCCCAGTTCAATACAAGAAGGCCTTGGTATTGCTGCAGAAGTTCGAAAAACCATGCAAGATGTTTTGGTTAGATTCAAAGCTAAGTTGTTGTTAAGAAACCAGTTATCAAGTGCACAAAAATAACTATTACATTCTCTGTTCAATTCAGAATAGTCACTTCCTCGAACCAGTAAATTGGTATCATCTGCATAGTTTACAATGATATGTTCAGATCGTTGCACAACATTACTTATATCATTTGCATACAGATTAAATAATATAGGGCCAAGAACACTTCCCTGTGGTAATCCTTTTTTAAGAGGAAGAATTTGTGATCGTGAAGATTTGCCATTCTTTGTAAGTTCAACCAATTGCATTCTGTTGTTAAGGTACGAATGCATGAGATCACTCGCAACCCCACGAATGCCGTACATATCAAGTTAGGTAAGCAGTATAGAGTGATCCACATTGTCAAATGCTCTGCTTAAGTCCAAAAATATACCACATGCTAATTTTTAATTTCAAGTTTGAAAAAATCTAAGTATTACTCAATTATTTTAGATTGCACGCCTGATATCAGTCATGTTGAAAAAATTAGTGTTATAGCAAGATTTGTTTATATTTCTGAGGAAATTAGGTAGCATTTTTTTAGGTTTCTATCGATGTAAAGATAGTACTGGCAAAGGATTATGTGATTTCGTTTTAACAGAACTTTTCCCAAAATTTGATTTAAACATTCAGGATTTACGTGGTCAATGATACGATAATGGATTCAACATGAAGGGAAAGCACTCTGGTTTGCAAACAAGAATTTTAAACATAAATTCAAGGGCCATGTTTGTACCATGCTTGGCGCACACTTTAAACTCAATAATAAATGACGCTGCTAAAATAAATAACGAAATTGTGCCTTTTTTTTATATTGTTCAACAACTGTATGTATTTTTTTCATCTTCAGTTGCTAGGTGAGCAGTTTTAAAAAAACACGTACCAGTATTAACTCTTAAACCTTTAAGCGACACTCGTTGGGGGAGTAGAGTTAATGCTATTAGATCCTTAATTTCAAATTAGGAAAATATTTGCGACAGCCTTACTGGAATTAAGGATGTTAAAACGAAAAACATGGTTCAGTCACTTTTAGAAAAAATCACGGTTTTTAAATTTATCTGCTCGATGGTGATTTGGTATAATCTTCTGTATAAAGTTAAAGTTCCAAGCAAAATGTGTCAAAACCCGAAAATCGGTATAAGTGAGTGTCTTACGGTTTCGAACAATTTAATTAACTGTATCAGTAAAATTAGAAGCGATGAAGATTTCGAGCTATTAAAAGGGGCAATGGTATTAGCGGAAAAAGTTAGGTTGCTCCCGAATTTCCTCTTGTTCGTCAGAAAAAAGTTCCAATGCAATATTCTTACGAGTCAGATGATCCTATCGCAAATGCTACGCAGAATTTTAAAACCAATTTTTACTTTAGTATATTAGACACAACAATGCAATCAATTAAAGAGAGGTTTTCTATTTTGGAAGAATGTAATAATCCGTTTACATTTTTATATGCGTTTGATGGGATGGAACAAACGGTGTTAAAAAAATCTTGCATAGATCTCGATAATTTTTTACAACACTCTGAAAACCGTAATCTCCGGAAAGATGTTGACGGACTTTACAATGAAATATTATCCCTCAAAAAAATTATCCCCAGTTTTGGAAAACCACAAAACATTCTAGATTACATAATAAAAAACAATATTGTTTCTTGTTTTTCAAATTTAGCTGTTGCACTCAGAATTTATTTAACTTTACCGGTAACCGTCGCATCAGCTGAAAGGAGCTTTAGCAAACTGCGAATTATAAAAAATTATTTGAGATCCACCATGTCCCAAGAGAGGCTGACAAAGCTTGCGATGATTGCAATAGAGCAAGACATCTGCCAAAATCATGATTTGAGTCAAATTATCGATAATTTTGCGTTAATAAAAGCAAGACGAGTTTTATTGTAGATTAATCAAATTTATCATCGATCAACCATAACATATTTATGTAATGTTGTTTGTTTCTTTTGTTGTTATATAGTTTTATTTTGTTGATTTTTGTTCCATGTAGTATTAAATGTACGTAAGAGTTAATTACATTGATTTATAAAATTCACATTTTATAAATAAATAAATTGAAATTATTTGCTTGTATTAATCTGGTACCTACCTATATTTAGTACTTACAATAATTGTAGAATCAAATAGACGTCATGAAATAAAAATAGCAAGCAAATTTTGTAAACATCTTAAAATAGGGGGCGGGAAATTTGCATTTTGCACGGGGCGGCAAAAGGGTTAGGAACGGCAACATGTTTATGAGGCGGTATTCTTCATTTTCCGACATTTTCTATCTTTCAGGCACTACCTGTTTTTCAAAATATTTACTGATAATTATTGTTAAAAACTTTTGTATAGCAGCATCTCCTGCACTTCCATGAAGCATATAGTCTTGATCATACCGTCTCCTGTAATAGGCTTGACTTGACTGTTTGGCCCTATATGTTGACTATAAAGTTAATCGGGTACTCTAAATCTGTGGCACTGGAACACTGAAACAGTTCACTAAAAACCCTTACCACAACACTTAACTTGAGCTGGACGCACGTTTCGATAGCCAAGCTATCATCATCAGTAGCAAGACTACTTCTTACCTTAAAGAAACGGTTGAGTAAACTGAGTTAAGTGTTGTGGTAAAGGTTTTTAGTGAACTGTTTCAGTTTTTCAATATTATTTTCCTAAGAGTTATTGAATGCTTCTACAACTTGTATTTGTACAAGCTGCTGGCTAAATTCAACAATAATAACCTGTATATGTTTAAATATGCATAACAACGTCTTGTCATCTAACTCGTAAGACCAGCTGACGTGCAACATAACCTAGTACTGTTAGATACGTAGGTTGCCCACCGTCAAATACATGTATAAGGTACATATGCGTATAGAACAGACAGAGAACTAGGTTAAGATTTTGATGGAGATAGGAACTGAGTGACTGGGCGCCTATACCTCCATGTATAATAGATCAGAAATAATTAATGTACTATACGTGGTACTACCAAATTATCTTTAGATATACCTAAGCCTATTATATCCTATATTCATAAATCGAACCCAGTAGCAAGTTCTCTCGATTAGTATATTAGATCTATGTATAAGAGCAAGTTTCCCCATTCTAATTGAGGTTGGTAATTAACCTCAAAGATGTGAATCAAGATAATTTTAATTAGAATATGTTACTACGTTGTTTGACCAGTTGAAATTGATTAGTTTATCTTTTTTGGCATACTTTTAATAAAGTTAATTGCAATGTCTTTTAATTGTCTCTGAATAATGAAGGTTCATGATTGCCTTTATTGGTTTATTATCAAGATTTAACTACAGGGGAGAATGTCCGATAGATAATCAAAGAGTTATTGATCTATGTAGTAAAATATTTTTATATTTTCTTTTGGGCGGAAAATATAAAAGTGAATTATAAAAGGTACGTCGAAAACTTTCAATCCAGAATCTCTTGTCGTATTATATTTTGAGGTGCAACCGGCTACTGCACAAGGATATTTATCCAACAGAAAAACGGAATAAGAAACATTCTAGGTATCAGCAAAGTTAAATCATGAAAACCCTATTTTCAGCAACTGAAAGTTTTAACTTTAGTAGTTCACATATTTGAAAGCAGTTAGTGTTTTACACATTTTAAGTATCTTATATATTTGAACAAACATCGATTTTCTGGAAAATCCAAATCAGCTGGTGATGATTAGAGCGGGCCAAATTGCGCCATCCAACAGAATCGGAATCAGGCGCAACGGCCGCTTATTGTAAATAGTGTATATGTGAGTCGCAGCAGATATGTGATATTTCGAAATTAATACACAAGAGTAAAAAAATAAAAGCTGACGCAATAATAATGTTTAGTAATTAGAGCGGATATATATATATATATATATGTACACGCTGAGGTGTTTTTATTTTCATTATGATTTTTTATTTGATTGAAAACGGTATGCGTTGTAAATGGGATGTAATAAGGAAATAACTGAGAAACTGAACGCTTTTTTTATTCTGTTGTACTTAATAATGTAACTGTAAATAAAGATATAATAAATAAATTCTATCCTTCTTAATAATGCGGATAGGCTTGTTTAAAAAGTTGCACCATCAGATAAGTTTCCACATTTGCCTCGGTGAAGGATGTTCGCCGAGACGAAAAAATGTTCTTATATTTCGAAAACGACCGTTCCACGTCTACCGAAGTAAGACAGGCGTAATTAAAATAATCTTTAGACTTAGTCAAGGAATCTGCAGATGCCCCATCGCACATTTGTCTTAATCTCGTGTAGTCCGGATTCTTTTTTAAAACACTATCGAACTTAGCTAAAACTCGTCCACTTGTTGCATCGTTTATACTGTGTAACAATGTACTAACTTCGTCCAAGACTTGCACTGATTCTACCAACGACAATCCAGAATTTTGCAAATTTTCTATCGCGTCTACTAACCCTTTGTAATTGTTGCTAATATTCTTTAGATGTGTTTCAACAGAAATATCGAGAAATCCCTTCTGGCTCATCCTAATAGCTCTAGCTTCGGCAGGGGCGAATTGCAAAATAACGGATTTGACTTCTTGAAAATGTTCATTATAATAAAAGCGGCTTTTAACCACGTTCCCCAACGCGTAAGAAGGGGCTATGGTGGTTCTCGAATACCAGGGCATAACCTGTAGAATGCCCTAGTCCTCTTAGGACTTTTGAGAAACACTTTTTTGTGTTTGCTATTAATGCATCCACCTCCGGGTAACATTTCGAATAGTTTGTGCCACAAGATGTAAAGCATGGACTTTACACGTAACATGTAAAAGTCCTTCACACTTTTCTTTAAGGGAACGGCCTACACTACACATTGTTGCTGCACCATCGCTCATGAACAACAACAGTTGACTGGTTGACACTTGAAATTTTTGTAACGTTTCGAGAACTACGGCCGTAATTGCTTTACTAGTACACTGTTTTAATCTTCTGCTGGCGACACAGTATAACTTTTAAATCAATTTGTGGTGAGTCCGCAGAGGTTAATTTGGACGATATAGAAGACTGGAAAACCAAGTTACTGTTGATTTTAAGAAATTATTCTCCTCGAGATGTCTTTAACGCCGACGAAACAGGTCTTTATTACCGCGCCATGCCAAATAAGACATTTGCACCCAAAAAATGAGAATTGTGCAGGGAAGAAGGCAGCGAAACAACGTTTGACTATTTTACTGCGTGCAAATATGGAAGGTGAGAAAGAAGATCCATTAATAATTGGAAAAGTAAAAATCCTGTGTTTTAAGGGGAATCATGTTGACAAATTACCCTTAGAATGGGTTTCTAACAAAAAGGCATGGATGACAACGGAAATTATGACAAGATGGCTGCATAAATTTGACAATAAAATGAAAAAACAAAATAGAAAAGTGCTTCTTTTCTTGGATAACGCAACGTCACATTCTAAAGTTCCATTAAAAAATATTAAACTAGTCTCCCTGCCTCCAAACACCACTTCGCATTGTCAGCCGTTGAATCAAGGAATAATTCAGAATTTCAAATTGATTTACCGAAAATTTTTGATTAAAGGGCTTCTAATGTTTATTGACAGTGAATGTGATTTTGTAAATTCTGAAAAAAAAACATAAATTTTGCCAATGCACTTATATGAATTACAGCTGCTTGGAAAAAGATATGACTCTACGATTTGAGATCTCCAAAAAATGAATTGAACTTGGATACAATCGGCCATTTTGCTCCTTTTTAATTAAGCTAATAGGTTAGAAACTAAATATTTACGCAATATAATAGAATCCAATCAATAACATGACAGGATCCATTTATAGTTTGTTAAAATGTCGTATCGTTTTCTGAAAGGAATGAGGGATTATGAGAGAAAAATAAACTTTGGTGCAAATGTACAGGTTGTGTGTCCAAAGAAGGTGAATGTTTACTTCAAGGTCGGCGACACACATTCGGATATTTCTAACAAATATTTGCATATTTGGCAAATATCTGAATATGTAGATGGGGTATTTAAAGATAAATATTCGCACAAAAGCGTATATTCCGCTCGAAGTCGATAAGTGAAGTCACATCGAACACGCCAAATACTCACAGCCCTGACCGATACACAATTCGCGTCATGTTCGCGCGATCTTAATGATGTAGTTGCAATATGAAATCTTACAGATACATGCATATGTTTTACGTTTCTGGAGATACAGAAAACCTTGATTATCAACACCAAGAACAAGCTGCTCTGTAAAATCACTCCTCTGGGGTATCTCCTTGACGTAGACCTCTGACCGGGTGGAGAAACTTGCGTGCTCCAATGAACCTGGGAGGTATATCTGTGGTGGCATTGCTGCTGGTAGGGTCACCCATGCTGGGCAGGTCGAAGATGAAAGACCAGACCAAGAGAGATATCGAAGATCCAGCTGGGTGGACCGTTACTTCGCTAGCTTGTCGTGGGAACAATATGGAGAAAACTGAAAAAACTTTATTGAAGCGAATCTATTTAGTAGTATATAGACGGCTCAAAAACAGAGACTGGAATCGGGGCCGGAATTTGCGGGATTTAGACCAAAAATAACTAAATCACTAAGCCTAATTCAAAGTCACGTAGTGCTGCAGACAGTCATAAGAGCATTAGACTCCATACAGGCGATGTCGAAACTGGTGTGGGATTGCATGAATGCACTTAATAGGCTGGGTAGCCTAACTGGTCTGGGTACCAGGACACGAAGGTCATCGAGACAGGACGGATTAGCCCGAGTAGGCTGACAAAAACCCAAAGCATTTGGTAGGCATAGCATATACAGTAGTTAAGATAACTACTAAGCAATGGAAAGATAAGAAATCTCAAGACTTATGGAAGTCTTGAGACAGGCCAAACAATTTCTGATTGGACACAGGCCGAAATTTATAACGGATCTACTAAGCAGGAACAGAAAGTTACTGTATGCTCAAGAAACACATGAGCAACCTAGGCCTGACAGAAGAAACAGCATATACACTACCGCTCATAAGTGTTTGGATTAAAATATGTATTTGGTGTTTAAGTATGCACAAATATACAACTTTAACAATGAAAATTATTTATTCGACGTAGATTTTAGATTCGCCTATGTGACCTCTACTTTGAATGATTACGTCGCATAATCAGGGCATCCTTGCAATTAATTTTAACAATGTTTCCGGAGTTATTCAAACCCATGCTGCCTGTAGTTTGTTCTACATGTCATCCGCTGAATTTGGAGCAGTTTTTCTTACTTCCCGATCGAGTCCTTCCCATAATAACTCGATTGGATTCAAGTCCAGGCTTTGGTGTGGCCATTTCATGATTGTTAGTGTCCCTTCCTCTTCCAACTGTTCTAAATATTGCTTGCATAATTTTGAAGTGTGTTTTGGGTCATTATCTTGTTGGAATACAAAATTCTAACGCAAAATTGTTACACCAGAAGGTATTGCATTTTCTTCTAAGATGCGTTTGTATTGCTCTTTTCTCAATGTCTTGAATTTTTACGAGATCACCTGGGAATGTACCAGCAAAACAACTCCAAATCATTACCGAACCCCCGCCGTCTTTAACGGTAGAGATTGTGCATTGCTATAGTGCACGTTCACCTACAGATTTTCTTACAAGCACTCGTCTTCGCGAATCGAAAATCTCGAAAATTGTTTATTTTTCTTGTTTTCTATTACAAGTAAGAATAAAAAATTATAGTTTCACATAAAAATGTATCCTATATCTTGTACCGATATACAAAACAGAGATTTTTCTAACTGAATATAGACTTGTTTTATAAAAACAAAGATTTCTCTGCATATACTCTCCTATAAATCAATTCCAATATGAGTACTCAAACGTAAATCACTTTCGACCATCTCGGAACACAAAACCGATCTTACCAATTTACAAATTACAATGAATACAAACCGTCTTCCTAAACAAAGAAACGACTAATCCCACCTCATCGGCTCTAGATGTCCGTGTCAAATCGTTTTTCCATTATTGCAAGAGCGAACACTAGGTCCGTTAGGTTCACCACTTAGATGGCGCTGAGAACGCGGGGTGCGGCAAGGGACGCCGAAGAAGAAACGTATCGTCAGCGACAGCGTTTTTTTTTCACGAGCTTTTGTGTAATTTCGACGCCGTTGTGAATAGAAAAAAAGGCCGAAGTCATGCTAATGCTATTAGGTCCGTTATTGCCACATAATAGACGTTATATTGATACATTGTGTTGTCAACAATGAGGCGGTCGGCTTTGGATGGATCGTTTGGCTTTTGTTCGATAGCAATGGGACAACCGAACGACTTGTTAATATTTATGGACGTTGGGCTGAAGTAAGGCGGGTTGTTTACCTATATTTAATGGATATTTTTGTTTTCTATAACATTTTCTTTTTTGATAATAACACCGTGTACAATAAAACTGAACTCTATTAGAAAAATGTCCGGATTTTTATCTACATTTTCTGAATTTTTCCTCTAACAAATCACAAATATACAGCTGTTTCCTACAGGGCAGATTAACCTTTGCTTATTATAAATTTGCTTGAAAAAATTCAATACAAAATATCTTTATCATTTCCGAATTTGTTATTGCTTTCTTGCATTCGTTTGTGTTATAATTAAGCCGGGCACAATCGGTCTTCGCAACAGAATCGGATCAATCGCATGGGCCGCTGTGTGACTCACAGCCGACATAAATGATATTTTGAAATCAATACCGCAGCGAAAAAATAAAATATGACGCAATAAAAATGTTTGCCATAGCCGTACCTGCCCAGTATACAAAAACAATAGTAAGAAAATAGAAAAAAATAACAGGACTTATACATAATTATAATATGTGAAAAGTAGTGAAACACTCACCCTTTTAAGCAGCCCTGGCTACGGAACAGTAAAACTAGAAGCACCATTATCAGTATTAACATCATATGGATAAGAGTGGCAAAAGTTGACACCATTAGATGTATTTCCACAGTTGTCTCGGTGAGCGATGTTCGCCGTGGTGAGAAAATGAGTTTATATATTTTGAAAAAGCGCGTTCAACATCTACCGATATTATACATGCATGATTAAAATACTCTTTGTACTTAGTCAGTGGATTATTCGATACACCATCACAAATTTGTTTTAGTGTACTAAAATCGGGATCTTTCTGTAGTACACTCCCGAACTTTTCTAAAACGCGATTATATTTTGCGTCATGTATAGTCAGTAGCTGTGTATGCACTCCGTCCATAATTTGCAGAGACTCCGATAATGATAACGATCTATTTTGTAATTGGTCTATTGCGTCAGCTAATCCTTTATAGTAGCTACGAATATTTTTTAAATCTGTTTCAACGAAAATATCTTGAAATTTCGACTGGGTCTCCTTAATAGCTGCAGCTTCGGCAGGATTGAATTGTGCAACAACAGCTTTTACTATTTTGAAATGTTCGGCATAATAAAAAGCTGCCTGCAACCATGTTCCCCAACGTGTAAGAATTGGCTCCGGTGGTTGACGAATACCAGGACACTCTCTGTGTGAAATGATCTTAGGCGTTTGGGAGATTTCAAGAATACTTTTTTTGGGCTTGCTATTAATGCATCTACCTCGGGAGAGCATTCTCAAATGGTTTCTGCCACAAGATGTAAAGCATACACATGTAAACACTTGCAACCATGTTCAAGAAGAGAACGGCCTACCGAACGCATTATCGCTGCGCCATCGCTCATAAACATCTACACTTTATCTTTTGAAATTTGAAATTTTTCCAACGTACTAAGTACAAGCTTCGTAATTGCTGCAGCAGTACACTCTTGTAGTCTTCGGCTAGCTAGTAACAGTGGTAATGTAGGTTTACAAGGATCTAGTATGCGTACCATAATATTTACAATTGATTCTTTTACAATCTGTTGTCTCGTCAACACATAACCAAAGAAACTGTTTTTTCAATATGCGTTTCATTTTCTTTTCCACGTCATCGCGTACAAATGCAACATGCTTACGTGCCGTTTTCTCCGTTGGCAACCGCAACTCGGGATTGTATTTGTCCCAAAAGTCCTTAAACGGTTGTTTATCGAGTAAGCCTAGTGGCAAATTACAGTTTATCAACATAAGAATTACATTAAAAAAAATGCACTTCTCGGCGGCATGCCCAATTTTCGTTAGTAATAACCGTAAAAAATAAACAAATTAGTTTCTTCAAAAATCTGTTGTTCTTAATACCGCAAAAATAAATAATAATATAATAAATAAACGTAACTTCTTAACAGTGTGGATAGGATTGTTGAAAAACTTGCATCATCAGGTATGTGTGGTATGGGTGTATTAGTCGAAGAAAACGTAGTTTAATCCGATGGGTATTTTATTGTACCATTCCTACTCTATATTCGAAAGTAATAATAACGTTTGGACGTAATGCAATCGAGACATGAAAACAAAACGAGGAAATGAGATTGGCTTATTGAATATTTCGCCGAATCTTCCCTTCTGTTTCCTCGTTTTCCATCACCATTCTAGACGGTCTAGTTTTGAGTAATATCTCGCTAGTTATCGGATATAATAAAATAGAAGTTCTACCCATCTTTCATAATACGTTCTTAGTTATTTATGCAAGAGTCGTAGTATGTAGATTGCTGCCTCTAAGCTTAGCTAAAAGGAAATAATGGAGAAAGCGATAGGGGAGTGCCAAGCTGGTTTCACGAAGGGAAAGCCAATTGCAGATTAAGTTCGTATTTTGAGGAAAATCCAAGAAAATATGCAGATCACCAAATGAAACTATATACAGTGAACATTCGATATAGTCCACCTTTGTTATAAGAAACATTTGATATAAGCAACGCTTAATATTGTCAACAAATGTTCTTTCTGTCATTCGATATAATCACATCAACTGTCAGTGGTTAAAATAACCGTGTTAAAGATGGAAAAAAAGAAGAGATAGTCTTTATCTATTTATAAAAAATTAAATATTTTGCAAGAAATTAAGAAGGGGACAAAAGTAAAAGAGCTGCGTGTGAAATATAATATGGACAAGTCAACCGTTTCGAAGATTGCCAAAATTAAAGAAAATTTAGAAAACTATATCGCCTCGTACTGCAACGTTCCAAAACAGAGAAAAAGGATGAAAATTTCGGAACTTCCTGAAATGGAGCAAGCTTTATATACGTGGTTTCTACAACAGTGAGAATTAAAAAATATTGTCACAAATAAAATTTTTAAATTAAGGAGTTTTTGGCAAGTGATGGGTGGGTAAACAACTTCAAAAAAAGACATGGCATTCGCTTATTGATTATATCCCTAAAGAAATGGACCAAATCTATAACTGTGACGAACAGGATTAATGTGGAAAGGAGTGACAAATAAAATTCATGTTCATCGAAATGAAGTAACCGCACTTGAACGAAAAAGCAGAAAGGAAAGGGTCAATTTAATGCCATGTGTTAATGCTACTGGCAATAGTAAAATGACCTTAATGATGATTGGGAAAGCAGCCCGTCCAAGACGCTTTAAAAATTTCACTGCTCCACCATATTATCGCTCTTCCAAAATGTGTGGCAGATGACAAAGTTGTTTGAGAAATGGTTCTTGGAGGAATTTATTCCTAATGTAACATCTTACCTAGCGTCAAAAAATCTACAATGCAACGTGTCATGCAGCAATTGACAATGAACACGTCAAAATTTTGTTTTTGCCTCCGAACATGACCTCTTAAATACAACCACTGGATCGGCACATCATTAAATTTCTTAAAGTACGTCATCGCAAGCATTTGTTAGCAATATATAAGCACAGTGTTAAACAGGATTACACTGAAAGATGTAGCATACATGGCAGTGGAATTTTGGAACGAAGTTCCACAGAGTGTAATTGTCAACGGTTTCAAGATATATTCACATGAAGATAGTAATTTCACTTTATCAATTGGTCACTTCATAGAGGAGGTTAGTATTCCTGTTGCTGCTTTATTTAACTTACAATTAGTAGTAAGAGGCAATGTTGCAAGTAACTCTGAAATAATAGAATGGGCAGAAGGACAAAATGAAGTTATAGAAGTTCATGATTTGGACTCAGTTGTGAACGTGCCTATGAACCGTGCTGAAGATAACGTAGATGAGAACAATAGTCAAATATTTAACATTGATGAAGTTATTAGCTCGTTCAATTTGGCTATCGAATGGTCAGAAAGTGTTTCTCTTTCCTTTCAGGATATTCTACTTTTAAGAAAAATTCGTGAAAAAGCAGTTCTTAAAAAGTTTGAATAAATTTGTATGTTTGTTCGTTTGATAATTATAATTAATAACATCTGCAATGGTTCAGTAAAGATCTAATTTCTTTTTTTTTTAATTACTTTTAAAATATACTACCTGTTTTGATAGAATCAATATTTGTTAAAAGCAACTTTTTAAGAATTATGTTTCCAATCAAGGTGACTATATCGAATGTTCACTGTATATTGTTTATAAATTTTAATAAGAATCAGGTTGAATGATTGCGTGGTGAAACAGGTGGGAGAATACCAAGGAGGCTTTAAGAAAGAAAGGTTTACCATTGACCAAATTGTTGTTTTGAAAATGATCAAGAACAGTACCTATGAACAAGAATTGAATTTAAATATGCTATTTGTCCATTTCGGACAGCTTTATGACTCGGTTAGAAGAGATCAGCTGTGCCATGCCCTCAGGGCACTCCAGGTTCCAAATAAGATCTACTTAGGGAAACGGAAAACAGAATTAGAGTGCCTGAAAAATTCCAAGTTGAAAAAAGACTGAAGCAAGAAGACCCCCTGTCAACGGTGCTGTTTAATTGTCAATTAGAAGTAATATTTAGAGAGAATGTACTAAGAATCAGTAGAAACCAAGTACTCGCTTATGCAGACGATGTGGTGTTCACGTCTAAATCCAAAAGCGAACCCATAAGAACATTTAAGTCATTTGAGGCAAAAGAATATGGACTGTATGTATATTAACAAGGAAAAAACTAAATACCTAGAAATGGGGAAACAGGGAATAAACATAAATGAAGACAATGACAGAATAGCACAAGGAATACACGTCCGAGAAGGTCGAAGAATAGTATCTTGGAATAACAGTAACTAGCAAAGGTGACGAAACAAAGGAAATAGACAAGAGAACAGCGAGAGGAAGTAGGTCAGTAGGAGTGTTGCACAATATACTAAAAGCCAAAAACATTTCATGGGCGGCGAAACTACTTAGATTGTACCAATCGGTAATACGGCCAGCAGTGTTATATGGATGCTGGATCATGAACAGGAAAGACGAGGAGAAATTGAACGCTTGAGAACGTAAAGTGCTAAGGAAGATCTTCGGGGGTATCAAGGAACAGGGAAATGGATGGAGAAGAAGGACAAATTTGGAAATTAACCAGCAATATCAGAAACCAACGATGGCTGGAACACACATCAAGAATACCAGATAATAGATATAGAGCGAGCATTACATTATTGCTTTCAACAAAAATTTTGCGTTGTACATATTTCTTCGATCAGAGAGACTTCGAAAGTTATGAGCATCTAGTAAGAAAGCGTAGAGTCAGTTGTATAATAGGGATACGTACCATCAACCTTATATGTTAAGTGTCACAAAAACCTTTTCTTTGCAGTTTTTCAGTAGCCAAATCTTGATAAATGTAGTGAAGATACCATATCTAAGAAGCGTATTCAAACCGACTTCTTACAAGAGTATAATATAAGGTTTTGATTGCAAGCGGATAATGGAAGCTTTTACAGGATCTAACAACAAAGCCAAGATTTTTAGATGCTGATAAGCATACAGACGAAACTAAACTCGGAATCAAATAATACCCCTTAATCCTTTATTTTGTTATCTCTAGCAATCGACTGGAAGCCTAAATGGAATCGATGTAATTATAAATCTTCTGCATATGCTAAAAAGGTACAGGTCAGACCGGACAAGAGCTCATTCACGTAGATGTTAAATAGTAAAGGACCCAAGTGTGAACCCTGGGGCACACCTGAGTATATAGAGAACACATCAAATGAAAATCCGTTGCAAAAGGGGTATATACTTCTCCCAAACACCATTTAACTTTGCAAGTAAAATCTGATGATCTACCGAATCAAAAGCCTTGCTATAGTCAGTGTATACTACATCAACTTGTCCACGTTGGTCGAGTTTCGAAGAAAAAGGAAGACAACAAGTAGAAAGTAATTATGGATATAATCCCGAAACCAAATAACACTAATCACATTGGAAGAATTTATCTTCATCTCGGCCAAAGAAAGCCCGTCAACTCAAAAGGAACATCAATCCTTTACTGATCTGTTGAAGGGGCGATTAGATCTGAGGAGATAGAGGAGATTACAGTAGAATGGAGAACGGTGCTGAACACATTAATTAAACTAAACTTCCTGCATTCCTTTCGCTGCAGAGGTGCTGCAAACAATAAAAAGGTTTTCCATTTTGTGGAGTACTTTTTTTTACAGGATATGCATTGCTGAAATCAAACAAACAATCTTTAACAAGCCATTAACGTCGAAATCGCATATTAAAACCAATAATATTAAACCACCATTTCCTAAAACCCAGTTATAATGGCTAAGTTTAACGCCAACAATCGGCATATACCATGCGAAATATAAATTTTATTAAGTTTATACAATAACGAAGGGTAGGAAAATAAATATATCCACCAGTTCGCGTGTCGTCCACCATTATTATTAGGTTATGATGCGAAAGATATAAAACCCTCCGGGCAATTTAACTTTGTAATAAAAGGGTATCTGTATATCGTGTATTATAGATTTTGCTTTTATTTGTGTGTTAGTCCCACCCCAGAACTCGTTTCTTTTTTATTTTCGATTCTATCCGATTTTTCGCGTTTTTCACGAACACACCTCACCCCTCGAAAAGGTAAAACGGGGAAATTAGATTTATTTAGCAAACCAGCCATGTTCAACGTGCGAACAGGGTAAAATTCGTGAAACGTTTAGGGGAATCTTTGAAAGAAGGAAGGGGGTGTAATTTAATGGATTGTTGTGAAAACAAATTGCTCATGGATGTCTAATTCTTCGTAGTTGTAGGAACTGTAATATTTAGTTATTTAATATAATATGAATTGATCTGAGCAAAATATGTTTTTATTTGAACAAACAGTGTACGTGTTAAAGGAATCTTAAAAAATAGTGTACTGATATAACATTTTAGACGAAAATGCGAGGAAACCTTCGTGTTTAACCACCCTCTCTAACGGCATGGTAATGCATTGACCAGTTATGAATATCTCTATAGGAATTTTCCCGTTTTGTCGTGTTCCCCTTTATACGATGGATGATCGTAAAATAAGGTTCCCATATTTTTTAAAAATAGACAGCATTTTTGCAGACGGTGCTCCAACTTCTGTATCCCCACGTCGTAAAATTCTGCCGCCAGTCCTTTCAAGAATCGAATAACCTCAATTGTGGTGTTGGAAATCTCAGGAATACGAAGAGCGAGTTGACGAATGGTGACCCTCCGCTCTTCAAGCAGTATGCCCTCGACCTTTTCAACGATTTCCTCTGAAACTGACAGTCTTCCGCTCCGCTCTTCATCGTGAATTTCCGTCCGACCTCCAGAATACCCTACACTATTTGCGGACGTGTTGAACAGCTATACACTTTTCTCCATAAACTTTGGTTAATTGACGATGAATGTCTATAGGTGAAACCCCTTGGATTTTACACGTTACATGTAAGAAGTTACCACTGTGTTCTTTAATAGATTGGCCCAAAGAACGCATATTTGCGACACCATCACTCTTAAACATTAAAAGTTGCTTAGTTGAAACTTCAAATTTGTTCAATGAGTTCAACACCACCTTTAAAATCTCATCGGCAGTGCAATTTGTAACTCTTTTGGAAGCAAGTAAGAAGGAGGAAGACGGTCGATGTGGTTCCATTGCCCGTATCATTACATTAACCACAGAATGTTTTTGACGATCTGTTGTTTCGTCCACACACAACCACAGTTTTTTATCTTTCAATTCCGTTTTCATTCTTTTTTCTATATGTTCACGAGTAAATGGCACTACATTTCGTATCGATATCCGACTAGGTAATTTACAGTCCGCATATTTATTCCAGAACGAGACAAATGCTTCTTTGTCTAGTAAACGAAACGATAGATTACATAAAATAAGAGTAACACATAAATCAAGTGTAAATTTTTCTTGGTATCGTATGCCACTTTTTGCAGAAGAATGCTGTTTGCTTTCGATGTGACGCTAACAATGGCTTCTGGACCAACACATTAAAGGGATTTTACAAACTAGACATTGAATTTTAGCGCCATCAAAAATTAAGTCCGGCATGTCCACTATAAAGTTTTTAACTGTGTCTACCATTTGTCGTTTTCGCGACGTACCTAACTGCGACATTTTTAAAGCAAATATAATCGTACAATTACGAAATAAGTTACGACAGCCTACAGATATACAGAACTATTCGCATACAGCATGGATTTAGTACTGACGCTGTGAACGCGTGAAATAAATAATCGCCGACTCCGCACCACATATCTACTACACTGACTGTTACCGCTGTTTGCCTAGACTACCAAAAACACATCCGCAGGCGACCTGCAAGGATATCCATTAAAGGAAAAATTACAATAATGGAAAAAAACCTACAATTAATAATTAAAATTAGGAGCAAGTGAATGAACGAATAAAAAAATGTTTTTATATCTTACAGTATTGACAATTTTAATAATAGTAACGCATTAACATTAACTATTGTTTCGTCTTGATGAGTCCGCAACGATAAATCCATGTTACATCGATGTGGTTTACTTTTAAAACGTTGACTGTTGGTATTTAAAAAGAACAATACTTTTTGGCCCTCATTGTATAGGAATTCCATAAAAAAAATTTGCCGTTAGAAAATGTTAAAAAACCTGACGCAATACCACTACATATACGGATATGTATACATCGATAAGGCAGCTTAATCTTTATTGTAAAATTCAATATACCGTGAAAACGATTTATCAAATTAACGTCGACTTCTTAAAACCGTAATAGTAGTACATCAACACAGAATAAGAGTTAATTAACGAAAGCTTTTAAAGTGCCTTCAATCATCGACGAGAACGGAGCCTCTTTTAAGATATGTATGTGCTTGTATAGTACATCCATACGTAAGGTTTATATACATAAGTACATATATATAATTGGGAATACACCAACCAATTACATGGGGCTTTGAGGTAAGCGCTGTTGAATAACTGTGCTTGAAATTTCTTTTCTCCAGCATGCAGCTCGGTATGCAAACTATTTGTACGAAGCTTAGCCATGAGGAAAAGTCTAACCTGTTTTCTGTTGGTCGTGAAACCACTTTTGCACCGCATCCCGAACGTCTGTGTCTGAGGCAAATCGACGACCTCTCAAAGCTTCCTTGAGCGGTTCAAAGAGATGAAAGTCTGAGAGAGCGAAATCAGGGCTGTAGGGAGGGTATTCCAGGGTCTCAAAGCCCAACCTGTTGATAGCTCCTATGGTGTTATGGGCCGTGTGCGGATGGGCGTTGTCTTACAACAACAAAACTTTCTTTGAGAGTAGACCACGGCGCTTGTTTCGAATTGCTGGTTTCAGCTTATTCGCCAACAAATTACTGTACCTCGCACTATTTATGGTAGTCCCCCTGTCCAAGTAGTCGTCCAGTATAGGGCCTTTTTCGTCCCAAAACATGGTTAGGATCACTTTCCCAGCCGATGGCGAGGTCTTGAATTTGTTCGTGCTAGGGGATCCTGGGTTCATACTCTGGCGTTTCGATTCGGGCTCGTAGTGATGAACCCACGTTGGGTGTTGTTTTCTGCGGTAAGCATTCGTGGTACCCATCACGCACACACTTTACGGAATTTGAGTTCACCGTGGATAATTTGATAGGTAGAACCGTGGCTGATGTTTAAAGAAGAATACATTTTTTAATTTTATACATACATAATATTTTCTGCACTCTCCATTTCTGCCATCATCTTTTTCTGACAGACACTTTATAACTGATTTTCTTTCTCTGTCAGATACGTTGAGAATAGATACGAGAAAACTTTCCGAGCTATCTTCTATTACGAGGTAGATCTTACGATTTCGGGATAGGCACCGGAAGATATAAGATTTTTCGTGAATCCATTCTGACATACCTTTTTCGTTAATATCTCCGGTTAGAGAAAAGATATCGAGACGCGGTTTTCGTTGACGTTTTAAATTTTTAATCCTATACTTTTCCGCGTGAAAAGAAACATATCGCTCTTTTTAAAACTCTCGCGAAAAGCCGCTTTACTAGTCATCAAGTCAAATAACGCCCTCCAGTGGTGGGGGTACAATTCATAAGAAGTAGACCAAAACTGCATCCGATAGATCACATAAAACTCTTTTAAACGAGACCAAACATCGTTAGGATTGATTAAACCTAACAGGAGTAACCGATATTTATTTAAAGAAGCAATTGACGTCTCCCCACCACTTTAATTTAGAAGATACGACAAAATGTGTTTAACGCAAGAGAAAGGGAATTTGGTTGGGAATACAATGCATATATTTTCGATAACTCTTCATTAGACAAAACACGATGAAAACTTTAATTTTATACTCAGTCGTGACTGTTACGCCATCTACTGGTTATCTTACAAACTTCAAAAACGTCTCCAGTATTTTCAGGAGTTTATCACCACAGATCGGTGTCTATTTCAATGTAATTGTTATATATCTTGTTGTTTTATTGTTGTAATAAAACACATGTACTGTTAAGCACTTATACGAAAAATTCATAAATAAACTAAACCGGTAGAAAAGCAGGCATGTAGTGTCGACCTTGAATATAAATCATGTTAAACCGCGCTGAGAGAGATTTCGTTTTAGTACCGGTTGAGCTGTTGCAGAGATTAGTCGAACGGTCAAGGTTTTGTACTTACGTTTCGCTTTTGAAAATATAGCTGGTGTTTTTTGTGTGTTGTAGTATTATACCAATATATAAATTTGTGTATCGTTTCATATAGAACTAATATTTACATACCTAAGAAAACAATGCCTCGTAATAGATTTGCTACTAATGTACATAAGTATGTGTCACTTTTTCCCCATTTAAAATATGACGGTAGTGCAGTTTTTTTGCTTAATATGCAATGTTCGTTTGGCTGCATTGGAAGAACTGATTTGCCAGAGGCATGTCAATGGTATTAAGCATATGAAGAAATCAAGAACTGAAATACCTTATACACTATTCTCATACATTTATTAATTATGTTTACCTCTCGTAATCTTCTGTTGCCCGTTGGTGAGAAAAAGCAGCTTTTAAAACGTTTTGGCGACAATACGTTCCAAAGTACCCATTACCCTCCAAACACAATTACAGAATCATTTGCCGCGAATGAAAGAGATGCTAGAAAATGTGTGTAAACGTGATTTGTGTTCCAAAAAGATATGGATTACCGTGGATGAGACGACCGATATAAAGAAAAACAGTATTGTGAATGTAATAGCTCCCTTTTATCTAGCGAGAACACAGCATTTTCGATATTTGTTAGCTTGCAAACGTGTTCAACAATGTACCGCGGAAAATATTCAAAAAGTGAAATGAACGCTTTGAAAAAATTTAAAATTGCCCTAGGTCAAGTTGTGTGATTGTGACAGATAGTGCAGCAACGATGTTAAGTGTTGGGCGATCCTTAAAACATATATTTCCTAACTTAATACATATAACCTGCGTGCTGCATGCTTTGCATTTAGTTGGTGAAGTTGTTCGACAACATTACGGAAACGTTGATCGGATGATTGGAAGTACTAAAGCAGTGTTTCGTAAATCTCCTAAACGTTTAAAAGAATTTCGTAACAGCAGCTTCTTACTATTTGATCCATTTTCAACAAATTCAATCAGTTACAATGCGATTTAATCGGAATGAATCCAAAGCAATTAGAGAAAGTCAAAGAGAATTTCAAATTCCTCAACTTTTAGAAGATTTAACAACAATATGTACCAATTATACAGTATTACTAGATGCCATCAGAAAACTACAATGTACTGAATTGTCATTGCAGGAATCATTAGACATAGTGGAGAGTGTAAAAAATAAATTACACACATTAAATGATACGCCAGGATTATGCGCTAGTCAAAAGTTGGCAGATGTTTTAAGGAAAAATCCCGATTTTAATACTTTAGAGGCCGTTTATAATAAGTGTAAGAATAGTGAACTTTAAGTGATTTTGAAAAACAGTTTCTACATGCAAATGTAACTTCCTTAGATGTGGAGAGATCGTTTTCTATGTATAAGAATATTTTTTCTTGTCGACGCACAAGGTTTAAAGAAGTAACTGTGGAAACATATGCAATGATGCAAGTTTACAGTAGTTCACATCCTGATGCCTCTAATTTGTTGAATAATTAGCAAGTAAGTTTATTTATGAATTTTTCGTATTCTTATATTAACCCGTAATACCGACGCCTATGCGAGTCCGCAAGTTTTGGTTACTCCACTAATCAATAAAAGTGAAGTTCCATGCTTAAATAAAGACAAATTGTAATTTGTTCAAACTTCTTACGTCTAATATACATTCTTTCTAATGGCAAAGCTTAGAAACAATGATCTGTATGTATAGTATTAGGTGTCCTTATTCTTACGAGCACCTGTTAAGTGCTTTTGACTGAGTATGTTGTGACGACCACTATTAGTGACATACAAAAAACCACATTGGTTATTTACAACGTGTAATTAACCTAATGTTGCTTCCTGATTTATTACATTTAATAATATCGCTATAATTGCGTGTGAATGTCAGAAGTCGTTTGGATGTTTTCCCGTATTTCCCTGATTTTTTGCAATTACGAAAAGCGTAGTGATTACACCAGTTACACGCAGAGAAATGGTTTCTTGCAGCAAGAAAATAGATTTTCTTGCAAAAATCTGTCTCTATTCAAGGAAATATTTTCATTTGAAGACTATAAAAATGTATAATATAAGAAAATAATTTTCTTATATTAAATCAAGAAAACCCAAGACAGAAAAATGTTTCTTCCAAATAAATCATTTAGTTCTAAGCTAAGATGTCTGAAACAAAGAGATACAATTATTTCATTACAAGTATATACTTCTTTTAAGCGGAGAAAGAAACGCTAAGAAAATACTAGTATTTTATTTAAAACAGTGTTTATATTGGGGATAATTGAAATAGTAATTGTCTTCAATTAAGGCGGACAGCTTTGATACAATTAAACGTTTCTCTGCGTATAGATTACTCATTACATTAATAATAATAAATGGCTTAGACACCCCTCCTGGGGATTTCGCCGCTTCATATGAAGGTTTCTAGATCGCTCATTAAAGGGAGGATCAGTCCCTGTTCCTTCCCATTCCACTCTTTCGCATATCCTTCTCCACTCCGTTCTATCTTTAGCTTTTTCTTTTGCCTTA
Source organism: Dynastes tityus (assembly GCA_029618875.2). NCBI lineage: Eukaryota > Metazoa > Arthropoda > Insecta > Coleoptera > Scarabaeidae > Dynastes > Dynastes tityus. The sequence continues at coordinate 3,384,268 of JAROYD020000001.1, forward strand.
TCGATCCCTATCCTCTTCAAGTCTTCCCTCACTTCACTCATTCAGCTAGATCTAGGTCTTCCCCTCCTTCTTTTTCCCGCTGGCTCCCAATTTGTCATTATATTTAATATATTGTCCTCTCCCGCTCTCCACATATGCTCCAACCACTTTGCTCTTTGCTGTTTTATCTTCTTAATTATATCTTCTCCGCATTCTTTCGCTACTTCCTCATTTGTTCTTATCCTATATTCCAAATTTTTCATTCTAACTGGTCCAAGTATTGATCTCAGTATTCTTCTCTCCGCGACTCTTAAATTTTCTTCATCCCTTTTTGTCATTGTCAGTGTTTCCGCTGCGTACATTATCACTGGTCTTATGGTTGTTCTATAAATTTTTATCTTTGTATTCTTTGAAAGATTTTTGCTTCTTAATAGGTGTTTATTTACATGTAGAGCTTTGTTGGCTGCCATTGTTTTCTCCTTTATTTCCATTTCTCTATTACCATCATTTGTAATGGTGACTCCCAAATATTTGAACTTGTCTACTTCCTCAAAGGTATACTTCCCCACTCTAATTTTTCTATTGCTCAGCTCTTTTCCAATTCTCATTATTTTTTACTTCATTTATTTTTAATCCCATCCTCTTACCTTCATCTACTATTTCTTTTAAGATGTTATTCATTATCTTCCTTCTTTTTTTGTCACGACTACTACGTCATCAGCGTACGCTACTAATAGTCCCCCTCTTGTTCTTATTGTACCCTTATTGACTCTTCTGGTGATGTACTCCAGTACTATATTAAATATGGTTGCCGATATCGCATCCCCTTGCTTAACTCCTTTATTTATAGCAAACTCTTCAGTTTCACCTTTACTTGTTATTACACTAGCTTTTTTTCCATGCATTGTCATTGCTACAAGTCTTCTTAGTTTTGTTGGTACTTCTAACTCGTTCATCGCTAACATAATCATATTTCTATTTAGAGAATCAAACGCTTGCTGAAAATCTACAAAAAGCAGTTCGAGGTTTATATTATGTTGATAAGTTTTTTCTACAATTTGTTTAACTACGTGTATTGCGTCAATTGTCGATTTCCCCTTCGTAAACACACATTGATATTCTCCTATTTTATTATCCGTTATCTCTCTTATTCTTCTCTGTATTAACGTAGACAAAACCTTGTAGGCGGTTGGTAGTAATGTAATTCCCCTATAGTTATTACATTCAAGCTGACTCCCTTTCTTATGTACCGTTATTATTTGGCCTATTTTCCAGTCATTCGGCATTCTCTCCTCTTTCCATATATTTAATATCAATGCGTATATTTGTTTTTTTCAATTGTTCGCCTCCATATTTCAACAACTCCATGTTTATTCCATCCTTTCTAGGTGTTTTTGCGTTCTTGGTTTTGTTTATAATTTCAGTCACTTGTTCTAAGGTTGGTTCCTTTACATCTATTTCCTGTCTTCCTTCCCCTTCTCCTCCTTCTTCTTTCTCTGTTGTTGAATTTTCTTGTTGTTGATCGTCATTTAATAATTCTTTGAAGTGTGTCATCCAAACCTCCTTGATTTGTTCATTTTCTACTATTTTTCCTTCTTTGGTTAGGTTTATATCTTCTTTTTTGTTCCTTAACCTTTTGATAAAATTTTCTATTTCTGTTTTTGTTGTCATCTTCGATTTCTTCTATTGCTTTTGTTATCCATTCTCGTTTGCTTACTCTTATTATTTTTTACATTCTTTTCTTATCTTCGCATACTTCTCTTTGTCTTCTCTTTTATTCGTACTAATCCATTTTAATCTCGCTTCCACTCATTACATTACTAAATAATATAATTGCTATATTAATACACGTGGAAAGAACGCCTAGTAACAATAACCAAAAATTAATGCTAATATAGCTCATGGTATTGGTGGAATCATTCCCGGCAAAAACAATGTAGCAGAGGAAATAGCGCTAACACTCGAACATATTTCTGCCTACCCGGCGTAATCAGCGTGGTTCTGAGCACAATTTTCTGCTGCTACAATTGCGTTTGCCTCTCGGTTTATGCTGCTAATCTCTTAGCGATAGGTGTTGCCGAAAGACATATTCAGTGCTGTTTTGAAGATTAGCAGCATTAACCGAGAGGCAAACGCAATTGTAGCAGCAGAAAAGTGCTCAGAACCACGCTGATGACGCCGGGTAGGCAGAAACATGTTCGTGTGTTAGCGCTAATTTCTCTGCTACATTGTTTTTGCCGGGAATGATTCCACCAATACCATAAGCTATATTAGTATTAATTTTTGGTAATTGTTATATTGTTTAATAAATGATATATTACTTGATGAAAAGATGCAGAATATCAAACCAATGACCAAATAATGCACTTCTCATTGTATCTTTTTTCATATTCCATTAACCGATTTTAAAAAGTCACATCGACACTCTTTTAGAAGAAAGAGCAATAAATCCGACTGATTATACTTCTTTCGTATAGACTAGACTAGAACTTTCACAATCAAAATAATAAATAATTACATTTCAAATCAATACTGACATTTATAATTGGCGTTCTTCTTTTTGTTTCGTGGTTGAACGAGGCGTTTTATTGGAATGACCATTCGATACATTAAAAAATTAGCTAAAAGCAAATATCGGCACTTAAAAATTATCTCCGGGTCGATTAGGTTATCGAATTAGCGTGTCATAAAGGATGACCGTGTCCGTAGTAAACTCGAAAGATATATAAATGATATTCGTGGTGTACGCGGTAGGTACAATAAGTTTTTCTAATTGAAAATTATATTCTTTATTCATTCAAAAAGAATAATAAAAGTAGATCCGATGTAAACTGGGCGAATCCCGTCAAATTAAATTATTCATTTATATAGTAAATTACATTATCACATAATTAATTTAAGTTTAAGTAGTTTTAAGCTAGAATTAAAAAGAATATTGTATCAATTTAATTTCTATAGCGTTGAAGAATTCCTTAATAATGTTTTACAGTTTTGTTTAAGCGTATGTATAGTTTTGTTGATTTAAAACACTAGTTTTCAATAAACTATTATTATTATTATTAAAGACCGGATTATATGCAAATGTGTATATTTCGCATATTTCGCATTTATCCCTTTTAATGCATATCTGAAAGAATTTTGTATATTAATGCATAATTTCTGTTCATTTTGGTTCACATATTTCAATAATAAAGAAAGGGTTATACGTAAATTGTAAAATACAAATTACGCAGTAAATAATAATTTGTAAAAAAAATTTCCCCTTCCCTGTTACGAGAATGGCAGTCCCGCAAAAATTTCATTATTTTTTTTTCCCCAAAGTACGGGCCCTTTTTCTTTTCGGCTGTCGACACCCGGGCAAAAAAATTTTGGGAGGGGGGGCAGTAAACAGCAACTTTCGAATTTACAACCCTTTGTCTAAATAATGTACGAATTCCCAGTTCGTATAGAATGTGAATAGTGGGAATTTCCCCGGTTTTTATTATTTAATAGTAGTCAAGTGGAGGGTAACCCCCAAAGAATTGCCTTAAATTGGAGAGGACAATAGCCACTTTATGTTTACCCCGACCGTTCAAAGCGATAGTGCGGCATCGTACGCGTTAAAGCTGTTTATTTAAGATATTATTCAAATGCAGTAATTGTATGAAATTTTAATCAATTGTGGGTCACTCTGTCTAATTTAAAATTTGATTTGCATCCAATCCACGGCCATTAAAGTTTATTTGCTATTGCCTACCGAGGCCTAAACAATCGTAAATACGAGTCAATCATGCTGAAAGTTAGTAGTGGTACATTGGCCTCGATCAAATCTCACCCTGAACTTCGTTTGGATAACGAAAAAGTGTTTTATACAGTGTGTTGCAAAATTGAAAGTATTTTTTTAAGTTTTTTTTATTGTAAAGAAAATTTTTAAAAAAAAATACAAATATTTCGTGAGTTGTGGGTAACGTTTAAATTTTGCGACTTAAACGATCTAGTAATCTTGAGTAAAATAACAATGTATCAAGTAAAATTTTAAGGTGTCCCCAAATCCCTTTAAAATTCAAACCAGAGCTTACTGTTTGTTAACTGGAAAGTCCATATACACGGGGGTTTAAAAAAAAGACACGGGGGCGTTGAAAGTTTTAAAAGAATGTTAATTTTTTGAAATATCCTTGAGAAAATTCAACTTGACCACCCTTAATGGTATTAAAATTTTTTTGACACGTGTGTAACACATTTGGGGATATATTTTTAACGTGGAAATATTTATTAACACAGCATTTCCAAGATTAGTGTTGAAATTTTATATTATTTTCTTCAGACCCCCTTTTGAAAATAAATTTCAAATAGCCCAACATATAAGACATCACCCATGCTCCCAAAACGGAAAAATTGTAGAGAAAGCCATAATTTTAAAATGGAAAATTTGGGGAAAAAAGAAAACCGACCGAAATTATTTAATGAAGGTTTGTCCCCTTTTTAATGCGATATTTTAATGTTGAATAAATCGTTTCTTAAAAAAATATTGTACACATAACTTTCCCCGATGAAATACCTTAAAAAAAGGTGAAGTGGGTGTACTTATACTGACACAGTAAACAAAATAAAAATTCATCGGAGACAATCATTTTTATATAGTGTCGTGAACTGGATAATGCTGGGCATTACATAGGTCACCTTCTGATTGGAATCTTGAAGAGAAATATTTCTAATAGATCATATTTAATTTCTTCAAAGCAACTTGAAAGGACAAACAATGCAACAATTTCAAGATTTATTCAAGAAGGATTAAGTAAATTTTTTTGCCTGAAGCAATTCCTTTGGAGAAAACATCTTCTACTTCTAGTGTCAGACGCGGCACCATGTATGGTTCGAACTGAGTATTTGAAGGTGTTCTATCTCAATCTACTTCATGTCACATGACTTGCTCATGGCCTCAACAGGGTTGCTCAAGAAATACGGAACTAATTTCCTCTGGTCAACGAATTAATTAGTAATGTAAAGAAAATGTTTTTAAAGGCTCCGCTACGTATTCAGATGTACTACAAGGACCGACTACCAGATACACCACTTCCTCCTCAACCTGTAACTACAAGATGGAGGACATAATTGAATGCTGCCATATCTTATGCGGATCAGTTTGCAGAAATAAAACCCGTCCTTTGGGAGATTGGTTCTTCTCGGGGTTTTCGGAACGATAGATTTTCAAGAGAAACTACTGAAAAATTGTATTCATTAAATGCAACAATTTTTTTCCAAACAAAATTTTACTTGGAAAACAACTTTGAGTTTAACAGAACCCGGAATTTTAAATTTTAAACAATCATGTCCTAAAGTGGGGGGAAAAACGGATTTGCATAAATAAAAAAGTGAAAATTGATTTCGAAAAATACTGGATACGGTATGTTAAAAGAAATTCCTAACATATTAAAAGATGATTTTAATGAAACATTACTTAAGTGTGGGAAAAATTAGACTAAAAAATGTGGCAATAACTTCAGTAAATGTGGAAAGGACACTTTCAATGTATAAACATATGTTCACAGATAAACGATATAATTTTTTAGTAGAAAATGTTGAGAAATATTTAGTAATAGTGCTTTTATTATAAAAATTAATAATAAATTATTCATGTTTGTTAATTTTTTGATGTATTTTAAGATCTTTCTAGACTTTAGTGCAATTTTAAATGTGTCAGTTTACCTGCACTATAATATATTACCTTCGTACACCATGTTTGTTTTTAATAAACCAGAATTACATTTTTATTTGGAATTTTCAATTGCATATTTCTTTGGTTTTTTGCATATTTTGACGAAAACACATGCATAGATATGCGCATATTTATTGGTTCTTTTTGTGCATATAATCCGGTCTTTAATTATTATTGTTAAAAGCGTCAATATAAGTGTTTTGTTGGAAGTAGCATCAAGCAAATAAGAAAATAATTCAAAATAAGGATTTGCGAGAAATCTACGATAAAAAGAATTTAAAACAATTTTTAAAAACATCTGCCCACTCATTGCAATTTTAAAATAACCTGTGGGTAAACACCAGCGGCGGTTCGTGATTTTTTGATGACGGAGGCGCGATTGAAAAAAAAACGTTCAAAAAAATTTTTCCTCCCACTAAAAAATGGAGGGGGTCTAACGTGTTAAAAACACATTGTGTCTTTATGTTAAAATTTTCTTAAATTTTTGTCTAGTGATCTTCAAATACAGTTCTCCATTAAGGCGATTATCTAAAACAAATGGCCGCCCTCTTGATTGTCTTCCCTGTACGCCACTTTTGGAGGCAACCAAAGGGGTTAGGACTAGAACAACGCAAACTGTGCTGAAAGCCAGTGGCTGACGCATAACAGTTTACACAAAATAAACACGACCGGGGCAAAACGGTATAACAGGACTCAAAGCCGATCTGTTTTGATGCATCTACGCTGTCTAACTATATCTACCTTACTTTGTTTTTAAAATGTTTCCCACGTCGGAAAACGATCAAAATTGGACACAATAAGAAATTTATTGCAAAAAGCCTGATTTAAAGTGTGATGGCGCTAAAATTCAAAGTTAGGTTAAAATGTTTAATGTGTTGGTCAAAGGTGATTGTCTACGGCGTAAATGTGCAGGACATGTTTTAAAAAAAAATTTCCCCACGAGATTATGACAAATTTAAATTTAATTTATGTGTTACCTTTATTGCATGTAATTTACCATTTCATTTATGGGAAAAAAGCTACCTCGTTTTGGAATGAATATTCGGACTTTAAGTTACCCAAATGAAAGAACATTACGAAAGTTGTACCCGCTCGTGAGCATGTCGCGAAAAATTAAACCGGGTTGAAAGGGAAAAAAATGTGGTTATGTGTGGACGAAACAACAGATGTAAAAAACATTCTGTGGTTAATGTAATGGTACGCACAATGGAACCACATCTACCGTCACCCCCAAATTTTTCTAGCTTCCAGACGAATACAACAATGCACTGCCAAGTAATTTCAATGTTGGTGTTAAAAACATTGGAAAAGTTTGAACTTTCAACAAATCAACTGTTGATGTTTATGAGTATTGGCCCCAAAAATGCTTCCTATGGGGCGCCTTTAAAAAAAATTGTGCTAACTTTTGCATATTACATGTAAAATTCATACTCTCAGTCTCGTAGCAGATAGTATCGAAAAATGTTATCCCGAGGTAGACGCTCTAAAAGCACATCAAAAACTGTGTTTGTAAAATCCCCCAAAAAGTATTGGGGAAATTTTATGACTATGTCCCGGTATTCCTGAACCACCCAACCTATTCTTTTCGTTGGGGGAACATGGGTTGGGTGTTTTTATTATCTTAAATATTTTGAAATATAAAGAACGTTTTTAGAATTTGACCCCAAAGGGCGCGGGATCAAAGGGAAGCCGCTTGAAATTTCAGAATAGTCAAGTTAAAACAGATTTAGAAATTATTCAGAACAATTACGTGGGACTAGCGGATGCGATAGAAAACTACAAAATTCTTCGGTTCGTTAGTGGGAAACTTTGCAAATAGTGCAAAATGTTCCGACAGCTATGGGGTAGGCGCGAAATTTTGTGTTTTAGAAAGGTTTGAAAGTGTTTTAGATAAAGACTCTGATTTTGGCAAAATTTAAAAAAATTTGTGAAGGTGCGTCAACAGAACCGTTAAGTTATTTGAAAGATTATTTTAGTTGCCAAATATAACGTCACTAGATGTAGAACGTTCGTTTTTGGCATACAAAAAAATTTTTTTCACGCCCACTCACTTTGCCGAAACAACTTTGGAAACATATCTAATGTTAAAATATTAAAAAGACATTATCCCCTTTGTTTTCACAGAGGACTCTTAAAACGGTAAGTGTTTGAGCACGTATCACATTTAATTTATTTTGTGTAAACTTTTTGGTCCCCCCTTTTTGGATTGCGTTGCCTAGTTAGGGAAAAGAAGGTGTTATTTCTTTAACCAGCTTTTCTGCCTTTTAATTAGAATCTATGCAAATGATCAAAATTATAATAATTATCAAGAAGGTGTTGAAACGAGACAATAGATAATTAGACATTTTTTTGATTAAAATGAAATAGTATACAATTGAATATTGTGGTATAAATATATTTTTTATTTAAATAAGAGCACAACAAAACCAAAACAATGAACTTAAATTATATACAGTGCGGTCCTAAGGTGTCTGTGTAAGTATTGAACAAAAACTAAAAATCACTTCTGTTACAGAAATAAAGAATTAAAAAAATGAATTCTATCACAAAAAAAAACAAAATTTAAACAATTACAAATATAAGAAACAAAAAAATAATTCTATCACAGAAAAAGAAAGGTAATTCTATAAATAAAATAAAATTTGAACTATTACACAAATAAGGAACAAAAATTTTATTAGAAAAAAATGAAAACATTGTCACAAATTAAAAAAAAGCAAAACAAAACTACACTCTGCATGTATCTGCTTCTGAATTGCCAACTTAATCAATCTTTTTCGATCACATTGTATACTTCTTACGTCAAAAGAATATGCAACTAACATCATTACTAGAGTAACCTAAACTTGCGGTCTCGCATAGGCGTCGGTATTACGGGTTAATATAAGAATACGGAAAATTCATAAATAAACTAAACCGGTAGAGAAGCAGGCATGTAGTGTCGACCTTGAATATAAATCATGTTAAACCGCTGAGAGAGATTTCGTTTTAGTACCGGTTGAGCTGTTGCAGAGATTAGTCGAACGGTCAAGGTTATGTACTTACGTGTCGCTTTTGAAAATATAGCTGGTGTTTTTTGTGTGTTGTAGTATTATACCAAGTACATAATTAGTGTATCGTTTCATATAGAACTAATATTTACATACCTAAGAAAACAATGCCTCGTAATAGATTTGCTACTAATGTACATAAGTATGTGTCACTTTTTCCCCATTTAAAATATGACGGTAGTCATTTGGCTGCATTGGACAGAACTGATTGCCAGAGGCATGTCAATGGTATTAAGCATATGGAAATGGAAGAACTGAAATACCTTATACACTATTCCTCATACATTTATTAATTATGTTTACCTCTTGTAATCTTCCGTTGTCGTTGGTGAGAAAAGTAGCTTTTAAAACGTTTTGGCGACAATACGTTCCAAAGTACCCATTACCCTCACAAACACAATTACAGAATCATTTGCCGCGAATGAAAGAGATGCTAGAAAATGTGTGTAAACGTGATTTGTGTTCCAAAAAGTATGGATTACCGTGAATGAGACGACCGATATAAAGAAAAACAGTATTGTGAATGTAATAGGTCGCGTTTTTTCTAGCGAGAACACAGCATCTCGATATTTGTTAGCTTGCAAACGTGTTCAACAATGTACCGCGGAAAATATTCAAAAAGTAATAATGCACGCTTTGAAAAAAATTTAAAATTGCCCAAGATCAAGTTGTGATGATTGTGACAGATAGTGCAGCAACGATGTTAAATGTTGGGCGATCCTTAAAACATATATTTCCTAACTTAATACATATAACCTGCGTGCTGCACGCTTTGCATTTAGTTGGTAAAGTTGTTCGACAACATTACGGAAACGTTGATCGGATGATTGGAAGTACTAAAGCAGTCTTTCGTAAATCTCCTAAACGTTTAAAAGAATTTCGTAAATTTTGTCCAGATATTCCAGAACCTACTTGGCTAATAGTAGCTTCTTACTATTTGATCCATTTTCAACAAATTCAATCAGTTATAATGCGATTTAATCGGAATGAACCCAAAGCAATTAGAGAAAGTCAAAGAGAATTTCAAATTCCTCAACTTTTAGAAGATTTAACAACAATATGTACCAATTATACAGTATTACTAGATGCCATCAGAAAACTACAATGTACTGAATTGTCATTGCAGGAATCATTAGACATAGTGGAGAGTGTAAAAATAAATTACACACATTAAATGATACGCCAGGATTATGCGCTAGTCAAAAGTTGGCAGATGTTTTAAGGAAAAATCCGATTTGAATACTTTAGAGGCCGTTTATAATAAGTGTAAGAATAGTGAACTTTTAAGTGATTTTGAAAAACAGTTTCTACATGCAAATGTAACTTCCTTAGATGTGGAGAGATCGTTTTCTATGTATAAGAATATTTTTTCTTGTCAACGCACAAGGTTTAAAGAAGTAACTGTGGAAACATATGCAATAATGCAAGTTTACAGTAGTTCACATCCTGATGCCTCTAATTTGTTGAATAATTAGCAAATAAGTTTATTTATGAATTTTTCGTATTCTTATATTAACCCGTAATACGCCTATGCGAGTCCGCAAGTTTTGGTTACTCTAATCATTACTATCGTCCGACCGTGACAATTTACGAAGTACTCCTCGTACGTGAACGCTCGCTTACCATAATCAACCGCGGACCATCTAGACGTCCAAGAGAGGCAACGAATATAAAACCTAAGAAAAAAAAAACGAAAGCATAATAATCGTTCAGGGCTTTATGTTAATGTACGGTGTAAATCAGGCAGTTTATCCCTTTGTTTATGTTACGAGATGACAGGAGTATAATTTTAGCTTGTCATATCTTTTCACTAGTTTCGTGTGCTTAAACGACGTTGCACGGGGGGCAGATAGAAGCAGGGCAGAGGCAGGGAGGGGTAGAGGACAGCGTGTTCCTTGTCGTCGTACATTTTATGGGCCGTAGTTGTTATGTCCAAGTAAAGTAGTCGCACACGCCGAAATTTATCTAAGTGGACCGGTTTTTTCACAAAGAAGAAAGTCCCAGATTGACTTCGAGTTCCATCAGTAGGTAAAATTGAATGAGATAATGGCGTAAGGAAAGGGATGAGTGCATGCGGGGGAAATCTAGCAGTCCTGGCATGTAAGGAATGTCTCGCTCGAGATAAGAAGGCACGTGTTTTGAGAAAGATTGATTTTCTCGAAGAACAAAGATCTCTACGTTGGACTTATTGTAAATATACAGAGAAGGACATGCACAGAAGCCACGAAAAATCATGTTTGGACAAGAATATTAGATGATTCGATGCCTCGACCCATACTTATTAATGAAACGGTCACGTCTATTTGAATATGTTAGAGAACATCATCGATCCTCTTACAACCGAGGAAGTCCAAAACCAGCATGTTGACGAACACTTTTTCCAGCAGGATGATATTCCACCGCATTATGCTCCAAATGTTCGTACCTGGTTTAACCGAAGATTTGCAAATTATAGGATTGGGCTCCACGATCACCGGACTTGATAAGTCTTGACTATTTCCTTTTGGGGCCATTTAAAATCAGTAGTTTATAAACTTAAATCAATAGATTTAAACAATTTGCGTCAACGAAAATTATTAACGAGTGTAGTAACATTACATAAGGGACTTTTAGAGCAGCAGTTCTCAATGTTTTTGAAGTCAGGGAACACTAAACTTTTGCGCATAAGCTTCAAAATTTTTTCTTCCATTGTAAGCTTATTATTATATTATAGTGATAGAATAAGCGATGACTACAAAATACATGTTTATCAGATACAAGTACCTAATGTCAAACATTCATTTGTTCTCAAAGCAAATTTTTAAGAAAACTATTTTGGGCAGAAAAACTTTCACAAAGCAAATGTAATAAATTTGTTAGAGAAATTATTAATCCTTTGAAGTTTAACCAGTAGATATTAATAAATGTTCTTTTCCTATCACGAGTCTTTTATTTTGAGCAATTTTAGTTGTTAACAAAAATAGAAAAAAGGTTGCACCAAAAAAATTCTTAAAGTTATTACATTTTAAAAAAAAATTATAATAACAGTAGATGTGTTTTTGAAAATTTTTATTTTCGTTTTAGTTTCGTTTCAGGTAGAGGTCTCGCGTTGTAAGATGGCGAGTTCCGGCGCTGTCTGAAGGTACTGTCGGACATCGTTCGGGAAAATTCAAGTTCCAATGCAACCTGCAGTGGCGTAACTCGACTTATTTTTTTAATTATGTTGACATAATAAATAGTCTGGGCAAACAGCGGTAACAGTCAGTGTAGTAGATATGTGGTGCGGAGTCGAAGATTATTTATTTCACGCGTTTACAGCGTCAGTACTAAATCGATGCTGCATGCGAGTAGTTCTGTGTATATGTAGGCTGTCGTAACTTATTTCGTAATTGTACGCTTATGTTTGCTTTAAAAATGTCGCAGTTAGGTGCGTCGCGAAAACGACCAATGGCAGACACAGTTAAAAACTTTATAGTGGACATGTCGGACTTAATTTTTGATGGCGCTAAAATTCAATGTCTAGTTTGTAAAATCCCTTTAATGTGTTGGTCCAAAGCCATTGTCAACGTCACATCGAAAGCAAACAGCATTCTTTTGCAAAAAGTGGCATACGAGACCAAGGAAAATTTACATTTGATTTATGTGTTACTCTTATTTCATGTAATATATCGTTTCGTTTACTAGACAAGGAAGCATTTGTCTCCTTCTGGAATAAATATGCGGACTGTAAATTACCTAGTCGGACATCGATACGAAATGTAGTGCCATTTGCTCGTGAACATATAGAAAACGGAATTGAAAGATAAAAAACTGTGGTTGTGTGTAGACGAAACGACAGATCGTCAAAAACAATCTGTGGTTAATGTAATGGTACGTACAATGGAACCACATCGACCGTCATCCTCTTACTTGCTTCCAAAAGAGTTATAAATTGTACTACCGACGAGATTTTAAAGGTGGTGTTGAACTCATTGAACAAATTTGAAATTTCAACTAAGCAACTTTTAATATTTATGAGTGATGGTGCCGCAAACATGCGTTCTTTGGGCCGATCTCTTAAAGGACAGCGTGGTAACTTCTTACATGTAACGTGTAAAATCCATACTCTAAATGTTTTCCACTAGTAAATGCATTGATTGCTAGTACAAACGCAATGTTTATAAAGACCCCGAAATGTACCCGACTATTTCACAAACTGTATCCTGATTTACCTGAACCACCATAGCCGATTGTTACACGTTGGGGAACATGGTTGCAGGCTGCGTTTTACTACAACAAATATTTTGACCAAATAAAGAAGGTAGTTTTAAAATCCGACAGAAGCTGCAGCAATCAAGAAAAGCCAGGAAATATTTCAAGATAGTCAGGTTAAAAGAGATTAACAAACTATTCACAACAATTACTTCTGACTAGCGGAGAGAATAGAAAAATTACAAAATATTTCGATGTCGCTAGTGGATTCTGTTCAAATTGTGAATGATGTCCACGCACAGTTATGCGCTGTAGAAGGCGAAACAAATTGGTGTGTAATACGAAAATTTGAGTGTTTTAGAGAAAGACTTCGATTTTCTTATATTAAGACAAATTTGTGAAGGTGCGTGTGAAGATGCATTAAGTTGTTTCAAAGATTATTTTAAATATGCAAATATAACATCGCTAGATGTCGAACGGTCGTTTTTGGCATTAAAAAACATTTATTCCGCACGTCGGACTCACTTGACTGAAACAGCTGTGGAAACATATCTAATGATTCACATATTTAACAGATGTTACCCAGTTTGTGATTTCACGGAATACTTTTAAAACGGTAAGTGTTTCAGCACGTTTTATAATTTATTTCTTACCTTCTATTTTATGTGTAAACTTTTATACGCTCGCCACGCCTCTGGCTCTTACCGTATATTTTCCCAGGTTAATAATAAAAAACGGCTATAAAATAAAGTCTTGTGTTTCCACCGCGCATCTGAAGCGTTCCCCATCCTATAACGCACAAGCTGTACATCGTTTCCAAAAAATCGCACTGTATCCTAACACCAAAGGTATGCCTTGAGTTTCAATCAAAATATGAAAGTAATATGTCATAAATAAAACATAATGCCTTAAATTTTCAAATACATATTTCATTTATCTAAAATCAGTACCCAGTGGAATTTCTGGTATTTTTGTTCAATGATTGTGAGTAGGTAACGTATTTATATCAATTTTTGACCTAAATATCTTCGATGTTGAAAAAAACTGACCTAAAAGTTGTATTAACAGTAATGTATAGAGCGGGCCAAGAGCGCCACGCGCCAGGTTCGCAATCAGGCTGCCGGGCGCATATATGTATGTAAACATGGGTAATTTAAATATGTAATTATTAGGACGAGGACCAAAACCACTGTCTATTACGTCGTGAAGACGCGCAAATATACACCTGCAGTTTGGGTGTTCGTTGATAAATAGGGCGTTGTTCACAGTGGGCCACTACAAAAAAAAGTTCATTCATCGACGGCTACGAACTAACAGCGCGCTTATTCATTTACGGATGACGCGCTCTATTCATCAACAAATGACGAGTCTGCAGATGTTACGTTTGCACCACTTCGTGGCATACTAGAAACAAGCGTCGGTGTGCTCGCTTTAGTGATTATGTCTAACGTAACTATTAAAAATAAACGGCCATTACCTACGAAAGTTAATAAATTTCTTAGTGAATTTGTGGATTTACACTACAATGGGAGTACAATTTTCTGTAAAGTTTGTAAAAAGAAACTACTGTGCTGGAGCAAACGTGATTGTGAAAGACATATAAATAGCGCACACCACAGAAATAAAAGAAATGGTGTGTCACAACAACGTCAATTTCAATTAGAATTGCTTTTAACGTTTATGGTATGTGGTCTACCACTTCGTATACTTGATAAAAAAGCATTTCGAAAATTCTGGGGTACATACAATACCGAGTGGATACTACCATCTCGGACAGCGTTACGGAGAGATATTCCACGAATACGTGAGGACATTGAAAATCGAATTAAAGCCGAATTAAAAGATAAACAGCTGTGGCTATGTCTTGATGAGACGACAGATTGCAAAAAAAATTCTATTTTGAATATAATAGTGCGCATATTAGATCCTATTAAACCAAATTTTGCAATTCTATTAGCCAGCAGAAGATTAAAACAGTGTACTAGTAAAGCAATTACGGCCGTAGTTCTCGAAACGTTACAAAAATTTCAAGTGTCAACCAGTCAACTGTTGTTGTTCATGAGCGATGGTGCAGCAACAATGTGTAGTGTAGGCCGTTCCCTTAAAGAAAAGTGTGAAGGACTTTTACATGTTACGTGTAAAGTCCATGCTTTACATCTTGTGGCACAAACTATTCGAGAGTGTTACCCGGAGGTGGATGCATTAATAGCAAACACAAAAAAGTGTTTCTCAAAAGTCCTAAGAGGACTAGGGCATTCCACAGGTTATGCCCTGGTATTCGAGAACCACCACAGCCCATTCTTACGCGTTGGGGAACGTGGTTAAAAGCCGCTTTTTATTATAATGAACATTTTCAAGAAGTCAAATCCGTTATTTTGCAATTCGTCCCTGCCGAAGCTAGAGCTATTAGGATGAGCCAGAAGGGATTTCTCGATATTTCTGTTGAAACACATCTAAAGAATATTAGCAACAATTACAAAGGGTTAGTAGACGCGATAGAAAATTTGCAAAATTCTGGATTGTCGTTGGTAGAATCAGTGCAAGTCGTGGACGAAGTTAGTACATTGTTACACAGTATAAACGATGCAACAAGTGGAC
Organism: Dynastes tityus; assembly: GCA_029618875.2. Taxonomy (NCBI): domain Eukaryota; kingdom Metazoa; phylum Arthropoda; class Insecta; order Coleoptera; family Scarabaeidae; genus Dynastes; species Dynastes tityus. Next base: position 3,399,760 of record JAROYD020000001.1, read on the forward strand.
GAGTTTTAGCTAAGTTCGATAGTGTTTTAAAAAGAATCCGGACTACACGAGATTAAGACAAATGTGCGATGGGGCATCTGCAGATTCCTTGACTAAGTCTAAAGATTATTTTAATTACGCCTGTCTTACTTCGGTAGACGTGGAACGGTCGTTTTCGAAATATAAGAACATTTTTTCGTCTCGGCGAACATCCTTCACCGAGGCAAATGTGGAAACTTATCTGATGGTGCAACTTTTTAAACAAGCCTATCCGCATCATTAAGAAGGATAGAATTTATTTATTATATCTTTATTTACAGTTACATTATTAAGTACAACAGAATAAAAAAAGCGTTCAGTTTCTCAGTTATTTCCTTATTACATCCCATTTACAACGCATACCGTTTTCAATCAAATAAAAAATCATAATGAAAATAAAAACACCTCAGCGTGTACATATATATATATATATATATATAAAAAAAATTTATCCGCTCTAATTACTAAACATTATTATTGCGTCAGCTTTATTTTTTTACTCTTGTGTATTAATTTCGAAATATCACATATCTGCTGTGACTCACATATACGCTATTTACAATAAGCGGCCGTTGCGCCTGATTCCGATTCTGTTGGATGGCGCAATTTGGCCCGCTCTAGTAATGTATGAATGTACGATCGTTGCAAGAACTTAGCTGTCTCTGGAGTTGGTTTCTGCGCAGATGATAAAATCAGCATTACTTGTTTAGAATCAGGTTAAGCAACGCCTTCTTTACTGTTATGGTGTCGCAAATCTATGGATTTTGGTATACCATTGCCGTGAATACAAAGAAGAAAATAATTGGCTTCTTTGTGCTCAACAGGCTCATGGTAACAGCCATCAAACCTGTATCACGTAGCGAAACTGTATTAATTAATGCTTTACATCTTGTGTCAGAAACTATTCGACAATCTTCACCCGAGGTAGATGCATTAATAGCAAGTAGAAAAAATGTGTTTCTCAAATCTCCAAAACGTCTTCGATTATTTCACACACAGTGTCCTGGTATTTGTGAACCACCACAGCCGATTCTTACACTTTGGGTAACATGGTCGCAGGCAGCTCTTTATTATTCTGAATATTACTATTCGTAATAACTGTAAAGGATTACATGACGTAATAGAACAATTACAAAATAGAGCGTTGTCGTTAGTGGAGTCACTGCAAATAGTAGACGAACTGTACATACACTGCTACGCACTATACGAGGTGTGTTAGAAAATTAATGGGACTGATTTTTTATTTACCAAAATTTTTATTTTTTTAAAATTACAATATTATCCCCTTCAAAGTAGGGCGGAGTCGTTGTTCCCTGTCTTGGTAGCAGCGCTGGAAGGCTTCAGCCGGTATGTTCTTTAGCATGTCCGTCACATTCTTTTGAATGTTCTCCAAAATCCCAAAATGACGTCCTTTTAAGACACTTTTTAGTTTGGGGAAAAGAGAAAAGTCGCAAGGGCTGAGATCAGGTGAATAGGGGGACTGAGGAACCACAGGAATCCCTTTTGATGTCAAAAACTCCGTGATGGAGATGGTCGTGTGACATGGGGCGTTGTCATGATGGAGCATCCACTTCTCTGCAATGCCTGGTCTCACACGAATCACCCTTCTTATGAGTCTTTCAAGGGCACCCTTGTAAAAAACTTGGTTGATAATTTGCCCTGGAGGTACAAATTCTTTGTGAACGGTACCCCTACTGTCAAAGAAGCAAATCAGCATTGATTTGCTCATTCGAGCTTTCTTCGGTCGGGGAGAATTCTCAGTGTCCCACTCCTGGCTTTGCCGCTTTGTCTCAGGGTCGTATTCAAAAATCCAGGTTTCATCACCTGTGATCACACGAGTGAAGAAATCGGGGTCTTTGGCAATTCTTCAAGAAGATCAAGGCACACGTTTTTTTGAATGTCCTTCTGCTCAATTGTGAGGTTTTTAGGCACCATTTTGGCGCATGTGCAATTCTTCAGTTAAAATTTAATGAACGGTGAAACTGTTTAATTGTAACTGGTCAATCATCATCCTAGTTGTTAAACGATGGTCTGACCTCACAAAAGCCCTCACACGATCGATGTTTTCATTGGTTTTTGAAGTTGAATGCCTCCCTGAGCGAGGTTCATCTTTCACCAGTTCTCGTCCACCTAAAAATGATTTGTGCCAGCGAAAAGCTTGTGCTCCTGATAGTTAATGTTCCCCATAGGCTTGCTTTTTTTCAAAAGCTACACTCGCGCATTCCCCCAGTTTGACACAAACATAATGGCATAAGTTGCTCCAAATACCGCTGTTCCATTCTGTGTGACACACAACAAAAAAAAACTTCACTGATAACGCTCGCAAAAATCACGTGGTGACAGAAGTTCAAATTCGGACTGAGCGTTTGGAGCGGACTAACAAACATGCCTAGTGAGGAAAACAACCAGCGTGCAGATCGCCCGCAATGGTGCCAGCCTGATTATATTTTTAACACACCTCGTACATGACTCAGAATATAATCGCGTTTTAGAAAAGTTCGAGAGTGTGTTAAAGAAATATTCCGATTTTATCACATTAAGACAAATCCATTAAATGAATTCAAAGAGCGTTTTAATCATGCATATACTACATCCGTAGATGTCGAACGATCTTTTTCAAAATATAAACACATTTTTTCACCACGGCGAACATCGTTCAACGAGACAACTGTGGAAACATATCTAATGCTGTCAACTTTTTACGACTCTTATCCAGTGGGTGATAATACTGGTAATGCTGCATTTACTTTTAATGTTCGGTAATTCCGATGCAGTACGCCAACCTACTTGTTCTGTTATTATTATTCAATTTATTGCTGATTGTTTGGTATTGTACTTACTGAAATAAGCGCACGCCTATGCCGCGCACACAGTACAGTATAGCCTAGGATGCCGTGAAAACGAAACACTAGTTCTATCAATAAAACACATGTTCAACATACTATAACGCCGGCACTAAAAAACAAATTCGAATAATTTGATTTAGGGTTCTAACAAACGAACTGCGTCTGGGGGTGAAAACGAAGGGTTCGTCGAGGTCTAAATGAGGAAATTGCATTATTAGTACCATGTGATTGGACCTAACGACCCTTGTTAGGAGGGCATTTACGAGTTCGATAATGGGGGAGGTTCCGAGCATATATTACGGAATTAGTTCGTATATACCCATGCCACGCATGTTTCGTGTGTTTTTTATAGTCTAAATTAGAAGGAAAGGATGCGTTTGGAATGATAGTCCATAAGTTACAACGGACTTTGATTGTGCTGTAATTTAAAGATATTAAAGTCAATCAACGATGTTTAAAGACAATAAAAATACTGTCTTGATATGCAATAAACATGTTTGTCGGTTAATGGTGGAGGTATGCTACAAAATTTATGTGTGTGGGAAACATTATTTAGAGTACTACATCGTTATTAATGTTGTAGGATATCTTCTGTAACTTGTAGAAGAAAGTTCAACACCTTTAGGGATTCTAAAAAAATTTTTTCGTAATAAAAATTGTGTTAGAATCATATGTTCTAGGAAGAAAATTCCTAAAATTCCTTGGTTTTCTTAACATTAGAAAATTTGATACGTCTATTTCTATCATTTGTTAACTAAGATTTAGTACTCTTTCCTAAACGTGTCTTTAAGCTGCATTTGGTGGATTCTCTTGTATGTGATTGTAAAGAAATTGTCGATCTTAACTAATGAGTAGAGTAACCAAAACTTGCGGACTCGCATAGGCGTCGGCATTACGGGTTAATATAAGAATACGAAAAATTCATAAATAAACTTACTTGCTAATTATTCAACAAATTAGAGGCATCAGGATGTGAACTACTGTAAACTTGCATCATTGCATATGCATATAAACCTTGTGCGTCGACAACAACAAATATTCTTATACATAGAAAACGATCTCTCCACATCTAAGGAAGTTACATTTGCATGTAGAAACTGTTTTTCAAAATCACTTAAAAGTTCACTATTCTTACACTTATTATAAACGGCCTCTAAAGTATTAAAATCGGGATTTTTCTTAAAACATCTGCCAACTTTTGACTAGCGCATAATCCTGGCGTATCATTTAATGTGTGTAATTTATTTTTTACACTCTCCACTATGTCTAATGATTCCTGCAATGACAATTCAGTACATTGTAGTTTTCTGATGGCATCTAGTAATACTGTATAATTGGTACATATTGTTGTTAAATCTTCTAAAAGTTGAGGAATTTGAAATTCTCTTTGACTTTCTCTAATTGCTTTGGATTCATTCCGATTAAATCGCATTATAACTGATTGAATTTGTTGAAAATGGATCAAATAGTAAGAAGCTGCTGTTAGCCAAGTACCCCATCGCGTTAAAATTGGTTCAGGAGGTTCTGGAATACCTCGACAAAATTTACGAAATTCTTTTAAACGTTTAGGAGATTTACGAAACACTGCTTTAGTACTTCCAATCATCCGATCAACGTTTCCGTAATGTTGTCGAACAACTTCACCAACTAAATGCAAAGCATGCAGCACGCAGGTTATATGTATTAAGTTAGGAAATATATGTTTTAAGGATCGCCCAACACTTAACATCGTTGCTGCATTATCTGTCACAATCATAACAACTTGATCTTGGGCAATTTTAAATTTTTTCAAAGCGTTCATTATCACTTTTTGAATATTTTCCGCGGTACATTGTTGAACACGTTTGCAAGCTAACAAATATCGAGATGCTGTGTTCTCGCTAGATAAAACGCGAGCTATTACATTCACAATACTGTTTTTCTTTATATCGGTCGTCTCATCCACGGTAATCCATATTTTTTGGAACACAAATCACGTTTACACGCATTTTCTAGCATCTCTTTCATTCGCGGCAAATGATTCTGTAATTGTGTTTGTGAGGGAAATGGGTACTTTGGAACGTATTGTCGCCAAAACGTTTTAAAAGCTGCTTTTCTCACCAACGACAACGGAAGATTACAAGAGGTAAACATAATTCATAAATGTATGAGGAATAGTGTATAAGGTATTTCAGTTCTTGCATTTCTCATATGCTTAATACCATTGACATGCCTCTGGCAATCAGTTCTGTCCAATGCAGCCAAACGAACATTGCATATTAAGCAAAAAACTGCACTACCGTCATATTTTAAATGGGGAAAAAGTGACACATACTTATATAGATTAGTAGCAAATCTATTACGAGCCATTGTTTTCTTAGGTATGTAAATATTAGTTCTATATGAAACGATACACTAATTATGTACTTGGTATAATACTACAACACACAAAAAACACCAGCTATATTTCCAAAAGCGACACGCAAGTACATAACCTTGACCGTTCGACTAATCTCTGCAACAACTCAACCGGTACTAAAACGAAATCTCTGTCAGCGCGGTTTAACATGATTTATATTCAAGTTCGACACTACATGCCTGCTTCTCTACCGGTACAGTTTGTTTATGAATTTTTCGTATTCTTATATTAACCCGTAATACCGACGCCTATGCGAGTCCGCAAGTTTAGGTTACTCTACTAATGAGAGTGGTAGCTGGCGGTGACGTACACTATCGCTCATAAATATTTGTATACTCTTGGATTTGAGATTTTTGTATACAAAGAATGTATTTAGGAAATACATTCCATCATTGTTGAATAGTATGTTAATAATCAGTAAAATTCACTTAAATTCATTAAATAATATCGGTCTATTTATTTCTTTTATCTGTATGACAGGTAATACCGTTATAAGAGCGCAGGTAGTAGCGACAACAAAAAGCGTATTTTTTGAAATTCCAGGAAAAATGTAACAGTTGGTAACTTTACTATGAATCATGAAGCTCTAATAAAGCTATTTCAAGTGATCTTTTTAAATTAGGGTCAGTTATCGTTCCATGTTAGTAGGGACAACATCTCTTAACGAATAGTATTTATAATTTCGTTCAAAAATTTTAAAACATGCCGAAAAGGAACGAAATTAGTGTTGAAACGAGTGCTCTGATAGTAGCACAACATAATTTAGGCATAAGCAATCGTCAAATTTCTAGAAAATTACATTTAATTTCATCTACTGTTGATTACAACATCAAAAAATACAGTGAAAGTGGCAGTTTTGTAAATAAAGTACGAAGTGGTAGACCAAGGGCGACAACATCAGTTTAATATATTGCAAGCGTGGCGTCCAGCAAGCGAAATAGAAGAAAAACTGCTCCAAAAACCGCCGCAGAAATTAATACTGTACTTCCGAAGCCGATTAGCGTGTTTGCCAAATTAATCAGAAAAAGAGTTTACAATTGACATGTGAACATCGAAATTGAACGGTGGAAGATTGGAGCAAGGTATCGTGAACCGACGAAACCAAATTCGAGATTTTCGGTGCGCGAAGACGAGTGTTTGTAAGAAGATCTGTAGATGAACGTGTACTAGAGCAAAGTACAGTCTCTACCATCAAACACGGCGGTGTTTCGGAAACGATTTGGGGTTATTTTGCTGGTACATCCGTGGTGATCTCGTAAAAATCCAAGACATAATGAGAAAAGAGCAATACAAACGCATCTTAGAGGATAATGCAATACTTTCTGGTGTAAGAATTTTGGGTCAGAATTTTATATTCTAACAAGACAATGACCCAAAACACATTTAAAAATTATGCAAGCAATATTTGGAACAGTTTGAAAAGGAAGGGACACTTGACAATCATAAAATGGCCACCCCATAGCCTGGACTTGAGTCTCATCGAGTTATTATGGGAACAACTCGATCGGGAAGTAAGAAAAACTGCTCGAACTTCAGCACATGACATGTGGAATAATCTACAGGCAACATGGGCTCGAATAATTCCGGAAACATTGTTAAAATTAATAGCAAGAATGACCCGATTATGCGACGCAATCATTAAAAGTAAAGGAGGTCACATAGACGAATCTAAAATTTAGGTCAAATAAATAATTTTCATTGTTAAAGTTGTATATTTGGGTATTTCCATCAAAATATTTAATGATTTACCCTGAAATTTGAGGTGCCCAAATACTTATAAGCGGTAGTGTAAGTACAAGGCTTCAAAAGTAAAATCTTTGCATCATTTCCATCAAGCGTTCTTTCTTTTGTTTTTGATAGCAATTATCGCTGCTAAAAAACACCCTTTCAGATTCATTATTGCGAAGAAACTGATCAAGACCTAATGTGTGGATAATGAAAACATAGGCATGTACGGCTTAGAACCGTGGTGAAAAATCAAAATGTATGGCGCCTTTAAACCACATCTTCTTTCACTGTTTCAATAGACATCTTCAAATTTTGTGCAATTTTAAAATTTACATTTACATTGTAAAGAAAATTCAAATTTTAGTATATTTTAAAATAGAACACTCTGTATATTTTTACCAAATATTTACTTAATTTGCAATATATGAATTCTAAAAAAAATATTATCCTAAAACAAATGACAATAAAACTATAGTGGATTTTAGTTTATTTCAATAATATGTTTTTATCAAAAATATCGTAATAAGGCTTTCTATACTCCAAACAAAACTTAATTTTACACCTTTCTAATGTGTTAGAAATGGCAAATTTCATGACTTTTTCAAAATCTCTGAAACTAGTGGATTTAGGACACCCTATACATACATTACATAAAATCTCGATCATCCCACCCATAACACGGTTAATTGAGAAGCAATTTAATTATAAAAAAAAACAAACAAAGAAGCACGCAGAGAAATGGTGGAGAAATAAGGAATTTTCTTGAAATTCTATTTGTATTAAATAAATATTTTTTGGAGGTTAGAAAATCAATAAAATCCAAGACAGAAAAATGTTTGTTCCAAGTGAATCGCTTACTTTTAAGTTAAAATATTCATATTAAAAGTAGGAATAAAGAAATTGTTCAGATTAAAAAGGCCAATAATTGAAGATAGAAATCTAATCACAATACATCAATTTGGGTTTATAGAAAGCCATTCGAACATTGATTAGGTGCACAGGATCACCAATATCGTCGAAATGGCACTAGAAAAGAAAAAAGTTCGTTCCATCATCTTCCTGGATGTGGTGCAGGTTTTCGACAAAGTATGGCACAAAAGACTGCTACAAAAGTTCCATAATTGCCTGCCTGAACAGTATTGTACACTACTAAATTCGTACATATCAGAGAGATGCTTCAGAATCAAGCTGAATTGAAAGAAATCAAAGCTAGAGTCCCACAAGGGAGTGTTTTGGGACCAGTTTTATATCTGCTTTACACCAGAGACACCCCTGACTTGAGCCAAGACACCATTGCTACCTTTGCTAATGACACCGCAATTCTATCAGTCGGAAATAATCACGAAGAAGCAACACAAAAACTACAGGCTTCCTTAGACAAAAGTTGAATGAAATCAAGTCCGTTCACATCGACTTCACAAACATAGGGAAGCAACATATCCCAGTAAGAATAAATGATGTTCAGGTTCCGTATGAAAACACTGCAAAATATCTGGGCATCACCCTTGATGCAAGACTGCAATGGAAAACACACATAAAAAAGAAAAGACAAGAACTTGGAATCAGATATAAGAAAATACGCTGGTTGCTTGGACGTGGCGCCAAGCTATCTATCCATAACAAGTTACTATTGTACAATCAAATTCTCAAGCCTGTGTGGTGTTACGGATTACAACTTTTAGCAATAAAGCTAATAGAAAAACTAAAGACTACTACTGATTGTGAGTAAGACTTTAGACTAAGAGACCACATAGTAACTTAGGTTAGAAACAAGTCATTGTTCAAATTGTGAACAGATTGTAACGTCATAAACATTTGTGTAAGTGCCAATAAAAAAAAATATTTAAGTTTATTTGTCCTATTATTATTATTTATTATATAGAAGACGAGTTGAGAAATCAAAAAATCTGGCTCGCTGTGGACGAATCTACTGATGCTCAGAAACACAGCGTGATTCATATTGTGACGCGTCCTTCAAAACGTAATGGTCCGGCAGCTTCCTTATTGTTGGCTGGTAAAAGGATTGAAAGAACTGATGGCGAAACCCTTGTAAACATAATAAAAAATATATTAAGAGAATTTTGTATCGTTGGAGTCCAAATCACCATGTTAGTTTCTGACGAAGCCGCAACAATGCTGAAAGCTGGTAGGATGTTAAAACATAACATGCTCCTCATACATGCATGTCATCTCGTAGCAGAAACAATTCGAAGCAAGTATTCTACGATGAATGATTTAATATCAAGCAATTGTATCCGCAAATTCCACCTCAGCCTGTATTGACGCGATGGGGAACATGGATCGAGGCAGGTATCTTACTATCGCAAATATTATTCCCAAGTGAAAGATGTCATTTTCAAACTTAATTCTTCTAATTCTCAAGCGGTTCGCGAGAGTCAACCCTCTAGAAAGCTTGACGGATCCTATAGGATTAGATGTCGCGCAAAAATTTCGTGCAGTTTTAAATAAAAATCCGGATTTAGAAAAGGTTGGATCTATATCTGGAAGACTGCACAGGAGAGATACAGGAGTATTTAAATTTCGCAAATCTTACTTCATTAGATGCTGAACGATCATTTGCAAAGTATACGAGAATCGACAATGGAAGCATTGCTTATGTTGCAGTATTACGCTGCGTACCATAGCAGTCGCACATTACCGCAGTGGTCTGTGTCTATTTTTGCGCGGTACGCCCGGGACGGTTCCACTAATTTCTCGAACATTATAAATAGTACACGCACACCGATCAACCGATAATAACCGAACGTCCCCCAAATTCCTTGTATGTACATAGAAAACCCGCTGTTTTAAGCGCCTTTGCGGGTGCAACAGTTTGTCACGCGTTAGTAATAAGATACAATTGTGAAAGGAGAAAGCTACTCCTTTGTTCCAAAAACATGCGGAATTTCAACCTGCAATTCCAACTACATCTTAACAGAATTTTGCAACAAATCAGTTTTCTAGGATCGAGAAACACTATGTGAGCATTATTTTGATCTTGATTCTAATGAAAATTCTTCAAACACCTTACTACAAGTTGAATAACCATTTCCTCATATCCGTTGAAAAGTTGAAAGGACATTCAATTGCGTTCAAACCTGTAAGTAGAGTTGAATAAAGATTGTGGTAATTGTTTCCTTTCTATACGAGTTAACCCTGCTGCACTGTTCGGGTCTATTTGACCCGAACAGAATTTTGTTTCGCTGTAATATGAATATTTATTAAAAAATGTTCCTGGCGTTCACTGACTTTATTTGTTACTTTGTTAACGTTAATATTCCATAAACATTTCTTTTTTTATTTTTGTTTTAAATATTTATTTCCATGTCTTACTTTTATTACGTTCGGGTCAATATGACCCGACAGTCATTAACCTTATATACATATATCTAGGATATGTTTTTCGCATTTGTATTATTTATTATTATATATAACACAATTGTGCATATAATAACGGTCCATCTCTGCGCGTAATATGATAGAAACTAATAAAAATGATTTATTTGTTTTATTTTTTTGTTTTCTTGACTGTCACATATTACTTTCTTACATGTTCTTTTTTCGATATTCAAGCTCAAACGTGTTGCAACAGGCAAAAACTTGTTTATACTGTTTATATCATTCTGTATAAATGTAGTATGACAATTTTTGCATACTTTTGCGGGTACGTCTCGGACGTTGAAATGCGTCATATCTTAGTTATAAAACGTTGCACTGAATTTGCTTTTGTTTTACCCCGATTTCAACATGGCAAGTCAAGACCACTGAGTGGCAGAACTGCTAGCTCTTGCACAATCTTCTGATAGTGGTGAATCTGTTTCGAATTTGAAGATCATATAAGTGATGTGTCGGAAAGTGATAGTTCAGATAGTGAACAAGACCAAGAAAATCGTCAAATGCCTCAAATGTTCAGACAGTTTTTCTAAAGATCGTAAAATTGAATGGAATTTACTTCCACCTCAGCAACGTGGCCTTTTTTGTGCCCAATGTGATTCGCACTCCTGCAGGAATTACAAAATATGCATGCGCGAGAATTACAGACATAAAAAGTGCATTTGAAATTGTATTTTTACCTGCGATCGAAAAGGAAGTGATAAAGATGACAAATATTGAAGGATTACGAGTTAACGATACAAAGTGGAAAGTTTTGGGTAGTACCACTTTTCGCTTACATTGGTCTTTTGTTACTTGCCGGCGTCTACCGATCGCACGGGGGCTACAAAAAGTTTTTGGGACAATGATACTGGTCGAAGTATTTTTCGAGCAACCATGTCTCTTGAACAATTCAGCATGATATCCCGGTGATTCGCTTTGATGACAAGACTACACGCCAGGAAAAAAACGTACTGATAAATTAGCGGCCATAAGAGACATTTGGGAAATGTGGGAGAAAATCTTCCCAAGTTTTAATCCGGGGAAAAAGTAACGGGGGATGAACAGTTAGTTGCATTTAGAGGTCGCTGCCCTTTCAAGCAATATATACCTACTAAACCAGCGAAGTATGGATCAAGCTTTGGACTCTCTGTGACATCTTATGCATTGAAAGTACAAGTTTACACAGGAAAGGAAGAAGGTGCTCCACCAGAAAAAAATCAGGGCATGCGGGTGGTTTGCGATCTCACCAGCGAACTAAGAGGACGTAATGTGACGTGTGACAATTTTTTCACATCATACAACCTAGGACAGTTACTGCTGAAAAGAAAAAATTTCGATGGTAGGAACTGTTAGAAAAATAAGCCGGAACTTCCTCCCAATAGCTAACAAAGACGTACATAGCAGTTCTTTTTTTTCACAAATGATACAACTGTCGTAAATTATGTACCAAAAGGGTAAGACCGTGATCCTTATGAGCACATTGCATCACGACAACAAAGTTAGTGAAAGAACGATCGGAAACCTCAAAAATACTAGACTACAATGCAACTAAAGGGGGCCGTTGACCCTGATCAATTAGTGGGCACATATACTTGTAAAAGAAAATCCAATCGCTGGCCTATGATAATTTTTTATAACATGCTAGACATTTCGGCTTACAATGCGTATGTATTGTGGACTGCTGCGAATCCAAATTGGAACAACAATAAACTAACAAAAAGAAAACTATTTCTAGAAGAATTAGGAAAATCGCTCATAAAATTACATATGGAGTCAAGAGCGTACCTACCCAGGGAGAAGAAATGCAACATAGTGGTAAAAGCTCAAAAAGCGAAAAATCAACATATAGCCACAACATCAAATGAACCCCCAACAGCAGCGAACATTAATGTAAAACGTGCACGATGCAAATTTTGTCCGTCAACTAATGACAACAAAACAAATATTTCATGTGTAACATGCAATAAACATCTCTGTAAGAAGCATGTACAATTCTTTTGCCCAAATTGTGCTCCATAATCTTTTTATAAAATAAGTACTTTTTTTTATTTAATGTAAGTATTTCTTATTGAACATGTAGATTTTTTTTTTTATAAATAAAATATTTCTTTTAAAACAGTACACTTATTTTTTTTTGAATAAGGGGTTTGGGTCATATTGACCCCCAAAGATACATTAAGTAAATTTAAACAGTACAGCAGGGTTAATATACAAATTTATCGTTAACAAACCGAATACCAATCAAATTAACGTATATAAGCGAGCTCTAGATAGGGCAACAGTTCGAGAAATAAACCCACAACAATAACAGCAGTAATAATACCGCAGCTATACGGTATGGGTCTGGTTGTAAGGACACGTTCCTTTTCCCCCGATAATAACTAGCCCATTTTCGACCGCATTGTACATAATACGCACTCCAAGCGAGGCAAAACAAATCGTTACCAGTTTTCTGTAACTACACGCCATGCTTAACACATTCGTCCGACGGTAAATATGATTATGCTGGAATTATTGTTGTTTTGCTGTTTGGGGTTTCGACAAAGCGCAAGAGACCGCAGAAAATCATTCGTATAGTTGGAGCGGATCGTTAAAGTGTTAGCGCCCAATTTCTTATCATCCCACTTATCAAAATTTCCCCAAATTGAATCTCGAAATTACGGATCCGTATTATGATTACGTTTCGGCCGAATATAGATTGTATTACGAACTGTTCTTGTTGAACTTAACTATCCTTATCCTAACAAGGTAAAGAAAACAATAATATAAACTATCCCTTTTGGAAAACGAGTTCTTCTCCTTGAGGATTTTGGGCCCAAAAACGCTTAAATTCAATTCAAATAAAAAAAGGGAAATAAAATCAGAATTACATACAGGATGTAACGTAGAGAGAAATAAGAAGAAAATAGGGAAAAAATAAGAAGAAGAAATAATGCTGGCAAAAGAAAGACTAGCCATTTTATTTTGTGCAAGCATGACAGGATGGAAAGAAAAATTTTTAGTGATTAAAAAAAACGGCTCGTCCGAGAGCATTGAAAAACAGAGACAATGAGGAGAAGAATGAAACGAGCCCGAAATAGGAGACATACCAGAAAAAATAATCCAATAAAGAGCTACTATCAGGGCCCGAAGTGCATTAAAGACTTAAAAAAATTTTTTGCAAACTGCATTTTTGCTTTTGAATGTAGTTTTTTCTGAAGTGGGCGCTTCCCATAAGCGGGCAAAGTATAAAACCGTGACTCCCCGCTTATGGGAGCTTTCATTACTCTATTTTCGGCCACCTCTTAAAAGCGGTCACATCAAAAAACGGCCAAATTTACAAAACCAATTATATGGAATACCAGTAATAACGACCCTCCTAATAGAGGGCACCTCCATAAAACGGCCAGGGCCACTTCCATGAAAACTTTCTTGCGAAAATACCTGCAATTTTACCTCGCATTATCGATCAATTCTGTAGAACGGTATTCGGCTTATCCACCTCAAAGACATGCCGCCTTCCCGTAATTGACGTTTATTCATTCAGATTCCATCAGATGGAACGATTGTAAGGAGATTTACTTTATTGCACATTTCAAAGATTTGGGGGAATTATGTACATAATATGTATGTATTTAGTGGTTTTTGTAACTTTTCGGTAGATTCACTTCAAACACATTAGTTTAATCATGGTGTCGTCTCTTACAGACAAAATTGATATTATGGAAAGTGAAAAGTTCAGTACCAGTGCTAAAAAGTTGGCTGAAAAGTTTGGTGTTGGAAAAAAACAAGTTAATGAAAATATAAAAAAAAAAATCTGACTTAAAGAAGCGCTTTGAAGAAGGTTTCCCAAATTTTGAGCAAAAAGAAAGTTTCCTAAAACCGAAGGATCGGCGATTGACGAAGTAGTTTACAATTGGTTCTGTAAAGCCAGAAATAAAGATCTCCCTATATCTAACCCTTTTAAAAAAAGAAAATTTAAAAATGACGGGTTTTCAAGCTTTAAATGGATGGCTAGAAAAACTTTGTAAAAAAAGCAAAAAGCAGCCTTTAAGACAATTTATGGTGAGTCGGCTGATGTGCTGAGTTGGCTGTTGGGAAAGTTGAAGCCTACACACCAAAAACTACAAGTAATATTGAAGGACTATTCACCAAAAAACGTGTACAATGCTGACGAAACAGAACTTTTTATCTTGCAATGCCCAACAAAACATTCGCTCTAAACGATAAATGTGCCGGTAAAAAAACTACAAAACAAAGATTGACAATTTTATTTTGCGCAAAAAATGGAAGGGGACAAGGAAACCCCATTAATCATTGGGAATAGTAAAAAAACCCCCGATGCTTTAAAGGATCTCATATCGACAAAGTGCCCTTAGAATGGGTATTAATAAAACGCTTGGATGACAACAGAGATTATGACTTCCCGGCTAAACAAATTTGACGAAAAAATGAGAAAAGAAAATAGGGGAAAATCTTATTATTTCTGAATAACGCCACGTCCCATCCAAAAGTGGCACCCAAAAAAAGTGAACATCATTTTCCTGCCTCCAAACACCACTTCCCATTGTCAGCCATTGTATCAAGGGATTATCCATAAGTTTAAGATGAGCTATAGAGAAAATTTCTAATCAGAAGGCTTCTAACATTCACACAAACCTCGAAAGTTCTTTGAAAGATGCAGAAAAAAGTATTCATTCAACCAGCGCATTTGGATGTCCCGCCCTTTAAAAAACGTTTCGCCCTTCAATTTCAAAAAAGTTTTGCAAAAGCATGATTCTCAGAAAATAACCAGCAGGAAAAGGATTTGGATAAAGAAGACGAAATTACACTGGCCCAGCTTTTTCCTGTATTACGTGGTGTAAGCTTAGAACATTATGTATCTATTGATTGCAATGTTTTTACTCAGTGAATTAATTGATGATCAAGACGGTAATTCAAACAGTGAAACTGATGTAAAAAGAATCTTACATTTGTAATTCAAACATTAAGGATATGGATGAAGTATGTGAAAAACTAAGAGATGTACAAAGTTTCTTATTTGGTATTGATGAAAGTGAACTAGCTGTACAAATTTTCAAACTTTAGCAAAAAGTGAATCTCAGGTTTTACAATATATATATTAGCCTACAGGGCCCAGTAGGTCCTAGCTTGGTTAACTATCATTCTCCATTCCTTCCTGTTCATTGCCTTTCTTTTCCAGTTTTCTACGTTCAGTCTTCTCATATCTTCTTCCACCTCTTTTATCCATCTCGTCCTGGGTCTTCCTCTCCGTTTTTCCTCCTACTGAATGTCTTAGCAGTGTTTTCGGTATTTCTCTTGAGACATTCCGCACATCTCCCAACGATCTCAGTCTCTGAGCTTTTATTATTGTTACTTTTGCTGGGTTCTTTGAAACTCTCCAAATTCT